>JAQMYJ010000040.1:1021554-1031874 GCA_030014305.1 Clarias laeviceps | reverse complement strand
GAGAGAGTGTGCGTGCGTGAGAGAGTGTGCGTGCGTGAGAGAGTGTGCGTGCGTGAGAGAGTGTGCGTGCGTGAGAGTGTGCGTGCGTGAGAGAGTGTGTGTGCGTGAGAGAGTGTGTGTGCGTGAGAGAGTGTGTGTGCGTGTGTGAGTGTGTGAGATTTTCTGACCAGATGTTGGAGCTGATGAAGGGAGGTCTGGCTTCCTGGAGCTGCTGTGTGAGGTCACTTTACTGGTGGAACTCGCATGAACTTGGGGAGACTGAAATACAATCACACACACACTGTTAAAATTAGTGTTCACAAAATCCTTGGTCCATCAGCATCTGTCCTGAAGTCTGTCTCTCTGCATGCGTGCGTCTGTCCGTACGTCTCTTTCTCTTCGCGTCCGTCCGTCCGTCCGTCCGTGTGTGTGTGTGTGTGTGTCTCACCTCACGGCTGTGTGTGTTCTCACACTCTTGCACAGTGTGTATGCTGGAGACGGACAGGGCCGGAGACAAGTCTCCCTCACTGAGCGCTTCTGGACAGGGATTAAATAAAGGTGAATTAGTGCACATGGACAGACACAGGGTTAATTATTAAACCACTCGGTTTGGGACACAGTCCAGACAGGGCACTGATGAGTTGTCATGGTAACAAAAATCCTAAGAGGAAGTGCACTATTTTGGCACACTTAAGCTAGTGTGCATTTCAGAACCCTGTCCTGTCCCGTCCCAAACTGAGCCGGGCTGTCTCTCTCTCTCATACACTGTATACATCTCTATCCACTTATGTCTGTGTCTCCATGTCTTTTTCTCACTCCTCATCTCAGGTACATACAGGTCTGTGAGACAGACAGACAGACAGACTAGATACATAGATGGTTATAGATCTTTTAATCAGCATCTGTCTCCCTCTCAGCTACTCCTTCTACCCGTCTGTCTCTATCAGTGTCTCTCTTCCTATCTTTAATTTTCTCTGTCTCCTGCCTTTCTCACCAATAATGCCTGTCTCATTTTATAAATGTCTTTCATTCCATCTATCAATCTCTCTCTCTCTCTAACTGTCTGTCTCTCCATCCATCAGTGTCTGTCTCCCTTCTGTCCACTCTCCCTCTCTATCAGTATCTGTCCTCTTCACTCTATAGTAAGTCTCTCTATTCATCTCTCTCTCGCTCACCATTCATCACTTATCTTGCTCTCAGTCTCTCTATCCATCACTGTCTGTCTCTCTCATTCTACTGTCATCTCTCGCTCGTCTTTCTATATATTCGACCATCTTTCTTTTTTTCTCTCCTCCTTGTCTTCTTCTCTCCCTCCCTGTGTCCCTCACCTCGTCCTGTCTTCCTCTCCTCTTGTCTGTCTCTCTGCAGATCATCTGTGCTGTGTTTCTGCAGCGTGTGTTGGTCCGAGAGTGCCCGCCCCTTCATCAGAGGCTCCGCCCCATCCGAACGCCTCAGCTCCGCCTCCACCTGCTGACGCCAATTCACCAACCGCAGTTCACGCTGAGTTAGAAACCTGAGAGAGAGACAGAGAGAGAGAGAGAGAACAAAGGTTAAGGAGTGATGGTAGTTAGTAATCCTAAGCAAAGCAGAAACCTAACACACAAACACACACCAAACTGTGAGTGATCAGAAGAATCTCACAGCACCAGAAAGTGCACTGCATCCTCATCCTCCTCATCTTCATCATGAACCCATGCTGAAACTCTAATTCTATTCACTTTATAATAATTTCTAAATTTACACCGCTATATTTATTAAACTCTGCACGCTTTAAAGATCTCTAAATCACCACACATGCTCCACCCAAACACAAACGCACACACACACAGTCTGTTAATATTATTATTGTTGTTGTTTTTCTTGCCCTGTACACACAGCATGCTCCATTGCAGAGTGCTGTACTGTACCTGACCAACTGACTGTAGATAACGAGGAAGTGAGGGTGGAGTTTAGGGAGAGACACACGCAGCCACGCCCAGTGCAGGGCACTAAACATGGAGAAGAGACACTGCACAGGAGAGCTGCTGCTAAAAACACACAACGGCAAAAAAAATTAAACAGAGAAGGAAGAATAAAGGAGGAATGGAAAAGAGAGAGAGAGAGAGAGAGAGAGAGAGAGAGAAAGAGTACATCACTTCCTGTTACCAAAAGAATAAAAACCTTCCAAGTGAAATAGAGAATAAAAAGAGCAACACACACACACACACACACACACACACACAAATACAGACCTCAAGACACATTAAACCATGGGATAGGATGAACCTACTAAACCCCATTTAACTCTCTCTCTCACACACACACCTTAACAATCTCTTAATTTAAAGAAATGCTAAACATATCTTTTTTAAATCTGTTTATGTTGTCCCAGACCTCTGTAAATAAATGGTGTGTGTGTGTGTGTGTGTGTGTGTGTGTGTGTGTGTTACCTTTCATCTGTGTGATAGCTCATCATCTTCAGTTTCTTCATGACACTGCTCGTCTCACTTCCCGACACAGATACAGGGGAGGGGCTACGGAACTCCACATCCAGCTCGGTGGGAGGAGCCAAGTCCTCGCTCACACCTGACACAGGTGATCTCTGAGAGCACATGAGAGTTATAAAAGTTAATAAAACATTAATACTTCTACACATTTACATTATGGATGTTTCAGGGAGAAGAGACTACACTGCTGCAATGCATTGTGGGAGTTTTTCTTTTTTAACAGACCTCCTGAGTAATACACTGGAGTGTGTATCAGTGCCAGACATCTAATACACTTCACTCAAGCTGATAGAGCAATAGAACAGCTACAGAATGTGTGTGTGTGTGTGTTTGTGTGCGTGAGAAAGACCTGGTTTGTATCTTCAGCGTTCCTGAGTTTCTCCCTCAGTCTCAGTGTGGTGTGTTGGATCCTCTCGATCTCCTCCTGCTGTTTCAGCAATAATTTCCTCTCTCTCCGCGCTGCCCGGTTCACCTCCTGCAGCCTCCTGATCTCTGCCTACACACACACACACGTCACTAAACGTAACACTAACACTGTTACTGCTGTAACCGGGTGTTACTGGTGTAACTGGATGTAACCGGGTGTTACTGGTGTAACCGGGTGTGGCGGCGTGTTACTGGTGTAACTGGATGTAACCGGGTGTTACTGGTGTACCTGTGAGTGAACCCAAGTGTAACCGAGTTGCTGTTACAGGATGTCGAGCTCTTTACCTGCTCCTGCTGTAGTTTGAGCAGAAGGCCGCGCTGTTTCTTGCGGATTGGAGGCATTTTATCGTCCTCACCCTTATCACGCAGACGCCTGAGGAAACACAGACAGGGAGTGAGACAGGAATGTACATCACAATCCTCACACAGCATCGCAGAATCTAACAGAGCGGTGAGGAATTGTGGGAGTGCAGTGCGGCGGACTGTGGGAGCTACTGAGGACGTGAGAGAGAACGAATGTAGTTAAACGGATCATATTTACGAAATAAAACAGAAAAGGAGGGATGAGCGGAGTGTGTGTGGGGGGGGGGGGCGGGGGAGAGTTATAATAGGAAGGGTGAAGAAATGTTAACTACATAATGAAATTTTAGCAATGTTGGCTAAGCTAGCAAGCTACCTGATCACATCACTGGGGTTATATTAGTATTAGACTGATAAGTAGTTATGTTTTATAAGTGCAAATGCTCTACATCTGGGTGGAGTCTGAAAAATGTGGGTGGAGCTATATCCATATAATGAGTATTATGAGAACTTGTGTCTGTAGTAAAATAAATCAGAGGAAGTGTGTAACTTTGAATAGGAAATATGGGCGAGGCTTATGTGGGTGTGGGCGGAGTTTCCTGCCTCTTTTGGAGCTCGAGCCACTCGAGCTCAGCGCGGGTTTTCTCCTTGAGCGCTCGGTGTCGGAGGCGCAGCAGGGAGCTCTGGTGCTGAGAGCGGACTTCCTCTTCCTGCATGCACTGCTTCACCATCGCCATGGTGAACTCCGAGAAGCTGTACTGATCCGCCGAGAACACAGGGACGCTGCTGTCCTGCTGGACACGATACACACAGAGACAAAGTTCAGTATGGATTACGGTATATACATTGTGTGTGTGTGTGTGTGTGTGTGTGTGTGTGTGTGTGTATGGTCACCTTGTTAGACGATTTCTCGGGGTGCGGTTCCTCGTCCGATTGCCGCTTCCTCTCCACCGATCCCCTCCAGTGAGACTCTGACGGAAGCACGGAGCGGAAGGACTTCTCCAACTCGTCCTCAGTCACAGACTCGTCAAACTTCGAGGAGTAATTGATGGAGACGCTGTCTGCTGATCGGGACGGAGGAGCGAGAGATGACAGGAAGTCACCCTAGAGCCTGATATCAACCATAATGTCTAAAATCTCACACCAGTGGCTGCCATGAGGACCGACAGACATGACCCTTGACCTCTCACCTTGGAGCGAGTCGTCAGCGGCGGTGTTCGCGTCCTCTTCCACGGAGCTGCTCCGGTCCACGCCGCCGTCACCCTGCCGCGCGCTGTGCAGAAAGAGACAGGACCTATTAAACCACAATCTGTGAGGATCAGTATTGCAGGAGCTCTGCCACAGGAAGGTGTGCGTGTGTATGTGTATGTGTATGTGTATGTGTGTGTGTGTGTGTATGTGTATGTGTTTGTACCTCACAGAGTGTATCCTGAAAGACTCAGACTCGGTCAGGCTGCTCTGTGGGGTGTCTGCTGTTGGTGTTTTCTCTGCGGAGACTTCACTCCTACTACTGACACACACACACACACACACACACACACACACACACACACACTTATTCATGATATACTCAACTACAGTGTAGTAAAGCATCGTGCATTATATGACATAACACTCATATGCACCAGAAAAGGGACCTTTTTTTTGATTGGTTACCTGTCGGTCTGTGTCTGTGGCTGCCTCACAGGTGTTCCAGGGGGAACGTTGGGGATCTGAGAGCGAGTCATCTCCGTCATCTGAAACACACAAATTCTAGGTGGTAACACAGGTTCATCACAACCAACATCACAATTTTGATGAACGATTTCACACTATGTTCTGCACGGTATTGTGATCCACTGCTGGGCTCGACATTAAGGCGTGGCCCTGGGACACCCGAGTGTGTTCGTGTAAGCGTAAGGTCTTGTGCGGGTGAGAGAGAAATGAATGGAACATTATCTATTTTGCGGTGCTGAAAACAATTATTATTGTTGTTGACCAATCAGAGGCTGCGCTGCTGAAACAGGAGGAGTGATTTCGGCTTATGTTCCTCCAACAACCTAAAACAAAGAGGAACGCCAAAAGAAATTACTACAGAACTGCTCCAAATGTTTTACACAGGACCTCCTGAAGGAAGAAGATTCGCAAGAGGAAATGTATACGATGCTTGAATTTTTTAAGCTTATCAGTTTAAAGTAAAAATGTTGACGTAATAAAGTAGCACTTTAGCATTAGCCAAAGTTTGCTAAAATGCCTACAGCCGCTAGCAGCAGGAATAAATATTCTTTATCTCATTGTTTTTAATAGTTCTTAACTTAACTGCAATAACCTCCATCTGCCATCTGTAATCTTTAAGTAACAACCAACTTGCTTTCTAACAAGTGCAGCAACTAATGATTAAAATTTACTTTGTATGAGGTGTAATAACATTAACTTAAGTGTATTAAGTTAGATTGTTAAATAGATTGTGTTGCATTTTGTGCTGTGCTGTTTTGTGTTGTAATAACGTGAGTGACCTCTAGGAGGTGCTGTGCCGTGTCGGTGTGCTGCTGGATCATCCTGCTGCTGTTCTCTTGCAGCTCCATGAGAGCCTTCTGATGGGACTGAACCAGATTCTCACACAGCTCCGCATGGGCCTGAGTCACACACACACACACACACACACACACTTACTCTCAAGATTCCCTTTAGCTGTTTTTTTTTTTTTTTTTAAATACTCAAATTAAATTAACTGTCGATGTTAAAATCCTACATGTTAACACTTTAATATTTTACTATTTAATATTATAAATATCTATGAATAAAGAAAGGTTTTGTCTGTACATTGGGTCAGAACTCACTCTTTCAATGATATCTCTACATTTCATACATTGGACGACCAGAAACCAGTCTCAAACATTTTCTGTCTGTCTGTCTGTCCTGCAGACTCTGTCACGACATCCCGCAAAACACTTAATAACAGCAGTAGAATTTCGTTGCTGAATTTCGCTGTACCTGTGCCGCTCTCTCTCGACTCTCCTGGACGTGTCTCTGCGTCTCCAGCGCTTCCTGCTCCGCTTTCAGTTTCAACAGCTGCAGCTCCCGCTCCTGCCTCTGCTGCTGAGCCTGTAGAGATCACAAGTCAGTGCTCGGTCTCAGGCTCATACAGCCGATGAAAGATTTGTGAATTAAACCCTGACCTTGATGATCTGCGCGAGTGAGACGCTCTCCTGCTGAGCGAGCGACACCGCGCGCACTCTCTCCACATCGCTCAGCTGTCTCACCGACTCCTCCACCGCGTCCAGGAAGTTCAGCTCGGCGCTGAGACGCTGCTGCAGCACGCCCGGGGTGAACTGAAGCTCTGAAACACACACACACGAATTAAATTTATTATGAACTGTGTTAAAATGTGCATCATTAACTGTGTTAGCATAAACTGTACCTGTGGTGCTGTAGGCGGGTCCAGGGGTGGAGACTACACTATGGGCGGGCCCTGTGTTTGGGACGGAGCCTCTGGCAGATGCAGGACTGGAAGACGATGAGCCGGAGATTTTGGGAGCGTCAGCAGGGATTTTGGGAAATTGTGGGAGCTCAGACACTGCACTGCTCACACACACACAAAATTCTCTACCAGGTAAATATCGTGTAACGTTAACTAATGACATAATCAGTAAGAGAGATTCTGACCTGTGGGTGGAGTTCACCGATGCGCCCCCTAGTGTTCCGTTACCGTCAGCACTCCTGAGAGAGCCTCGGGGCGAGTCACTCTTCCGAGGCTCAGAGACAAACGAGGATGCGCTTCTCTGTCCGTCCACTAGGGTGCGCTCCAAACTCCTCTGTGAACCTGCGAGGAAGGAAAAGACAAACATGAAGCACTGCATCACAAAGACACAAATAATGCGTGTGTGTTTCTGTGTGTGTGTGTGTGTCACCTCTCTTGCTGACAGAGTGGGCGGAGGAAGGTGAGGACATCGGGGTGGAGGCGGAGGAGTGAGGAAATCTGTCTCTCTTCTCATCCTCTGCGGCAGAGCTCCGCCCATTACTGCACAGACGAGCAGGGATAAATTAGGACATGTCCCTAATCAAACCCCGTATTCCCTACATACTCCATACACACTAAACTCCGCCCACCTGATTCCATTAGCAGCTCTCCTCGATGCTGATTGGCTGCTGCTGCAGGAGGAGATGAAGTCGTCTTCATAGGCTACTCCGTTCGCCAAACTGAGAGATCTCTCTGCTTCTGTGTCCATCACGACACACACACACACACACACACACACAGAGGTGAGATCAGGATGGGTGTACACCTGAGTGATGTACAGATGATTTACTGATGATTAACTTTACCGTTGCCGTATTTGTTGACGTTTTTGGCGTAAATGTTGATGACACTGTGAGGGCTGCCCTTGCTTAGCTCCTCCCACGGAGGCTGTGAGGTCACCAGAGGCCTATACGGCGTGTGGAGCTCTGCCTCTTTCCGGAACAACGTGATGCGGTCGTGGGCGAGCTCGTTATAAACGGCGCTGCAATCGCCGGAGTCGGACAGACTGCCGTCGCTCAGGACGCCCTCGCTGATGGAGCCTCCGCTCGAGTCGTGCTTTTCGTCTTGCGCGGTGAACGGGAGGGCGGGGCTGATGGGGTGCGGGCGGGGTTTCATGATCTCACCCCATCCCTCCCGGGTGATGAAGCTATACAGGTTTCCGACGCCGGGGAGTTCACCGGAGCCACCGTGGAGAATGGAGGCGGAGTCGGGCCGCTCTCTCTCCGGCGGGCTCGGCGGTTTGGTTCGGTGGGCGTCGCCATCGTTGGCACCACTGTTGCCGTATGTGACGAGTTTTCTCGCTTCAGTTTCGATTCGGCTAGACAGAGACGCGGCGCACGCCTTCAGGGCCTCCACGCGGTTCTGTCTACTCGTAGTGTGTGTGTCCACGGTGTGTGTGGTGGAGTTTACACACTCTGGCTCCAGACTCAGGAGATGAGAGAAAAACTGACCAGCAGGGGGCGCCACTAAATCACCCCTACAAACACACACAGAGTGAATAAGTCTTGTGTTTTTGCATTGAAATAAAGTTTAGTGTGTGTGTGTGTGTGTGTGTGTGTGTGTGTGTGTGTGTGTGTGTGTGTGTGTGATACCTGCACAGTGGAGACGGTGTGTGTTCTGAGAGTTCACTGGTGGAGGGACTGAGTGGTTCTAGTCTCTTGTTCTCTTTATCTGATTCTCCAGATGGCTGATACCCCTGGAACACAACATCACAAAACATTTACACACACACACACACACACACCGGACTAACACCGTATGTACTGTATGTATGCGTGTGTGTGTGTGTGTGTGTGTGTGTACCCATTGCAGCGTGTGTCCCAGGAGGATCTTGGTGTACGTCTCTTGCAGACGCGGGTTTATGAGATTCGGGGGCGGAGCTTGTTGCTTGGCGATGCCCTCTCGCTGTTTCTTGTATAGCTCCTGCAGTCTCTGACTCCGCCTCTCTTGCTCCTCCCTCTGACTCCGCTTCTCCTCCGCTTGCCTCCTCTTTCTCTCCTCCTGCTGTTTAGCGATGTAGCGCCGCACCGAGTCCGAGTCGTAGTGCCGTTTCCTCGGCTGTAGCCTCTCTGTGCTCTCGGGGCGTGGCTTCGACGGGCTTCGGTCCGCCCTCTTCCTGCCGACTCGTCCTGCGTCATGTGACCCGGCGCCGCCATCTTCCAGATGCAGATCGTCCAAGATGCCGCGGATGTCAGCGGGGAGAAGGTCGAGGCTGGAGGACGAGAGAGCGCCGCCGCCCCTTGGAGACCTAGAAATTGCTCCAGATTCTCGCTCCCTGCTGCCTCTGTGTGGCCTGGAGGACAGAGTTATTGAAGTTTCTCGCTCCCTGTTTCCCCCTGGTGGCACAGAGCCTCGATTCGGGGGCTGTTCTTTGACCCTGGCGCCCCCTGCTGGTCTGGAGGGTTGAGATGCTGCAGGCTTTTCTGTGCTGCCGGATCTCGATCGGTGGCTCGGGTCCACCTTGGGGGCAGAACTGGAGCGAGATGTAGTACCTAAAAAAGTGAAAAACAAAAATGAACAATAATTAAATACAGATAAAATCCAAAACTGTTGTTCCAGACCATCTAACGATCATTTATGACTATTACACCTGTTCTGCACACACCTGTCCGTCTCTCTCTCTCCTCCGACTGAGCGCGAGGTTCCCGTGGCAACGGCCCCAGCATCATCTTCACCAGTTTCTGTCCGTCTCGCCATGACGACACGCTGATCGCTACAGACACAGAGGAGAACAGAGATGAAAGTGAAATTTGTGTTTTAATATATAACATTTATTATTTCCCAACCATTTCATCATGTGTTTATATACACCGGCCAGCTCTGAGGATTCATTTCTCATCCTGAAACTCCTCATTAAAGACCAAACACACACATATACACACTCACACACTACTAACCTTATAGCAGTCTCATTAACTTAGCAGTCTTTTGGATAGCAAAATCTCAATCTAAGGTGTAACTGGTAACACTAGACATAATGATTTACCGCCATACACTACTAGTCTAATGGTATTCTGATTAAATCTTAATCTAATGCTATTCAAACATTTGTGTAATTCTTCTCCAAAGTTAGTGTGTAAAATTCATGCAAATGTAACCTAAATCCAAAAAAAAAAAAAAAAAAAACTCTATTAGTGTACCAATTATTAGTCCTGCTAATGAAATCGTAGTCTGACACGTAGTCCAAACTAATCTAATCCTAATGCAATCAGACCTGCTTTGGGTTCAGGAACAGACGCAGATCTGTAAATCTTCCTCACGGGTTTGATCGGCTTCCTCTCCTGCTGCTGCTTCTCTTTCTCCACCGGGTTGCGTTTCGTTCGGTCTAAAAATAAAAATAAAAAAAGTAAAGTAAATGTAAAGTTTTAATATTTGCTCAAAAATTATATTTTGGGCCCTATCTTTTTAGAGTTTTAGAAAAATTTGGAGTTGGAGAGAATTTCATAAAATGGGTTAAAGTAATTTACAATAACTCAAAGGCAGAAATTTTGACTAATAGGATTATCTCCAAACCAATCAAAATTAGCAAAGGATGTCGACAAGGATGTCCGGTCTCTCTCCTTTGTTATTCACACTAGCAATTGAACCATTAGCAATTGGAATACGTTCACATCAGCAAATTAGTGGAAT
>JAQMYJ010000040.1:939679-953430 GCA_030014305.1 Clarias laeviceps | reverse complement strand
ACACACACACACACACACACACACACACACACACACACACACACACACACACACACACACACACACACACAGTTCACTGAGGGAAATAAAATAAATAAATAAATAATAATATCAATTAACCAATTAATATTTATTTTATTTATGAAAATATATAAACTAATTTGGTGGAATAAGGAAAAAAACAGGAAACTCAAAATCAGCTTTAGGTTTCACAAAATAAAATAAAAACATCTTAATTAACTTTTAAATTCGTACCAGTAACGTGTGGTTTCAGAAATTCTTTTGAAAATGTAATTTGTTGCTGATTGTCAAAAAAATAAAAAAATCACAGCATGAAAAAGAATAATATTAAATATATGTAAAAAATATATAATATAATAAAAACTCACAAAAAAAAAGCAATAGTTAAAAAAAATAAATAAATGCTGGCACGGTGTGAGGTTCGATTCCCACTTGTGTGTGTGTGTGTGTGTATGCAGTGTGTATTTTCTCCCTGTGCTTGGGGGGGTTTCTCCAAGCCCCCTGTGACCCTGTACAGAGTAAAAATATATTAAATAATTCAATTCACAAAAACTTCTCCAGAAAATATGGATTATTAATCAGAGTACGTGACGTCATGTATAAACATACAACACGTGCACCCTTAATGTTATACGGTAATACAGTGTGTGTGTGTGTGTGTGTGTTCAGGGAGATCCAGGTCCTGACGGCATTACGGGATTTCACGGCGACGGCGGGCCGCAGGTAGGATGTGTTTATAATCACTCTCTCACCGCAACACCGCAGAAAAGCTTTAATTAAATGTGTATACAGGCTGAAAATGATTAATGTTGTTTGTTTATTTAGGAACACAACTAAAGACAGACGACCTCTTTTAGGTCTGATCCAGATGTTTAACTCAATAATAACTTTGTTTTTTATGACTTTAGGGTAAACCAGGGCGAGATGGGTTTCCAGGTCCCAAAGGAGATCCTGTATGTTATTTCATTTTATTTTAATATTTATTGTTTTATACTTTTCTTGTTCTTGTTTACTTGTTTATACGTGTTGTGTTCCTGTGTCTATCTGTCCATCTACAGGGACAGACTGGTACCGAAGGCTCCATTGGAGACCCGGGGCCACCAGGACAACCAGTGAGACCGCGCCGCTCTTTATTAAAGAAAATAAAAACATCCAAACTGCTCATTTAAACTGTTTACTGTAGATGCAAAAATGTGTTGTTTAATTCTAACGATGCTCATTTGACTAAATCTCTTCATGCCAGTGGAACATCTCTACAGACAGATGTTTCAGTCAGGACATCTCTGTGAATATTTATGAATGGGCATCGGTATGCAAATTAGGCCACGCCCTATACCCTCCCGCCCTCCTGAATACTCTAATATCACTAATATTATCTAGTTCACATTCAGGTGAGTTTTAGTCGAGGTGACTCGAGCTCATCATGTTACCATGACGACCATCATTTTTTTCCCTTGCTAACATTAGCTAACGTAGCTAGTTAACATTAGTAACAGATCGACATCACTGAGCTTCACACTGACGTTTTTTTAGGCTGAATATTTAACGAACCTGTCAGAAAATATCGTTACCATGGCGACCACCTTCTAGAAACGATGGCTAACGGATGGTACAAACCTGTGAAGTAGATGGTTTTTATACAGAACTGCAAATGAAACAATGTAGTTTTGATGTTCTGGTTCATCAACGTATTTTTATTGCCATTATTTGTGTGTTGATTAATTATTGTTATTATTATTATTATTATTATTATTATTTATAATACATTTTTTAGGGTGTTTCTGGACAAGTGGGAAAACTAGGACCCTCAGGTGATCCAGTAAGATTATAACGCTGCTCTTTAATTTATTAAACCGTTTAAAGCTTACAGCACCGTTACAGTGAAAACAATATTTCACTTATTTGAAGCATTTTCTCTTTTATAATCAGGGTCTGAAAGCTGAGCGAGGAGATAAAGGAGATCCGGGTGAAAAAGGAGGACAGGTGAGTTTACTCATATTTTATACCGTTTAAGTTCACCTGGCGGAAAAGCTGATCACATTATAAGGAAAAAATTTATATGTAATCAAAATAGTGTTGATTTAAGCATGATAAGCTAATGCTAATTTTTTTAAAGCTGAAGAAATAAAAGCGCGAACAGTTTCTCCGTTTAATTAGCTACATTAGCTAAGTCAGCTAGCTAGTTAGAGTTTTCATTTAAAAAAGTATAATAATAATAATAATAATAATAATAATAATTAATTAATCTTGACTTTTTTTTTAAGTATTATGACCATAATTTAGGTATAAAAAGTTAGACATTAGGTTAGTATTTGTTTACAACGCAGGAAAAAAAAAACCCTTATTTGCCTCAGCAGTGTTTGGCGTCTGGTTGTCCTCTTTTAATGACATGTGGTCTAACCAATGAAATAACCGATAAGCTCTTGAAACCCCACCCACATGTAAATTCCATTATATATCTCAATAAATCACCTTTTTAAACTCTATATTCATTTTAAATGATAAAATATTCATAATTATATACATAATTTTCAGTAAGAACCTTTAAATAACAGTGATATAGAAAAAACAACGAGGAAACCTGGTGAGTGCAGTCGGGGTATTTGACAGAAAACCACTTGATGGCGTTTCACAGGTCTCATCAGTTTACTGTACAGTACAACAGGATCTTATTGGGAAAAAATGTAATAAAATACATATTACGGAGAGTATAAATATAATGCATATTTATCCAGGCAGAATGTGTTTGTTTGTTTGTTTGTTTGTCCAGGAAAGAACTTTCATTTTTCTTATTTAGAGTCAGCTAGCTGTGCTGTTTATAGACTTATATACGATCATGGATTTGTCACCTTTTATAAGCACTGTAATGAATTTTAGTTCAATTAAACCTTATTTATTTCAGCAATGGGAAATGATTTGGTTGTCAAAAGAGCGTGGCGAGGTTAATGTGGCAACAGTACAGATGTTGAAACACTGATGTAATCAGGCTTTTTTTGGAAATTGGAATTACTTTGACAACATTGTGTTGGACAAACGTTAACTACGTGACACTGGGATGACACTGACGTGATGACACTGACGTGATGACACTGACGTGATGACCCTGGCACAGCGATGCAAATGCAACTTCAAAACAATCTTTATTTATATTTTTTAAATGCTACTGTATGCACCCTTGAAATTGTCATTATGCTGATGCAGTTAAGTTAAACAGAGTGATAACGCTGCACCACTACAGAGATGCAGAAACAGAAATGAGTTTGTGTTCAGTAACGAGAGCGCTTGTGAAATGCTCGCAAAAATACAACAGGTTATTCCACCACACAAATTCTTTTATGTTAATAGTGTTAGTTAATAATTGAGGAATTATTTAGGAATTTATTAACGAATACAGTGCCATAAATGCTGTTGTTTTTTGACGTTGAATTCAAAATCATTCCAATGTCATTTATAAAAAAATCATTCTAACAACTCAGTGACAAATATGTCCAACGTCACGCATGGTTCGAGTTCTTGCATGGTTAGAGATGCTGCTTCTTAACCTCCCTGTAAAAGTGTGACTTTATAACCATTTTGAAGTTCATTGTGTACGGTATCAGGGTTCTCCAGGTCCTCCTGGTCTTTCCGGGTTCCGTGGGCGAGCAGGTCGCTCAGGTGTTCAGGGAGAACCCGGGCCGACCGGATCCGCTGGATCACGAGGACCACAGGTAAAGTTTTCTGTTCTTGTTCACACTTTGTTTCAAATATATACAGTATTTGCACTTATCCGTGATGGTGTTTAATCTGTTAGGGTTTCGAAGGAGGTGCTGGAGATCAGGGCAAACAGGGCCAAGATGGACCCAAGGTATCCAATGTCTTTCATAGAGAAATTTAAAAAGGACAGGGAGCAAAACTTTCATTTTTAAATGTAAACGTTTTCATCTTCAGGGAAAACAAGGTCCTGATGGTGTAAATGGATCTCCGGGACCGAGAGGTGATAAGGTAAGCTATCAGAAATTGACCATTTAAAGAGTTTTAATAGAGAGTGTTAATTTAATGAAATTAATGCATATGTTCTAAAATGAAGTAGCTTGAATGAAGCATGAATAACAGTCATGGTAAAAGTGAGATAACCAACAAATCTATCTGAGACCTGCAGTGATGGGTGTGGCCCAGTATTCTAATGAGCAGCTTGATTGACAGTCCTCTGTTTGGGACTCCAGAAATTAAACAAGTGACGAAAATCAGGATTGTTCTAGCTCTTAATGGTTCTGTGATTCGACTCTTGAATTCCTTGTGTAGAACCAGAGCCCTCAGAGAACCTCTTTATAACCATCATGAAAAAAAGCCCATGAAGAATGTGTTTTTGTGTGTAAAGTCAGTCTACTATAATTACTGCAGCCCATCACGGGAGAGTTTCCTTCCTAGATTGACTTGCTAGCGAGCAGGAGTTACCTTGTGATCCCGGCCAACTTTCATTTGCTAACCTGCTTCATTCTTCAGACTGGAATTAACCGGAGTTGTGTCTGAATTGAATAGTGTTTTAACAGGTCATATTTTGTTAATTCTTAAATTGCATTGGTGAGAAAAATTATTATTATTTTTTTTTATAAACAAAAGGGTCGTCTGGGTCGCAGTGGATTCACGGGTCTGCCAGGACCTTTGGTAGGACCATGTTCTTCTGTGATGATGTTTGTTTGGAAGTTATCAAAAAAATTATGCTGTTACAATTCTTACCTACACACACTCTTGTTCCTAATAGGGTGAAATGGGAAGATCAGGAGAGCGAGGACCTGAAGGAGAGCCTGGTATCAAGGTTCCTGTGTTCATCAGACTAATTATATTTCTGGAAAAAAAAATGATGACACTGAAAATAAAAATCATTGAAAGTCAGTGAAGATGTTTGCCCACTATGTGGCATCCCAGTATGTGGCATCTTTTTTTATGTCGTTGGGTTTGCAGGGTAGAACAGGATTTCCAGGAGGACCTGGAGCTAAAGGCCTGAAGGTAGGAAGAACAGGAGAACAATTTAAACATGCATAGAACTTTAAAAACATGCATAAATAGAAACATTCAGCTTATACATTGATCCCACCGACATCCTATATGCAATACACCCTAATCCATAAACCCTAAACCTGGCTTTTACTGTAGCTGCTGTCTCAAACTAATCCTAATCCTTAACATCTAGGAACTGACCTGCAGGGACATTTACTTCTAAACTCTAATTTATAACTCCAAAACTTACCCCCCTCTTGTACAGTAGCTGGAACTCTACAACCAATTTCTTTGCCCAAATGCTTAACTATAACTTTACATCCTTAGGCTAATTCTTAGCTCATAACCCCAAACCCTGATGTCTAGCTCATCACAGACTCATCACAGACTCAATCTCTAACTTTTGCTAGACAGTTAACCTTTAACCCAGTGCTCGAATGTTTTTGTTGCTTATCAATATCAGATGATGTATGACTGGGATTCTGATCATCAGATCTTGATTTATTTCTTTTGTATTTAGGGACTTCAGGGTTTTCCAGTGATTCGAGGACAGGATGGAATTCATGGTTCCCCAGTGAGTAGTAGCAGTGCACATTGAAGACTCAGTGGTATATCAGGACACCAAAATAAAGGTTAAACAGTAAAACATGTTTAATTTACTTTCAGGGTCTCACAGGAGCACTAGGAGCAAATGGAGACCCAGGTTCTATAGGGCAAAGGGTGAGGAAACGTCACTGAGAGCTTTATCCTCAGTCAGGATCATTTCCAGATCATTTTAATGTTCAGAAATACTGATGGATCCGGTTTGTTCTTCAGGGTTTGCAGGGAAAGCCCGGTGCTCCTGGTGTACAAGGTCCTGTTGGAACAAGCGTGAGTATAAGTTTGTTTTCTAACAGCATCATGGTCTCGGATTGGATCCTGAACTCCAGTGCAAGATGTTTTATTCAGAATGATCTCGGGTTTCCTTTCGCAGGGAGAGCCGGGAAGCAGGGGAACCGCCGGACAACCTGGAAATCCTGGAGTGAAGGTAAATAGTAAATGATCACTGAAGTTAATGTTAGTAAGTGATAAAGGAGATTTATTTTTTTCATTTATCATGTTTATTATTAACAAACAAGGTTTTTTTTATGACCTTAGTAATATTCGGTAGCTTGTTATTTTAAATATTTTCTAGCTTGTGGTTATTTTAAATTGCTGAGATTGAGGATGTTGATGTCCAATGGACGTTAAGTTCGAAAAGATCCTGTGGCCATAATATTAAGATCAACAAGACTTAGGAATTTGGTCGTCCTGACCAATAAAACTCTTTATTTCTTGGGCTGGTTTGCTTCCTAAAGTGTAGTTATCAGTTTCTTGACCTGTGATATAATGCAACTTTAGTAATGTCTCATGCTAACATGTCTGTGTTCGTCAGGGAATAAAAGGCACTGACGGTCCAAAGGGACGTCCTGGCAGTCCAGGGCAGAAGGTGAGAACATAATAAAGCACTTCAGAGATCTTCTTCTAATTCTTCTTCTTTGTATGATTATTCTTGTTCTTGTCCAACTATGTGTTTACAGGGAGTTCGAGGACACGAGGGTCCTAAAGGAAAACCTGGAGGTCCAGTGAGTTCTCCTCCTAAAAGTGATTTTAAAAGCATTTAAAGCACGGAGATGTTATCACTAATGTTAGTTAATATTTATTCATGTTTGTTTATATTTAGGGAGCTCGAGGTCTGCAGGGAGTAAAGGGTTACCGAGGAGCTCCTGTAAGAAATCACTACAACAAACCCGATTAATAAAATTTTTATTAAACATCTTTACTGGACATTGTAAATGCTTTTTGAAGAATGCTAATACTAAAGAAACTAGTTCTGTCAGAGCTGCTGTTGTAGAAAATTAATCAACACCTTCTGAATAATCACAAGGATTCAACAAGTTATTAATCAAAGAACAATTTATGATCATTGACGTGAAGTTTTCTGTAAGGAGAAATGTGTTTGTGAAACACTAATGGAAGTCTCCAGTCTCAGCGCTGTAACTCCATCATCAGAACAGAGGAGCTTGCATTAGATGATTACTGTAACAGCAGGCTCAACTGAACTTATTGAATTAGAGGCTGTAAAATAATATGAAAAGACAGGTATTAGGAAAACACTTTAATACATTACATTTCATACTTGTCCTACTGTACCTTAATTAACATCACGGTAACAAATGATTTACAGTGTACAGTATGTGTTTATTACAGGGTGTACAGGGGAATATGGGTGCCTGGGGTATGATTGGCCTCCAGGGGCCACCAGGGGATCAAGGGCCTCAAGGACCAACTGGACCTGCAGGAGTGCCTGGATATCCTGTACAGAACATTTATAAATATGATTAATTATTTTCCAGTGCTTACATGGAAGTTATTCCATCTTGAAATTTTCTTTTTTCTTTAGGGTAAAGATGGACCAGCAGGAGCTTTAGGACCTCAGGGAGAAAAAGGAGATAAGGTCCGTTATCATTACTAAGTCCGCTTATGTCTATATTTACGGTTTGGATTATTATGATGTTTCTTTCTGATTCTTTTCTACAGGGAGTTAAAGGAGCAGAGGGAGAACAGGGAGTGTCTGGTGTCGATGGTGAGGAGGTAGATTGATTACTGGATTGATCAAATTGTGGAAAGTCTTTTAAAAAAATGGTAAATTGGTGACTAAAACTCAGATTTATTCCCTGATTCTGTAACGGCGTGTTTCAGGGCGGAGTCGGACTCATGGGATCAGTCGGGCCTCTGGGATTTAAAGGAGCACCAGTAAGTTCTGATTCTATCGTTCGGTTTGAGTTTTAAACTTATGATTTCTGTCTGAAGTAACTGAGATAAAATTACAATTACAAACGTAATTATACGTCACATTACATTATAGCCTCGACCCCTCCGAGTCAAAATCAGTAAGGCAGTAATAAGGAAGAGAGGGAAAATAATGGGGTACAAATCTCTCATTCATAAGGTTCAACCCAGCTCTAGTGTGGGGCAACATCAGATTACCCATAATGCACTAGTAAGACACCAATAGGACACCAAAGTGCACCAATTGCTACTGAAAAGGTGTTGGTGTAGGACGCTACTGTGGATTAAAAGGAATTATATGGTACCCTTAAGGTATATAAATTACACTATGTTATGTTAAATTACATTAAAAGTGGGGCACCAGAAGTTGACAGTAACGTACCAGTAAAACACTGGTAGGATGTCGATGGGGAACTAAAGGAGTGCCAATGGGCATGACTGGTTTATAAGAAGAACACAACTGGTGAGTAATATTTTGAATTGAATAGTAGACCAAAAATAGTCTCCTAAAGGGGTGTTAAATATTTCATTAGTGGAATTTTAATGACACAGCAATAGGGCACAGATCAGGTACAAATGGGACGGTAAAAATCTACAGTATCAGCGCGGCACCTATTAAGGAACTAATGGTACCAATGGAGTAGCAAAAGGACAATAGACTTGTGTCAAACAGGACACTAATAGGAAAAAAATTAGGTAAGGGGGATCATTAGTGTAAAAAGGACATTAGTAGGGTTTAAATGGAACAATATGGGGAACTGACTAGATACCAATGTGGAACTAAAATGTATCACTGGGGAAATAATGGGTACCAATGTGGTGGCAATAGGACAATAGTGGTATATTTATACAACCAACATGGCACTAGCACTAGTAAGACATGAATAGGGCAATAAAACAACCAACAACTCTTATGAGTGGGCATCAATAAGGCACCAATAGGGCAGTAGGTCAGTACCAATGAGAGATTAAGGTGTGATAATTGTGAACTAATAAACACCAGTAGGGCTCCAGTAGGGCTCCAGTACAGCGCGTCTTTATTTCTCACCCTGACACTATTTCCCAGAATCTCATGAGTGTGAAGAGCCGATGTCGGGAATCTGTAGGATCGTCGAAGTCATGAGCCAAGTGTAGAACCATGTGCGCCAAAATCCACAGCGTTTTCCCACCGCACTGTGGTCATTTGCCTTTCTGTTTGTTCCCCTGTCGTCGCCCCACTATAAGACACACTGTTATGGAAAGTTCAATGCGTTTCAGGGTGAGCGGGGAAGTCCTGGATTCGGTGGAGTTCCTGGATTAAAAGGTGTCAGAGGAGAACGAGGGCGTCGAGGAACAGAGGGAATAAAGGGAACGACTGGACGAGAAGTATGAAGTGAAAAAAGTCGACTACAGACCAATTAGTTGTTTCAGGTTTTGTAACAAATATAAAAACATATTGATTTCACTTAAACACCAGTAATATAACATCCTCACTAAGGAAAAAACTATGGAATGTTAATGTTGTGGCAACAACAAGCTATTTTTTTTTTAACAGAACCCACGTTTTTTGTACAAATGGTTGAGTCACTTCATGGTAAAAGTCTAAATACATCTACAAATACAAAACAAAAAGAAAAATGCTTCCTCGTCCATGTTATCTCTCATACAGTGCAACGAAACAATTGAAAAGACATAATTGTTAAAGACACAGTGACATATAATGGATTGTTTTAGCATAGCACACCTCAACCGAGTGGTAGAGATTTTCAATTAAAATATAGTGTCTCAAAATGTACTCTATTCAAAGTTAAACAGAACGTTAAAGTGCAATTATTTTTAAGGGACAGAGTGGCCTTCAAGGGCAATCCGGAGAGCAGGGACCCCCTGGAGAAAAGGTAACCTTTGATTTAAAGGTATTGTTCTGTATGCAGGGACTACTGTATGTATTTAGAATTGTGTTACTCATGTCTTGAGCTCCATTCAAAATTATCTGCTTATAGTTCATAACTCAAAGGCTTCTAGATTTTTCTTGAGTGGTGTTACATACTGTATGTCTATAGGGTCAGACTGGTTCCAGAGGACGTCTGGGTTCGGCAGGTAAATACGGACCAGGCGGAGAAACCGGACCTGAGGGTGCAAAGGGTGATAAAGGTGAACATGGGCTTACTGTGAGTACCTCTTTATTCTAAAGAGAAAATATTAAAAGTTCTTTTAAAGTTCTCTTATTACAGTCACACAGATCTTCAGGGAGTTTTATAGGCTTTAATTGTTATTGTTTCAGGGTGAGAGTGGGATCCTGGGGCCTCCAGGTTCTGCAGGTGGACCAGGATTACTAGTATGTGTTTTATGTGTTTCATTAAATTCATGTCAATTAAATATGTGTTAGTTGGAAATATATCTCCTAATATCACCTAAATACAGGGTTTAATAGGAAACAGAGGTCCTGTCGGAGATAACGGACGCCAAGGGCTGAAAGTAAGTTGTGTTTGTGTAAAGAAGGTAGGCATTGGCAGTGTGCTTTTGTCTCATTTAATCCAGTTTGTTTTGGTCTATAGGGAGATGCTGGTGAACAAGGGAAACCTGGAGCGCTGGGTCAAGAAGGACCAGCTGTATGTTTATTTATTGTTGTTATTTATTTCATCTATAAAATGAAACACAGTTACTGTATATTTTAAGTGACTGTAAAATTGCTGTATCTAATTCTGACTTATAATTTTTAGGGTATTGAAGGGTCAAGAGGAAAGAAAGGAGAGGCCGGAGAACAAGGCAAATATGTGAGCATTTCATAAAAATATACACAAATATGAAACAGCTGCTACATTGCAAGCTTTTGGTGATATTATATACTGTAGTAAACACTGTATAAACCGTACATCGGTGTACTTGGATGTTCTTGCATTTTTTTAAACTCAGGATTTTAATGTGCAATATCTCAGTCTTATTTTCATTAAAAATTTTTATTATTGTTATTTTTTAATCTATCTATCTATCTATCTATCTACAAATAAAATATCTATTAATTGTAATTAACTGTATTAAATTGTTTATCACTACACATTTCTTTCTCACAATGTGTATTTGAAAAGTTTTCTACCACATAAAAATATATATTTCCTTAGGGACCTGTGGGACCCATGGGACCTAAAGGGCCTCCTGGAGAAAAAGGTACACCAGGACCTGCTGGACCTCCAGGTAACACAGGGATCAAAAGTCAACCAGGACCAAAAGTAAGTCTCTGAAAATGTGCATCTGTTGTAGTTGTGTTTTTTTTTTTTTCATATGGTAAAGTTTTTGCATGTTTATGTCTTTTGAATAAGGGGGAAATGGGACTTCCTGGAAATAAAGGCAGCAAAGGTATTGCTGGAAAACCGGTAAGCCTGTGTTGGTCTTGGTTTATCTTTATTCCATTATTTATGAGTACAACCTTATTACAATAATAACTAAAATTCTGCACTTGCCAAAATGAGTAAATGAGACAAATGTTTTCTGCAGGGAGCTCAAGGCCTGAAGGGAAAACGCGGATCTCGTGGGAGTCCAGGAAAACCAGCGAGTATCACTGTTACTCCCAGCTACAGTTTAATGTCCTATCTGTATCTGTACAACCCCGACTCTAAAAAATAAAGCCATTAAGGAGTCATCTGTAAAGTCTCTATATTGACAACTCTACAACAACACTCGTGATTTGATGTTTTACTGTGTGAATTTCATTGACTGTTGAACTCAATATGAACTCATTTCAAATCTGGTGGCTGCAACATCCTCCAAAAAAAGATGGGACATGGCAAAATATTCATTCCTAATAACAATTGGACAAGTATAAATTACTGTACAAGGTAATGAAAAACAGGTGCAGTGGGACCAATGACGTTCTAGTATACAAGACGTTTTAAAGGAAGGCCTGGTCCTTCTACAGCGTGGACGGGGCGAGGCTCGGCGAATTTACTAACATATACACCAGCTAATTATCCAGGATAACATTCCCCAGTGGTGTAAAGGGCGGGACCGAAAAACACTTCTCTGATCCCTCAGACATCACTGACTCAAAAATCGTTATGCTTCTGAAGTGCGATTATTGAGAAGTACAAAACATGGCAACCAAGTCCCCGTACAATTGCACAGCTAAGAACCTGCCTAATGCAGGGTCAGGGGTAGCTCTAGGACTACGGTTTGGAAGGTGCCAGGTTCAACCCTCAGCACCAGCAAGTTGCTCCTGTTGGGCCCTTGAGCAAGGCCCCTAACCCTCATCTGCTCAGATGTAAAATGAGATAAAAATGTAAGTTGCTCTGGATAAGGGCGTCTGACAAATTATGTACTGGGGGGGAAATTCCTGCAAGCTGTTTGATAGAACTTGTCTGGAGGATGTTGCAGCCACAAGATCATCAATCATTAAGTAATGAGCTGTTATAGTGTTTTTACAATAGTGCAAGGTGAAGAGACTTAACAGACGACTCATTTTTGGTTTTATTGCCAATTTCCATAATGTCCTGATTTCTTTTTGGAATTGATGTTGAACTGATATAATAATAATAATTAATAAAAATAAAGTCAGATTTTTATTTGCCTTATTTTAGGGTCGAGGTGGCACTGACGGTTTACTTGGAGTGCAAGGCAACGAGGGAGATCCGGTCAGATTGACCTTATTTATTAAAACAGACTACGGCATTTGACATTTTTCCCGAGATTTTCCTTATATGGTCATTGTTTCCTGTTCTTGTTTCTCTGTTTCTTAATTGTAATTAATTATTACAGCAGTTGTTGTCCTGCTGGTAAACATTGTTTATTATTTTTTCCATAAAATTTAATCTCTAGAACCTTACATTGTTAAAAATTTTTTAGTAATTTTTGTTCACTTGTTATGTGCCTGTAAGTCCATCATTCTTTAGTTCCTTCCTTATTTTGAATTTGTCCTGAATTTCACAGTGCCATGGCTTCCTAGGTCTTAACCCTTTAACTTCCTTAATAATCGTTTTTTACTCTATTTTTCTTCACCTCTTTGGTTCCTTGTTTTTCCAGTCTTCAGTTCTTTAGTTCCTCACTAGTTTAGGCTCACAGTTGTACTGTATGCCTCTCCAGATCTTTAACTGTGTGCTTCATCAGTCCTATAGTTCTGTAATTCCATCGCTCCTGTGTGTCCAAGTTGTTTCATTTCCTATTTATTCTTTAATTGCTTAATGTCACCATAGTTTTTCTTAAAGTTTCATAGTTTTATGATTGTGCAATTTTTGATCATTTAACACATTAAGCCTTCAACCTTAAAGCCCTGAATTCTTCACAACCTTCCACTTTGTATTTTTTTTTCACATTGTTGTTGTTGCTTGTTTAGGGTAACACAGGACATAGAGGACCCCCGGGACGACCAGGAGAGCCTGGCAAGCCAGTAAGTGAATGAAACTGATTGTTAAATACTTCAGTTAACATTTAATTTGAAAGCATTATTAAAAAAAATTATTATTTACCTTTAAACCTCACAGGGTCCAGCAGGAGCTCCGGGCTTTCAGGGGAAACAAGGAGTGACTGGGATAAAGGTGCAGCGATTAGACCACAAGTTATTTATTATTATTTTTTTTTTATGTGCATATAGTTTTTCCTATGAACTACAAAACAGAACATATGTTATTACAGGGTTCCTCTGGAGAATTAGGAGAACCTGGACCTTCTGGACCCGTCGGACCAACAGTATGTAACAGCGATACATCTAAATCTGTGGATTAAACATGGTTTAGGAGCTTACATGAAAATCACATTACTTAAGTTTGTTATTTAAAGATTGAATGTGTGCTGGTGTTGTGCAGGGGATTCCTGGACTCGGGGGTGAAAAGGGACACGTTGGTCTTCAAGGACCAAAGGTGCGCACACACACACACACTCGCACACGCACACACACACGCACACACACACACACACACTCACACACACACACATGCACACGCACACACACTCCCACACTCGCACACACACACGCC
>JAQMYJ010000040.1:923566-935732 GCA_030014305.1 Clarias laeviceps | reverse complement strand
ACAATCTAACCCGCGTCCTATAAACACACACTCAATCAGAAAACAAACCCAAGAAAGTGAGTACTCACAGTTTGATGCACGATTCCGAAGTGGCATGGGTGAACTCAAATGACTGAGCGTTGTACTGCGGTTTGTTTACTCCTTTTATGCTTCCTGGTTCACGACCGCATTACTTCCGGGTCCTAGTGCTGGTCGCGGACTGAGTGTGCATGACAGAGAGAGAGACTTTTACAATCCTTTATTTGTACTAGGCACAATTAACAATAAAACTGGTGTGCTTCAAATAAAAAGTTAGATAAAGATAACTTACTAAAATATACACGTGAAATAGATAAATAAATATATAAATAAAATAAAAAGAGCATGGTTGAAGTTATTACATTTATATAAATGAGCATAAAACGTCGTCACAACACCACTCTGTCATGAAGTCATTAAGTCCCCAGTGCTCTTATAGAAATTAAAATCTACCATGATTCCTGATTTCTGCATAAAATTGTCCTGGTGTCATAGTCTGTGTCTGTTTGATCTTCCTGCTAAAATCAATTGCCATCTTGAGAGGGAGAGAGAGAGAGAGAGGGGGGTTTCATTGTTACTATGGAAACGATAACACACTAGAACAAGAGCATTCATATAAAATATATAAAGCTGTATATGTTTTTGCGGCTGCACTCATATCAGTGAGAGAAAATAAGATATGTACAATGTGAGAGACTCAGAACCGTCACAGTGCTGAAATTATTTGTATAATTATTTGTTAATTATTATATAATTACTTGTTAAAGTGACTGTAATATCTTTAGTTTCCAGGAGCGCAGCGTGTGAGGACGGGAAACGCATCACAGCGGGGTAGAGGAGTGCAGAGTGACTTCAGGGTGAGAAACTCAGCAATCATCCTTTCATCTGAACACTTTATATGATTTATTGTGTAACATTTGTAAGGTTTTTATTTATCTCATAAGATTAAACTTTTTTATAAATGTTCAATCCAGCTAAAGCCATTTATTATGATTCACTGTTTTCTACATAAAATCATATGTATATACAGCACATATTCTGTAGATAACAGCACGTCACAAAAAACTTTAGACTTTAGGTTTTCACAGACTGGATCACAATTAGATGAAATTGTAATTAAATAGTAATCAACTACAAACCAATATTATTATTATTTTTTTTAAATGCTAACAAAATGCAACATACAGTTTACAACATACAGTACATATATAAATTATGGCACTAAACTCCTAAACTCATCAAAAATCTATTATTTAAACACACATCTTTAAAAACTAAAAAAAATTTAAATTAAAAGATGGATGGGGAAATGTTTAATAAATAAAAAATTAAATAAAAACATTGAATTAATTTAAGAATAAGTAATAAAATTAAGCAATGCTATGTTAAAAATCATTAAACAATTTCTTGAATTCTCTTTATGTCTCTTTAGAGTTATTACAGATTTGTAAATTAACATGTTGACAAAAAAAATTACTGGTTTAGAGAAGGAAAAAAAATGCAGATTCAGAACCCAAAACACACCTTATATTGTAGCTTTTACTTTCTGAAAATGTAATTCTTTATTAAAAATACAAATGTTCTTTGATCTGCAGTGTATCTGTTCCACGGTATGATAAATGTTCTATCTGATGTTAGTGTTTATGTGTGTGTGTGTGTGTGTGTGTGTGTGTGTGTGTGTGCAGTTAGAGTATTCACAGCTCGATGTCGTCCAGCTGAGGTTCCTGCGTCTGCACAGTGCTTCTGTGACTCAGGCCCTGAGTGTCTCGTGCTCTTCTGCTCCTCTGCTCACAGATCTACAGGTTCTGGGAGATTCTGGGGCTGAACTGCGTCTCTCCAGCACCACTGACTCCGGGAACGGCTGCGAGGTGACGCACCACAAACACACCCTTAATTGATAAAACCTTATTTAAATAAAATGTATTTCAGGCACAATTTAAACACAAGAAAAAACACAGTAATACACTGACACTGTTTTACTTTACGTTATCATTTACATTATGTGAATATAATTCACAGGTTCAGCTAAGATTCTCAGAAACAGGAGAGAGGATGAACCTGCTTCCCATCAGAGAGCTGCACTTATCAGGAGAAAAACTACCAGGATCCAGCTTCAGAGCTGAAATTGGACCTCTGTGCTTTTTATAGCGCCATCCAGAGGCACTAATGAGTCAATGCACTTAAAAAAAAGATAAAATGTGTCAAAATTTAAATATAAATAACATAAGTGTAAATATGTATGTTTATGATAAAATACAGTTTGTCTCTGTGAAAACTTGAAATGAATTTATTTTAACTTTATAAAAATATTTTGGAGCAAATTTGATTTAAACGTTTGACAGTAAAGAGAAAATCAGTTAAACAGCACAAATATTGTTTATATTTATTTATTTTGTGAGAATAAAAGTGTTAGAGATTTATGGCATAAAAAGCATCAGAATGTTTGTTACTTTTGTAAAGTGTTGTTTTCACAAGTAATTAAAAAGGTTTAAATAAATAAATGACTCAAGCTTGGATCACAAAAACATGATTAAACATACAGCTTCAAATTATTCAAAGAATATTTATTTTTGTATATATTATATTATATTATATTATATTATATTATATGTTGTGGTTACCACTGCTGGCTCACACCTCCAGGGTTGGGGGTTTGAATCTCTCCTCCTCTGTGTGTGTGTGTGTGTGTGTGTGTGTGTGTGTGTTCCCTGCCTCCCTGGAATAAGCTCCAGGATTACAAAGTATAAGTGTTGTAGAGGATGGATAGAAGGATGGATTATATTATAATTTTACAGAAAGATTTGTTTAAATATTATAACATTTGGCTGCCTTTCAGACTTTCTTAACGAGGTTGTGAAATTGCTTACACAATTATATATGTACAGTATAGATATATTAAATAATAATAAAGTCATTCAGATTATTATATTTATATATTTATACATGGATATATTTATATTTATTGCAATTAACTGATGTACTTTTTAAATCCATATTTATTTTAATGACATACGTATTATTATTATTATTATTATTATTATTATTATTATTATTACTATTATTATTATTATTAAGTTCAAGTCCCTAAACGTGATTGGTCAGTATCACAGACAGTTACCATTTCAGCCAATGGGAAGAGGCCGGTGTTGTCGCAGCTGCCCTCAGGCCACGCCCCCCTGCCACGCCCCCTCAGCCCGATCCTTCCGCATCATGCCGCGGCGGTTTAACCATCAGCGGAGATCAAAGGATTCGGAGATCAGAGCGCTGAGGGGGTGAGAGCTTTAATTTCACTCTCATTCAGTACACACACACACACACACACACATTGAGCACAAACAAATACACAGTCACACTCTTCCTGGTTTCTCATGCACTTGTCATATTGTAATACATTTCTTTCATCTCGTTCCGTTTTGTTCCTTGATGTCTGATATGAAACAGAGGATCAGTTCGTGTGTGTGTATGTGTGTGTGTGTGTGTGTGTGTGTGTTTCCTCCTCTGTGTGTGTAGGAAGTGTGAAATTCAGTTCTGCTCCTCACAATCTCTGACTCTCTCACACACACACACACACACACACACACACCTGCTGTTTATCTGAGCTTTACCCCTGAGTTTTAACCCCCCCCCCCCTGTCCAGGTTCGGACATCGTGTCGGGTGACGGTGATGGAGGACATGAGAGGACGAGTTACTCATCGAGCTCCACTTAAGGAGGCAAACCTGAGGGCCAGAGACGTCAACGAGACAGGAGGAGACGTACATAAGAGCAGGAATGGTTAGTGTGTGTGTGTGTGTGTGTGTGTGTGTTATTTCAGCACTGCTCTCAGTTCTCGATGTCATAACTTCTCCATCTGTCTGTCCTCATGCTGTTGCAAAAGTAAATATTTGTTGTAGGAGGTTAAATGTTACCCAGGGCCACGTCAGTGATGTCACGTGACCACGTGACCACGAGCTCCGGAGTTCTGATCGCATTATTCTGACAATCATTCTAATGCAATAAACACGTTTAATCTCTCTGCTTTAGGAAGTGTGGAGCTGGAGAGGAATATGAAGGAGAAGCTGCTGCTGAGGAGGAGAGTCGAGGTAACTCCATCTGCGTCTCGCACCCGGAGCCAGAGACAGAAAACATTAAGGACATAAGAAAAGAAAGAAATGTAAAATAACAACAGGCACTGCAGAGAGAGTAGGAGAGAAAGAAAAGAATCCAAAGAGAGAAAAAATTATGAAAGAGGAAATGAGACAGAGAGAAGGAAGATGTCATGGTGTCTCACTCCTTCTGTCCCCTGAAAGCGAGATATGATGAAAGAAAGATGAAGAAAAGTCAGCTAGACAGCAAGAAAGAGTTGGGAGTGGAGAGAAAGATGACACAATGCAGAGAGAGAGAGAGAAATGGGTTTAATGTAGAGACAATAAAAGAAGACAACATCCTCACTCAGCATGAGAGTGTAAGTGTAAGAAGTGAGGAGAACTTGGAGAACATGGGCTGGAGTCTGAACATTTGGCTTCAGAAGAGAGAAGACCTTCCTGAGATGGTGAACACTGAGACAACAAGGACAAGATTTCCGTACCTTAGACAGCGTACTAGCGTTGAGACACTGGCAGGGTTTGAGATTTAAAAGCCAAAAAAGCTCTGAGTCACAAACGGCTGTGACCTTTGGCAGGAAAAAAAAGCAGAGAGTTTTAAAAATAACTGAAGGCCTGAGATCATGCAGGATAAGAAGCTGAGAAGGACGGCGGAGATAAAGAAGATGTGAGTTGAAAGACGGCGTCAGTATGCAGTGGAGAGAAAGAAGAGAGAGTAGAGAAGGTGGGCTGTGACCCTGCAGGCCCCGTCACTGGTGGGAAAGAGACGGAGAGAGAGAGAGAGAGAGAGAGAGAGAGAGATTAGAGTTTCTGTGATCTGAACTAGGAGAAAGATAGAGAGTTCAGGTCGGATCATTTTCCCAAACTTTTAATTCAAGAGGAAGAAAAAAAAGAGTGCCGAAATGTTAAAGAAATAAAAAAAAGAAAAGTGAGTGAAGCATCGAGAGAGAGAGAGAGAGAGAGAGAGAGAGAGAGAGAATGCTGGGATGTAAATCAGTTGCAAATGTGCTAATTTGCAGTGAGTGTGTGTTGAAATCTTTGTTTTAGCTCCAAAAATCACGTCTCAGCCACACCCTTAACCCGCACTCAGTACTTCCTGTTACTCAAGAATGGCTGAACAAATATCTCTTATAATAAGAATAGTAGAGACGCGGTGGTGCAGTGCTTAGCGCAGTAGCCTCGCACCTCCGTCTCAGGTCTGTGTGACTGCTTGACTCGTCCCTCAAATCTCTCAGGGGTCGAGAAAGATAATCTTCCATTCCGTCTGCTTGGTGGTTGAATGGAGGTTCATTCAAGCACCAAGCAGCAGGAACAGTGTCGTACAGAGAACAGACTTCTCCTCCCACACATGACACCAAGACATGTCCTCCCCGTGGTGGTGGGTTTCCTCAGGGTACTCCGGTTTCCTCCCACAGCCCAAAAACATGCAGGTTAGGCTAATTTACACTCCCAAATTGCCTGTAGTATGTGTTTTAATTAATGCGTGTGTTTTGATGTGTGCGCTGTGATGTATTGGCACCCCGTCCAGTTTGTCCCCCGACTATTACGCAGAGGCCCCTGGGATCGGCTCCAGGTCCCCCCGCGACTCTGTACAGGATAAGCGCTATAGAGAGTGAATGTGTGAGTAATAATAATAATAATAATAATAATAATAATGTGCTGAATAAATATGTAAATGTGTGTATACAGTATACAGTATGTATGTGTTTAAAATGATCCTTTTTTTGACATCATTATTGGGGGACTAACACCAGATTCAGATCCAGTGCAAAACACGATGCCTTAGCAAGTGACAATATGTTTAACCTAGGCAGGATTTTTAAATATTATTTATTATAAGAAATAAAAAACAAACAATAAACCAAATATAAGATGCGATATCTATTTCTCGTCATAGGTCGGCACAGTGAAAAGCGTAAATTTCCTGTTCTGCCAATTTACACTTGTAAATGTATTGAAGTAAAATATATGTCTATATATGTACAGTAGTCCAAATAATTATATGTTCTATATTAATTTTGATTAAATTGGAGAAGTTTGAACTTGCTAAGATGTCATGTTTCTGCAGCGTATCCAGCAGAGGCGACGGTATCGTAGTGTATCAGCGTCAGTGCTGTTATTAAATATCAATTAATAATTAAAACTGTTGTCTCTTAGGAACCCTGAGATTTACATACCGACTGCAGACTGTGTCGTTCTCAGCACATTACCCAATTAATCACAGGTCAGACTGCAGCAGAATGTTGACACAGGAAGTCCGAGTCGGATGGGAAAGATCACGAGGTTCCTTAGTAACAGACGGGAATCGATCACAACGCCTCAGTGAATCATTTCATACGAACCATAGGTCAGACTGGGGTCAGAGGTCGAGGACACGCCTGTACTGTATGACTAAAAGTAATTACTCCTCTTGAACTCCAAGCGGCATTATTCTCTATAAAGGTGTCGTAGAGAGGAGAGAGTGTGATTTCTGAAATCCAGAGATTAATGCGCCCTGGTGATTGGTGTGAGACACGGTGCGGGAGTGTACAGTACAGTACAGTACAGTACAGCACCGATGGTGACTGAAGCCTTTTAAAATACTAGTCATTCAGTGTTGAAGCTTTGATGGCAGGAGACACAGCGACATCTAGTGGTTCGCAGAAATGAAAGCTGCTGAATTGAAATAAATCTAATGAATGAACAAAAATCAATCAATTCATCAATTAATAAATGAGCAGAACGCTTATAACACAAGACAAATTCACTCTGAGTTACGATATTAACTGCACTGTGAGTCCGCACGCCTGTGTCTGTACACGACCACAAAGTTCATATCAAGGACAAAGTCGACTATTTAAGCAGCACATTTATAACATCATTTAACATTCGGTATGTCATAGATATTATTGTTATTATATGTTGTGACTGGTGAATGATTGTGATATAATTACGGAGTGAACGTGCAGGTGGTGTCGGAACACACAGTGAATTTGCCAGTCTAGTGTTATTAGCATTCTATTAATTGATTGATTGAGTGATTGATTCATTATTTTTTGTTTGTTTATTAGTTTGTATTGACATTCTGCAATAAAGTTGAGACTTTTAACAGTGAAATATAAATAATAATTGAGACAATTATAGAGACAAATATTATTGTATTGATTTATCTTTTTCTCGTCACTGCAGCAGCTGAAGGTGGACTTGCTTCGGCACTTCGACTCTCAGCTGAACGAGTTCGTCGACTCTCTGGATGAATACCACGATCTGGGCTCTTCCTCACCCTCCTCTTCCTCTCAGCCTCCTACAGACCAGGAGAGAACCAAACTCAGGTACTCGAGCCAAACAGCTGAACTGAAAAGCACGTGCACGCTGCCTCTTTTAAACGTTATAATAATATAATATATATTAATCTTGTTCTGTGTATTTCACATTAATGTTAAGTCACAGCGCTGCTGAGGTCCTCGTTCTGATTGGTTCTGATGGTATTAATTATTACTTTTTTAAAGATTTGATACACCGTACTGCTGCCATGTGATTGGCTGATTCCATGACTGCATGAAAAGCATATTCAGTATTCATATTCATGAATTTTCATATTTTTATTTGTAAGAAATTTAAATGTGTACAGCGCCTCCATGTGGTCAGTCTGTAGATTCCAGGGGCAGTTGATGCTCTGTGTGATAATCTTCACCTCCATTCTCTCTCTCTCTCTCTCTCTCTCTCTCTCTGCAGGTCTTCTCAAGGTCAGAGTAAACAGTTTGTGGTCCGTCGATCTATATTAGAGTAAGTAACAAAGTAAATGCACCTTTATTGCATAACTGAATATGCATTTTAAGTAAAAATAAAGCTTTTTAAGCTTTAACCAAATAGCAATTTAAGCAACAATTTTACAGGTCAAATGCTTCTCGAAGCTAACACTAATTTTAGTATCAATACTCATAAAGAAATATGAATAATTTACATTTTAAAAGTTTACATTTTAAATGTAAATGAAGCGAGACAGTATAACGCTTTTTAGGGCACATATAAAATCATCTCTCCAAAACTGATGAAGCAAGATTAGTCACTTCCATGTTGCATAAACTTTAGAAGCAGCTTCTTTGACACACATTTCTGTATTATATGTATTACATGAAAAAAAAAACATCAGCACGAATACAGTGTTTTGGACGAGTATGAGACTATAAATCTGACTGTAAATCTGAATACCAGATTCAGCCAGAGGAATAAAGGAAAGTCTAAAGTCATCAGGACAGTTAATGATCTTCAGAGCATTGTTAATTAAACCCGAGGCTGTGCAACCAGACTGTTTATTATTAACCATGAAGAGACAGCAAGACTAAACCACCGTACAAGGAGTAAAAACAGGTTTATTAAAAGACCAATGAGAGTTTTACACACTTTAAAAGAATTCATCTTCCTTACTGGTCCCTGCTGTTGGAACGTGTTTACAGATGATACCAGTGTTTATACTCAGATCAGTGTCTGTGTCCAGAACATTTGTGAGAGTAATACAGTGGACAGGTCCGTTAATAAACAATCAAAAAAAATCATGTTGCTTAAAAACTTAAGTAAGTGAGCTCTTTTTATTATGTTTATAAACACAAGGAAAACACAAGGAATACAAACTGCTGACATAATAAGTGTTCCAGAGACAAACAAACAAACCAACACAACAACATAAAAACATAAAACACACAATAGCTTAAATTACTTTTATTCCAAAAGGACGAAAGACAGAAGGTCTTCCAGCCATGCAGACACACGAGCTGGATTCATTTGCAAGGTTTCCAAAGTGTTCTCAGCAATGGACAAGGCTGTAATCGTACAAAACTTCTTTTTTAAAAATAATGACAAAAGTGTTTCTCAGGCTGAACACATGAACATCTCTTTCACAGAATTAACTAATGAAACATTGACTTTAAGACGTGGCCCGATGGGGTTCTACTGCATGTTCCTCTTTGTCTACCTCTTTCTGATTTAAGTGCAAAGGAATTGCTGGTTAAAGTTTCTCAATTTTGAAAGAGTTAGATATAATTTAACACTCTGTTTCCAAGCCTTTAACTTGCTCAGAATGCTGTTTAGTCTTCCTTTTCTCTCTTTTACAGTTGTTGAGCTGTTAATGTTTCACAGCTTAACTTCAAATGTTCTGGAGTCTGCGGGTTGAATACTTACAGTACGCTGAAGTGTTTTTGTAGATTTGGTTTTCTCTGACCAAACCGTAAATTTTGTAACTGTAATATATTTGTTTTCTTTGGAAAAAGTTTGACAGTTAGACTTAGACTGTATTAGACTAAAACACAGAGAAACAAACCCGACACTCATGATACTGTATGTGTTTATTTACAGTTATTTAGGCAGAGCTGATGAATTCCAGGTATTTGGGAGGTGGGAATACTTTTGCAAACCACTGTAAATACACTTCTACCTATAAATAATATATTTGTTGTTTATTTGGACAGCGAGCTGTTTGAGGTGAATCACATCCGTACGATTTATCACATGTTCATCGCCCTCCTCATCCTCTTCATCTTCAGCACGCTGGTTGTTGATTTTATCGATGAGGGACGGTGAGTTAAATCTTTTGTAGACTTTATGAAGCCTCGAACACACTGGGAAAGGTCTTTTTTAGACTTAATAGACTTTTTTAACTCATAAAAAAATTATTAATTTCTTAGATAACATTTTTTTATTAGTTGTCTCTGTGATAAAAACTGTCTGACAGTTAATTAATTGTTTGCCTTTCCCCCCTCTCTCTATATATCTATTTATCTATCCATCCATCCATCCATCTCCTCATCTTTTCCTCCAGGTTGGTGTTAGATTTTGACCTGCTGGTGTTTGCGTTCGGGCAGCTCCCCCTGGTGGTCGTTTCGTGGCTCTGCATGTTTGTTTCTGCACTTGTTGTTCCATTCACGCTCCTCCGTTGGTGGGCCGGTGTTTATTCTTCATCACACCATCGCACATTCTACACACTCATCGCTGTGACGATCCTGCTGCTGTACCAAAGCCTCGGACTCGGCTTCCTGCCCACCTACATCGTGCTGAAGAACAGCCTTCCTCCCGCCTCCTGCTTCATTCTCATCCTTGAACAGGTGCTGAACTTCTGAAATTCTGATTTCCTCTCATCCAGAAACAGAAACTCAAATGAATTCATCCACCTCATACTGAATCACTCAATCCTCTTCCTCTTTATGTCAAGTTTATTACTTCATTCACACTGAATGCTCTGCTTCAAGTTTTAGCGCAAAGTGAATGAGCTCCGCAATGAGAGCTGGCATGTGTGAAATGAGCTTTGCGAGAACGTGGAAACAGAACCGGCGCGAGTTGAAAGAGCTCCGTGTGGATGACGATGAAGCCCTCGGCGTGGTGGCTGTGACCTTAGAGCAGGCAAGGTGTCAAACCCGGAGAGTCACGAGGGAATCCATGATCCAGGCTTCTGGTTGATAAACAGAGCAAAAAGTCTGTGATGTGAGGTTAGATCGAGATTGAGTTTGAGAAGTCAAGACAGGCAAGAGCACTGAAATATCGGGCAGATTCCCCCAGATTCAATGCCACCAGGCGTTCTTGAGGGTCCCTTGTGCTGGTACCCAGCTTCTTTCTTCAGGTGTAGACAGTGAAGGCTTCATCCCCGTCTATGAGTCGGGGTACATAAATGAACAGGTTTTCACGAAGTATAAACAGGTGCAGTCATCCCTTCGATGCTGACGTTCCTTTGGCGAGTATTATAGTGTTTTTATAGGGTTTATAGTGATATTGTACAGTTGAAACAGTGCATGAGGCAGACGTGGCAGATCGACTGGAGGCTTGCGTTGTGTGTCAATGCGTTTAGTAACAGCGTGGCTTGAGCTTGTAGACAATGGACAGGAGGCCAGTCGACGGATCTGGGAGACATAGTACATGGGGTTAATTGGACATGGAACATGGGGTGCATGGATAGAGCAGGGCCAGTCTGATGGAACATGGATTGATGATGTGGGTGATTGTAAATGGACCTTTGGCAAGAGCTTCTTGGACAAATTCTTAAGTGGGAGGTCGCATGAAGATAGCATGAGTCTTTGGCTGACAGGGTACCTAGGAGCAGCTATGCGGTGGTGGTTGCCCTTACGCTGAAAGGTACTTACAGCTTTGTTGATGTGTTTAGTAAAAGCATGGCTTGAGCTCCGCAGCTGGAATGCGAAATTGGCGAGCCTGTGAAGGTTGAATGAGCTCTGTGGTGAGCGCTGGCATGTGTGAAATGAGCTTTGTGAGAATTCGGAAACTGAGAGCCGGTGCGAGTTGAATGTGTTCCACATTGAGATGTGTAGAGTGAGCTTGAGCAGACTTGTGGGTGACGCTGAAACGTTTGGCGGGGTGGCTGATCCGTGAGGATTACTTATGTGAGAGGATCAGTGATCCAGGCTTTCATAGTAAATTTCCAGTTTCCTGCAATTTATCTCCATAAATAATGTAGTAATGCAAAGACTGTGTAATAGTGTAACAGTGTCTAACAGTATTAATGTCTGTGTGGATCGTTGTAATAAATCAATGATATATTTAAGGAATTCTGGATGTTTTCTGTTCTCAGGTGCGTCTAATGATGAAGGTGCATTCCTTTATCAGAGAGAATGTGCCACGGTTGTGGTCTTCAGACAAAGATGGCTCAGGTAACAACTAAATTCACAGCTGTTTTGCATCCAGATGTTGTTTTTATGTTGACTTACACAAATTCTGATTTGCTCAACTTCAGAGGCCGTGCCTCATCTGAACTCTTACCTCTACTTCCTGTTTGCGCCCACTCTGATCTACAGGGACCGATATCCAAGGCAAGACTGATGTGCGCACACACACACACACACACACACACACACACACAATTCAATTCAATTCAGTTCAATTCAATTTTATTTGTATAGCGCTTTTAACAATTGGCTTTGTCGCAGAGCAGCTTTACGCAATCAAAATAATTATTTAAGTTTGTATGAAATGTCAATGTGTATGAATCAAAATGATAAGATTGTGCCTCATAAGCAAGCCGAGGACGATGGCGACAGTGGCAAGGAAAAACTCCCTGAGATGGTAATAGGAAGAAACCTTGAGAGGAAC
>JAQMYJ010000040.1:857176-873340 GCA_030014305.1 Clarias laeviceps | reverse complement strand
ACTGTCAAAGTGATTGCTCTCAAATCCAACCAAGGGATTGGCTTGTGACAATCGATCTGAAGGACGCATATTTTCACGCGGAAATATTGCCACAATACAGGAGGTTCGCTTTCGGGGGCGAAGCTTACCAGTATCGGGTCCTTCCATTTGGTCTTGCTAACCCGCACATTAGACGACGTCCTAGCTCATCTCCATTCCTATGATTGAGACTCAATAAAAGCGTTCTCTTTCCTGCTCAGAACATAACATATTTGGGTGTCACGTAGGATTTGATCACAATGGGATTGTACTCAGGGCCAATCCCCAGAGGCAAATAAGGGCTCATAATTGCCAGAGCGGACTGTGCTGCGCCGCACACTTTAAATGGTACTTCAGCGTGTATATATATATATATATATATACACGCTGAAGTACCATTTAAAGCTATTTATTCATTCATCTTTTATTTGCTTACTTACTTACTTACTAACTAGAGAATGATTTAGTAAAGGGCTCTAAAACAACGGCAATATGAATGACAATAATACAGAATGTGTGAGTTGACGCCCATGCACCCATCACTAACCATTAAAATGTTGGATTTGAATTAAAATGCCACTTATATATATACACGATGATTTAAGAATTAAATTAAACATATATATAATATATTCATGTTTAATTTAATTCTTAAATCATCGTGTTCACCCATGGTTTTACTGCATAAACACCGGAACAAAAGGTCTAGGGGGAAACGGAGACATTTCTTGAGTTTAAAGTCGCGGCACTTTTTTTCGAAATGTGCGTTCTTAATGGCCAGATATGTATAGGTGATAAAATGTCCAAATGGCCAGCCCCGACCACCAACTGCACATAATTTTCTGCAAACAGAAAAGTGTATTTAGAGGAAGACTTATGTCACAAAGCTGTTCAACTGACAGTCTTAGGTAATCCTTTGGCCCCATAGCCATTCGGCTCTTCAGCACCTCACTTACAAAGCATGGGAATGTGGACTGGGAGATCTAGATTAAGACTGATCTGAGCAGACCCTGAAACTAACAGAGGTTCATGGCTTGGACAGTGTTACAATTAATTTAATTTATCTCTCTCTTTTTACTCATCTACCACAGAGTTCCTTATTTCCTAAGTTCCTTATTTATACTGCTTGTGGCAGTTGTGGTGGCAAAAAGTCTGCCAAATTTAGATTTTGTAGATGCCTTTATCTAGAGCGACTTACATTTTCTCTCATTTATATAACTAAGCAGTTGAGAGTTAACCCTTTTAACCCGCTTTTGACAATTCTCCAAAGAAAACATCAGACGAGGCTTGGTCATTCCAACCACTTAAAAGTGCCTGTGTCCGGACCTCTGTTGTGTAGTTGTAGGCTGAGCGAAATCATTGATTAATCTTTACTAATTTTACTGTGATTTTATTTTATTTTTTATAATTTCCACTCCATCCTATTTACTAAAAATTCTAAAGTTCATACTGTGAATAAGCAATGTTTTTTACTTAAATTCTATTAATGAGATTCTTTAAAAAGCAATTCTATCTGTATTTTATTTTCAGACAATGTTTCTCCAATGCACTTTGATCATCATTGCCCTTGTGTGGACCCAAACTTCTTTGACAAATGCAGGAAAAATCCTTGTGTATCCAGCAGAAGGAAGTCGTTTGCTCAACATGAACATCATCCTGCATGAACTACATAAACGAGGTCACGATCTGACAGTAGTGCGTTCCTCCATGAGTTTACAGATTCCTGAACACGCTCCTCACTATAAATCACTGACCATCCAGGTTTCTAAGTTCAATGTTATAAAACCTGACATAATTGTGTCCCTACTGAAAAAGACCAATAAAAGCAGAAAAAGTAAACGCTCCCTTTTTTCCTACATAGCTCTATATCAATATTGTTTTACCTCCATGAAACAACTTTACAGAGTGAAACCGCCTGAAAAACTTGTTGCATTATGCTATTGGTCAGTATATAGTTCACATGATCACTAGACCAGCTTATCAGGGTATCATCAGTGATTTTATAGATCCCAACACTGATATCTTATGCCTGATATCTAAGGTGCAGATCTGTGGCTCATGCGAGTAGATTTTGTGTTTGAGTTTCCTCGGACCACAATGCCAAACGTGGTCTACATCGGGGGATGTCGTGTGGCGCCATGCAGGACCAAAACCTTCCACAGTGAGCAACATCACACTAATTTTAGATTGGATTCCACAAAATTATCTTCTTGGACATCCAAAAACAAAACTTTTCATAACACATGAAGGAATAAATGGTATCTACGAGGCCATCTATCATGGAGTCCCAATGCTGGCGATACCACTAGTCCTGGACCAGTTTGAGAACATGGTACGTCTGAAAGTTAAAGGCATAGCTGAAGTTCTGGAGCTCAGAGACTTAAATGTTGATACACTGACTGAGTCTGTTAAAAACATTTTGGATGAAAAGTAACCCTACATGGAGAACATGCGCGAGATTTCCTCTCTACATCATGACACACCAATAAAACCGATGGACAGCGTCATCTTCTGGCTGGAATTTGTCATGAGGCATAAAGGTGCAGCTCATCTCTGTACAGAGTCGTACAAGATGCCCTGGTACGCCTATTATAATGTGGACATTTTATCTGTCATACTCGGTGTGTTTATGATCTCAATTTTACTTTTTGCTCTGAGCTGCAAGCTTCTGTTTAAGGCACTGCAAAGAAAGAGAAAAGTCAAATGACAATAAGAGCTGTAACAGTCTTAACTCTCTTAACTCCCCAGACATTTCCTGATGTTCCATGTTCTGTCCTATCATTAATGTCACATTTACCCGCACAGCGTACTTTTAAACCTGTGTTTTTTTAATTATTATTTTCATGTTTACTTAATTTATTTCATTTTAAAATGTAAAGTTTTGATTTTTGTTCATCTTCCTGGTAGAAATCGTTAGAAATGATCTGTAATCATTTAATGAATAGGTAATAGCTAAAGGTTATGAGAATGGAATACTCTTTAAATTTAAATTCATTAAATTCTTTACATATTCTTTAAATATGTTGATGGGTGTGTAAACATGGGTGTGTATACAACATATACAGCAAATAATTGATGGTCAGTCATGTGTTATTAAATCAAACCATCATTATATTATTTTAATTGTAAAAAAAAAAATCTCGAAATTTACATTTATGTTAAAAAAATCATCTACTGCTGAATTTTATTACAATTAAAAAATTATGTTTCTGTTTTTTTGGGTTTTGTATGTATGAATGAATGAATGAATGAATGAATGAATTGTGTACCACCTAAGTACATTTGTTATAATGACATTATTTTTAAGGTTAAATTTTTGTTAATTTTATTCTGAAATTATTTCAGTTAAAGTAACTAATTTTAATTAGTTCATTTATTCTAAGCTTGTATCCTCAGGGTTGGTGTTGGCCCTTTATAAAAAAAAAAACTGTCACACCTGTGCTGCCACAGTCCGGGGGAGTGAGATCTGGTTCCCCGGACTACTGAGCTGAGACTCTGTCTCCCCCTAGTGTGTCTACGTCGGTATGTCTCTTGATCACAAATTATGTTCACCTGTGTCTCTCCCCTGTGTGTCTGTATTTAAGCCAGCCGAACCCGTAGTGTTTTGTCCGTTCACTGTTGTGCTTAAGTTTGTTTTACATGTGTGTTAAATCCACTACGTCTATCGGTCTCCTCCTCAGGACTGAGCAGAGGCTGCAGGGTCGGGGTAAGGCCTGGGTAAGGCCGGTGTAAACCAGGCAATACGGTCACGGTCAAGACGCCAGCCGAGTGCAGCGTGGAACTCTCGTGCCTTTTGTGTTCATGTATGAATGACTCTCCTGTGTTAGTACCCGCCGGCAGACCCAGCCTGAGGTGGCTACGTGAAAGCCCCGTTTTGTGTTCGTTTCCCTTTTTTGTTTGTTTAATCATTCTGGTTGTGGAGAACTGAGTGCAAGAAAAAAAAGAAATAAACTGAGACTCACGTGTTACCAACCAAAGCCTGCATTTGCATCCGTTTAATCAAACCAAGAACATGACAAAAACAAACAAAAAAGAGTGATAAGTCAGAGATAAGATAAAGTCACTAAAAGTTAATTTACCAAAAAGCCAGATGAACATCTACAGGCGTGTTTTGTCCCCTTCATATACATCTTCATGAAACATGTAACATATCCTAAAAAGAAATAATCAAGGAAAGTAATATAAATACATTTTTAGTTCAGATAAGATACATTTAATAAATTGTCTCGGTTTTAAATAACAAAAAACATTTTAAGTGTTTACCTGGTTTGTTATTGGTAAACTTATGCACTATGTTCTCTGTTAAAAGGGTTTATTATTATACATTTTTAAAAAATTACAATTATTTAATTTACTGCATTTATTCTCATTAAAATTATCTGAATGTCAGCTCTATAAAATACCTCGATCAACCATAACGATAACACCATGTGCCTGATGTAGTTTAATTCTCCTTGTGCCTCATCGCCTAGAGCATCACACCGACTCCACCAGCTCGCCTTCCTCCCATAGGGTATCCTGGTGCCGTCTCTTACCCAAGGTAAGCAACCATGACCCTGATGATGAAAGCAAAGAGCCCATGGCTGCAAGGCACTCTCCAGGTGTTGTCCCTGACATGCTTGCCCATTAGTCCTGCTTCTAGCTTATCAAATCTGAGAACTGACTGTCTACTTGCTGCCTAAAATATATATACCATCCCTGACAGGTGTCAGTATAAGGAGAAAATCAATGTTATTTACGTCACTTCTCAGTGCTTTTAATGTTATGGCTGACTGGTGTAAATCTAAGGTTATAAATCTGTGTTACAGTAAATGAGGATACGGTTTTAGTGTGTAGGAGAGCTCGCTGTAGTGATGGAAACAGCTCCTCACCGCTCCCAGGCCTCGTCTTAACCAACACGACACTAAATCTTAACAGAAAGTTTCAGTTTTTTAATACAAACTCATTTCATCTCTTAGCACTAGAGGATATTGGTGCTGTGCGTATGTGTGTGTGATTGTCACAAAAATGTTGATCAGCACATTCTATTACATTATGAGATGTTTAAGTAATAAAGCACCATGGGTGTGCAGTTATTGGAAAATAATCAGTGGTTTCATGCATATAGTGGGGCCACTGATGAAGCAAATCACTTCTTGTGCTTACGTACACTACAGCATGTGCATTTTGTTTGTGTTTTGTCATGTGTCCCTGGCTCCGCCCTGTCTGTCATTAATCTTTGAAGTAAACTGTTAAGTCATTACCGTAATCTTACTGCAAAGTCTCCTCATCGAAGCATTGTTGGTTAATTCTGTGGGGTTTTTTTCACAAAAAAAAGTGTAAACTTGTAAAAGTGTAAATATGTTTAAAATAATAATTAAATTATGTAGAAATGGTTGATGTAAGAATCTGGATCGCTCGACCCCACAGCCAGCATGGAGATATACGGCTGTTTGCTGTTATAACACTGGGAGAATCCACTCTTCCATTCTGTTAAGGCTTTCCACTATATATTGGGGTTGTGGAGATTTGTATTTATTCACACAATATACAGGAGCATTAGTGAGCTTAGGCACTGATGTCAGGATGTTGAGGAGGCTCCAGTTCATCCCAAAATTGATGGCCAGGTGAGTTCAGTCAAGGGTCTTTACAGAGTCCTTTCACTCCTACTGTACATGTCCTAATCACTACACGTGTTCATGGAGCTGACTTTGTGGATCAGTCCCGCTGGACTGGTTTGGGAAACTGTAACACTACAGCACAGAGAGACTTTCTGTAGAACTGTGTAGAAAATTTTGTGGTAGTAGGAGAGAAGGAATCACCTATGGGTGTGATGGTCAAGGGTGCACATACAGTACTCTGGTGTACTGTATTGCTGATCGTTACAGAGAAGCCACAGTTTAAATAGCAGTGAATAAATGACTCTCTGATCGCCTCCACACCCGTCACTGCGATCCCTGTTACACAACACAAACTCACTACAGATTTCACACACACTCCACTTTCTACTGAATTTAATAAGCAGTCTCATCCAAGGCTAATTATCAAAACAAGACAACATGCTAAACATTTTTCTCACTTTGTGTAATAGTCCACTCCATGCATTCCTCCATCTTCTCTGTGCAAAGCTGCTTCATGCACACTATTAGAGAAAATAATCAATATTCTACTGATGTGTTAATATTTGTTGTGTTTTATTTTACAGAGTAAAGAGATTATCGTCTGCTGCCCAGTTATCTAACTCTCAGCACCACATCAACAGTTTACGGCTGCCGATTTTTACAAAACAAACAAACAAAAAAATCATTTAATAATGAATGATCTAATTGGCTGGATTTTGTAAATTCATGAACTACAGTACAGTGACCCTCGATTAAACAGCTTTTCCTCAAATAAAAATTTCTGTAAGTTTATAAATTGCTTATGCTGTCACATTTAAATCTTAGTTAAGCCTATTTCCCACTTTCATGACTTTTGCTACGAATGAGAATGATGACTTCATACATGGTGATGAGCTGCTTATGTACTGTAACATTTACATCTCGGACCCTGCAGCCCTCACTGGGCATGTTAAATGTTAAAGTCCATGCCAGTACAATTAGAAGACTGAATAAGTAGCTTTGCTTGGATTGGTTGGGAGGAAAAAGCCTCTAAAAAGGACATGAAAACATGACTAAGGTTTGCAAAAAAAGAACAATGTTCTATGGACAAATGAGACCAAAATGGAGGTGTTTGGCATCAAAGTTCAGCTACATCAACTTAACAACTTAAAGTGAACACCAAACATCATTTCAACAGAAACACCTCATATCCACTGTCAAGCATTGCAAGATGTGTTGGGCTTGTTTTTGCAACCCACTGGACCTGGGCACCTTGCAGTCATTGAGTTGACCATGAACTCCACTGTATACCAGACTATTCTGGAGGCAAATGTGAGACCATCTGTCCAACAGCTAAACTTGAATTAAATTGGGTCACACAACAGGACAATGATCTGAAGCACACCAGGAAATCTACATCAGAATGTCTAAAAAAATAAAATAACCAAGGTTTAGGAATGGTTGAGTCAAAGTCCACATGTTAATCCAATTGAAATGCTGTGCTGGGAACTTAAGAGACCTATGCATAAGAAAATGCCCAAAAAACTTACTTACTTACTAACTAAACGTAAAGGAAGAAAAAGATGTTTTTTTTTTTTTTTTTTCTTTTGGCTTCATTTTTGTTAAATAATTAATGGCACGGTGGAAAAAATGTCATAGCATGTATTGTGTCTGATCAGATCGTTTTTATCATGTTTTTTTTTTTTACAAAATCACACTGAATTAAGAGAGTGGGTACTAAGTTTTACTAATGACTTTAGCTGCTCATACAAAACTAAAGTAGTGGAACCATGTAAAAAAAATAAGGGTGAGTGTGTCTTTATGGTGGAACAGCACACAGACGCAAGGGCTCATGGGTATACAAATGAGTAGTCTTTATGCAAAGCACAATGACACTCTTATGTTTATTTTCAGCTTTAATTGAAAAAGTGATCATGGGTTATTTAAACGTGAATTTAAAAAAAGGTATTTAACTTTTATTTACCTTTAAAGATGTCCATCAACTGCTCTCCATAGAGTCGATGGCAGATGTGAATCTCAGTGTAGCACAACTCAAATATACAGTCTATAAAAGTAAACAACATCTGTTTATTTTACACTGAGCTGAATTTCAACTTTTTTATTTAAACATCTAAAAAAAACAAAAAAAAAACATACTTGATAGTTTTCCGGCCAGTAGAGACACGTCAATCGCCTTCGACAGGAACAACTGTACTGTCTGGTGCTCTGCCCCATACACATTTATTTTAATTAAATATTTACTGAAATGTTCAAATTTTAGTTAATATATGTTTATAAAATTCCATGTTCATACAGTTTCCAAAAGAAACATGATTGGTAATAGGTATATAATAATAATAATAATAATAATAATGATGTTTAAACAGATGAAAGCTGGCTCATGCATGTAATTTTTCTTTTAATTTGTACTTGGTATAGGATAATATTAGCACACAAAAATTTAAAAGAAAATGGCAAAATAGGTTTCAGATTTCCCTATCAAACCTGAACACTATTAATGAAATTCATTTTATTAATTAAATTTAAAATTTCCTCAAAGTCTGAAGGTCTGGATGTTGTAGTCCTTGATGGCTATGTTAGTGTCTCTACATACTGTATTTTATGTTAATGGTTTAATGATGATTGTCGTTAAAATATTTTATATAGTCAGAGTATTTGTTACGGTTACGGGGTGTGGACTTGACATGAAGCATAGTGGCAGAGGTAAATGCTGAGGAATGAGTCTTTTATTTACACAAACAGAACATAAACAGACACAAAAGGGAACTAAGGAACTGAAACATGGGAACTATGAGAAACCAAAAGCATTGGGTAATTAAACTTAAACCAGAAGTTAAACTAAACAGAGAGCTAAACATACCAAGAGCTAACTTAACATAAATCTAAGCATAGCAGAGAACTAAACATAACTAGAACTAACATAACAGGCTAGGAGCTAAACAGAATCAAGTAAGAAACAGACCAGGAGACAAGGAGAATTGCATGACGTAGGGACAAAGAATTTGCAAGGATAAATCAACAAGGTCACTCAACAAATGCACGACAAGGGAGAAACCAAACACGAGACTATTTATAAAGAACTTAATTAGCTACCTCGGCTCAGGTTCGCTCCCATCACCTGACCGAGGTGCACTCTGGGAAATAAAGTCCATTACAGAAAACTCAAAAACCACAAATGAAAACAAAATGTTGTTGTTGTTCTTTCGGCTGATGCCGACAAGGGGTCGCCAAAGCGGAATACCTAGTCCGCACTACAACTTGGCACAGGTTTTAGTGCCCTTCCTGACGCAACCCTCCCATCTTATCCGGGATTGGGATCGGCACTGCATCCAGTGGCTGGGGTTTGGGCACTGGCTGGGAATCGAACCTGGGCCTTCCGCATGTCAGGCGAAATACCTACCACTGAGCCACCAGTGCCCTAAATGAAAACAAAATGAAGTCCGGGAATATGGCGCCCTCTGGTGTTTACCCGTGACAGTATTAGGGAGATGCTAAGGTAAAAAAATATAAACAACACAGGTTTTACAATACGAGTCTTTGGACACACATACTCATTTAGTGCTTTTCTTTATTTTTCTAATTTTCAACATTACTACTGAGGACATCCAAACTAATGAAAGACTGAATAAGGAATTATGTAGTAAACAAAAAGTGTTAAACAATCCAGAATATTATTTATATTTTCCAAAGGAGCTACATTTAGCTTTGATGCCAGCTTGGCACACGCATGGCATTCTCTCATCAGATTTATGAGGTCGCCACCTGGAAGGGTTTTCAGTCCACATGTGTGCTTCGTCACTCATTTATGTTCCAACAGGACAACGACCCCAAACACAACTGTAGGTTGTGTAAGAGCTACAGTATCTGTGCAAGAAGTAGAGTGATGTTTGCCTAAACAAATAGATTTTTTTGAAGATTGAACAGCTAAGGCAAAAGGAAACTTTCACACATTCCATAATTTGATTTAAAACTGTTACAATCTAGAGATCACAGGAAAATGAAAGGCTTTCATCCTTGAAAGAAAGTCTGTTAGAGGCCTCTATGATGTGATGGTGCATTTCAGAAGAAATCTTTGCGTGTTCAAAATTCTGACTAGAAAGGAAACATTGTAGCAGTGCGTGAGGTGTTTCATTGAGAAGTTGATTAGCTTCACCTGATTGAGTAACAAGTAATTTTTTTAGAGATGGGTGATTCGTTTTGTTTTTGCCTATTTTTTTCAGACATGTTGATGTTATGTCTTTCATTTAGATGTAAAACGTTGCAATAATACAGCAGGATAAAAGAAAAACTGTGTCTGTCTTCATTTCAGGCTGCGAAGCCTGAATGATTATTTTTTTTCTGTACCAACTGTATAAACGGGAAAACAAACAGGACAAAGTGTTACGAGGTCCAAAGGTCCAAAACATGTTTAACATGCTGGAATATATATGTGGATGATTCACAGGTCAGGGTGTCATTTAACCACAAACCTTTATAAGTGATGTAAAAATCAAATATTCATCAGAATAAGTGATGTAAAAATCAAATATTCTATTTAATGATAATTTAGATTTTGTGTAGAAAAGGATTTTAGCATTTCTTCTGTCTCACTCGGACACACAAACCACGCAGACACACACACATCTGGTTCAGCACTTACTGAAAATCAAAGAAGAAACTCACACTGCACAGGATTTCTACATCCTCACACAGCAGGTAAAACTCTTCTTAATTTCACATTATTATATTACATCCATGTTGTAGGAGCGGGTGTGTCGAGCCAGGCCACTGCACAGACATGAGCGTTACATTACAATTAACTACAGTAACAGAATTCATTCACTTCTACTACAGGAAATTATATATTAGGGAACAAAAAAAAGTATATTTTATTTCATTGCATGTTTGCTATATCTTTTCTCTTTAACTACTTCTCTTTTTTTTTTTTAATAACTTACAATAATTAATCAAAGTAACAAAGCACAATTTCTGCAAATTTTGTTTTAATACATTCAGGTGTTTATGTCGCATGTAGGTGTAACGGGTTTGACCCATGCACACTGTGACACTGCCCCTCCCTCAGCTCAGAGCTCACGGTCGCCGCTGGCACTGTCAAGTAAGACCCCAGGCTCGTTCAGGACTCAACCCAAGGTCCGTGCCAGGTTCCCCCGTGCACGCATTCTCCACTAGTGTAACGGGTTTGACTCTTGTGCACAGGTGGCACCACAGACACACGAACATGAGGCGAGGTCTTAGGGAAAAAATGGTAATTTTATTCAGCTAAAATGGGGAAGAAAAGGGTTAAAGGATGGAGAAAGGATGAAAGGGAAGGAAAGATGTGAAGGTGTGCAGATGCAGGTGGCCAGAGATGGGAGTCTCTCCTGGACGTCCGTCAGCTTGGCGGCTTTCCCGGCTGGGATCAGGGGCCCTAACGCAGTCCTCCTTGCAGCCTCTTCAGCAGCGGGGATGCAAAGACAGGCTCGTCGTGCAGAATGGCAGCATGGCAGTTCGCACGTGATGGCTTTTTTTTTGGCCACTGCCTCAGACGGAAATCCTCCATGACGTCCGGTGGCTTTCCCCGGCTGGGAACAGGTGCTGTGACGTGTAACCTCCTATTCCCTTGGCAGCAGGGTCACAAAATCCGGCTCTGTTCAAGAATTGCACAGCCGCTGGCACTCTGGCAGTGGGAGTCTACAGCTTAGTAGACATCAGCAGCCCAACAGACCAGAGCTACACTCCCCTACTGTGTTTTATAGCATGGGGAGACGCCTGGAGTCCATTAAGGTAACGCCCACTTCTGGCTCAGGTCTTATTTGATAATTTTCATTTATACATATTTTTTCACACTTTTTAAACTCATATCCATATATTTATTTTTCATTCTGTAAAGCAAATTGTTTTGTGATAATTAAACATCCAACATTTAAACATCCAACCATCCAACCATCACATGCCTGTGATGCTGATTTATTCTCAGTCATGTGCATTCTCATGACATTGTGAATATGGAAATGATCTTACTTTCACTATTAAACATCCCTGAGGAGAACCAAAAGAGATCCCATTCTCATTTGGGTGATACCAGATGGTATAGCTGTAAATAAATCCCTTACTATAACTGTAATATGGTCAAATGTGCAGTTGTATAATAGTGTTCTTGTTTTAGTTATCATGAAGTCCACTTTGGTGAGGTTACATAATGTACGCTGATGGAGATTTGTTTACAAAACTGTTTGTGGTCATTTCCACAATGACCACAAACAACCATTCTCAGCAGCAGTTAGTGTCTCCAGAAGTAGGGAATCAGGATGGATCAGGCAGGTCCAGAGGCCAGCAGCAGTCAGGATCACTGGTATTTCAGGAATGAGAGAGAGAGAGAGAGAGAGAGAGAGAGAGAATTAGATATGCTCACAGTAATGTAATGCAGTCAAGAAAACACAGGGCTTTCTAGGAAGTAAGCATCCTTTATTCCTTTATTGTAGGTACTGTAAGGACCGCTTGAGTGAGCTCATGATAGTGGGAGACAACAACATCCTAACATGGCAGTTCACTAAGAAAATTTATGCCCATGTTCCCTTCAGACCTTCTCCCTCAAATAAGACCTAAGCCAGGAGAGAGACTTTCTTTAAACTCCTACAACATTTTTGAATCTCTAAAGGACAATCATACATCTCTAGTATGATCAGTGGTGTTACACAACACAAGCCAAAAGACACAAGCCTGATCCCAGGTCAGTGGGTTGTCCAGCGCTGGTTGTCTGTGCATTGAATCCTGACTGATACAGTTCATGAATGTTATTCCTGTGTATAGCTATTAGCCTTACAAAGATACTAGACTATAGGTCTTTTATAAATCTAGGCAACATATGTAAAATAGATTTCTTCCATGTACTGTCACAAAACTGTTCAAGAAAAAGGATCCAATCATCTGTTCCTAAGCATATTTAGAATACATTTCTGTCTGCACTGGAAAGCACTGGAAAATACTTTTTCCATGGCTATTCATAACTGGCTGCCTTGGACGCAGCATTGATGGCTCAGTGATGGGGTCTTGCCTACCATGTGGAAGGCCTGGATTCGATTCCCAGCCACTGAATGTAGTGCCGGTCCCAAGCCTAGATAAAATGGGAGGGTTGCATCAGGGAGGGCATCCGGGATAAAACCTGTATCATGCTTGTGTGTGGACCAGGTGGTCCGCTGTTGCAACCCCTCCCCAGCAGCAGCTGAAAGACAGTAACAACAACTGTATTTGGACTCAGTGTTACTTTAGCTTGGTCTAAAGTTAAAATGTGATTAGTAACTCAGTGTGTGCAGAATCCATTATCCCTATTAATGAGATCTAATTGTTTTTACCTGTATTGTATTTTCAGACAATGTTCCTCCACTGCACTTTGCTCACCACTGCCCTCCTGTGGACCCAAACGTCTCACACCAGTGCAGGAAAAATCCTTGTGTATCCAGTAGAAGGAAGTCGTTGGCTCAACATGAACATCATCCTGCATGAACTACATCAGCAAGGTCACGATCTGACAGTAGTGCGTTCCTCCATGAGTTTACAGATTCCTGAACACGCTCCTCACTACAAATCACTGACCATCCAGGTTTCTCAAGCCATCAGTTTGGATACACCTGACCTAATGATGTCACTCCTTAAGAAGACTACAGAAAGCAGGAAAAGTAAATGGTCAGTTCTTTCCTTTATAGCTCTATATCAATGTTTATTTGCCTTCATCGAGCAAAGTAGCAGAGTGAGTGCAGAAATGTTAAGAAGCATTTTGGAGGATAAAACATTGATAAACAATCTTCAAAATGCAAAGTTTGATTTAATTTTAACTGAAGCTTTTTATGGAAACGGAGTTATTTTGGGGTCATACTTGGGTTTACCAATAGTGCTTAGTAGTCGCTGGATAATGAACAGAGAAGCCCACTTTGCAGTCGCACCCTCTCCTCTTTCGTACATTCCAACATTTGGATCTGAGCTCAGTGACAAAATGACTTACACAGACCGATTGAAGAACTTGTTGCATTATGCTATTGGTCAGTATACATATCACATGCTCATTAGACCAGTTTATCAGTGTATCATCAGTGAGTTTATAAATCCGAACTCTGATGTCTTCTCCCTCTTCCAAAGTGCAGATCTGTGGCTCATGCGAATAGATTTTGTGTTTGAATTTCCTCGGCCCACGATGCCAAATGTGGTCTACATCGGGGGATTTCAGTGCAAGCCTTTCACCCCTCTGCCTAATGAGCTGGAGATCTTTATGCAGAGTTCAGGGGAACATGGTGTAATTGTTATGTCTTTTGGAACTCGTCTTAAAGGTTTAGAACATGATCTAGCAAAAATCTTTGCTTCTGCCTTTGCTCGTCTACCACAGAAGGTTGTGTGGCGACATGCAGGACCAAAACCTTCCACAGTGAGTAACAACACACTAATTTTAGACTGGATTCCACAAAATGATCTTCTTGGACATCCAAAGACTAAGCTTTTCATAACACATGGAGGAACAAATGGTATCTACGAGGCCATCTATCATGGAGTCCCAATGCTGGCAATACCACTAGTCCTGGACCAGTTTGACAACATGGTACGTCTGAAAGCTAATGGCATAGCTGAAGTTCTGGAGCTCCCAGACTTAAATGTTGATACACTTACTGAGTCTGTTAAAAACCTTTTGGATGAAAAGCAGCCCTTCATGGAGAACATGCGTAAGATTTCCTCTCTACATCATGACACACCAATAAAACCGATGGACAGCGCCATCTTCTGGCTGGAATTTGTCATGAGGCATAAAGGTGCAGCTCATCTGCGTACAGAGTCGTATAAGATGCCTTGGTACGCCTATTATAATGTGGACATTTTAGCCTTCATGCTCAGTGTGTTTATGATCTCAATTTTAATTTTTGTTCTAAGCTGCAAGCTTCTATTTAAGGTGCTGCAAAGAAAGAGAAAAGTCAAACAACAATAAAAGTTGTAACAGTCTTACCTCTCTCAACTCACCAGATGGTCCAGATAATGATTTGGTTTTCTATTACATCTTGCTTGTAGAGTGACAAAAATATATTTATATTAAATTGAGAGTTTAAATTAGATATTGAAAAATCTGATGACTTTTGCAATAAAATAAATTATCAAGCTGCTTAAAAAAACTTTTCTAAAGTATATTAAAGCTTAGTGGTGTTGTTTTTTTTAAATTATTTTACTTTTATCAACTACAACTAAATGTTTTATTTTGCAGCAGTATTTTTTTGGGGGGGATGGTTGTTTTTAACTGTGTAAATTTCATAGATTTTCAGAAATAATATTCAATTAAAAAACATTTAGTTGTATAGCACTTTTAACAATTGACAGTGTCGCAAAGCAGCTTTACACAATCAAAAGAATAATTTAATTTTGTATGAAATGTCAATGTGTATGAATCAAAATGATAAGATTGTGCCTCATAAGCAAGCCGAGGACGACGGCGAGAGTGGCAAGGAAAAACTCCCAGAGATGGTAATAGGAAGAAATCTTGAGAGGAACCAGACTCAACAAGGAACCCATCCTCATCTGGGTGATAACGGATAATAAAAAAAAAACATTCTTGTATTTTTAACGTAGGCTTGTGGAATAATTATTTTCAGTCCAGTGCCTGTACCTGAGCAGGTTCAGAGGAATGGTCTTTGTTTGTTAAACCACATGGTGACCTATTAATCATTCAATCTCAAAAAAAACTTAATCTTCAACTTAAGGCATGAACCAGTGAGGAACAGGTGCAAATGATGACAGATGATCAGGCCAGTGAATAGTATACTGCTGATGTTTTGGGGCAGTGGTGGCTCAATTTTTTAAGGCTCTGGAAGGTCTGGAACAAGGCCCTTAACCCTACAGTATCTGCTCACAGACCCAGGCTTCCTAACTGGGATATGTGAAAAAAAAAATCACTGTGCTAAGAAGTATATGTGACAAACAAATGAAACTTAATGGAGGTTTCTACTGAGGTTGTTCCATAAACAACCAATTTTTAAATTGTATCTTTAGACACTTGAAAAACGAGCATTGTCTTGGTTTACGAGCACCGAGTATCATGTTTCACGCATGCGCTTGTTGTTTTGACGCCGAGCGTCTTGTGATCACAACTGAGCCAACGTTTTTTCTCTCTCTTGCACTGCAGAATTGTGGGTAATCGTCTCTCCTGATGGGTCTTAGTGCTCGTCTCTTACTGGTATAATCAACCTCCGTGCACACGTGTACTGTTTACTATAACACTGTGACAACGTATGTGTGTGTGTAAAACATTTTATTTTGTGTTCGGAAGCGCGTGTGTACAGCGCGTGTACTGTTTCTGTGTGTGCACGTAATTTGACACTGTGCCGATTCACACACACTTTCTCATCTTAATGTGTGATGAGACGCACACACGCACAGACATTAAGGCGAGAGAGTGTGTGTGAACCGGCACAGTGTCAAATTAGTGCACACACACACTCTGCTCTGTCGCGATTCTTTTCAGAGGTAAAGTTCAGGTTCATTTGTTTGTTTGTTTTACTTTACAGCAGTGATTCTGTTAGTTTGCGCTCACACGAGT
>JAQMYJ010000040.1:829538-844394 GCA_030014305.1 Clarias laeviceps | reverse complement strand
AGACAGAGAGAGAGAGACACAGAGAGAGAGAGAGAGAGAGACAGACAGAGAGAGAGAGAGAGAGAGAGAGAGAGAGAGAGAGAGAGAAAGTCCACAACAATAGATGCAAATGAAATGTTAACAGAAATTACAAACTGGCTTTAATTTCATACAAGAAACATCTGATCTTAAAAAGATTTTACCTTTGATTGTTTGTTAAATGTTTTACTGCAAGAGACACCATGAGAAAAAAAACATCTCAGAAACATAACGCATCACAAGAAATAGACAAAAGATATGAAAAATGTACAGTAAGCATTTTAGGATCCAATACGTTGCTTACTGATTTAATTTTCCTTTTGTAAAATACACAGAACACACACTAGAATGAAACAAACACAAAAACACAACATTATCAGAAGGTGTTAATTAATTCTCTATCACAGCAGCCATGACGTACTGACATGTTACATGACTGATACGTTATTGTTTCCATAGCAACAGCTCTTTTACACTAAACCCTCAACATTAACAGATAAAAAGACACATGTAGTAGTTGATATTATGAGCTTTTATGACACTGAGTCTCCAGTGTCAGAGCTTTGTAACAGTCGTTTATGTAAACGTTCCTGTACAGTTTACACCTGGTTGTGGTTTCTCAGTAACATGACAAGCTGTGATTGTATTTCCTTATAAACTTCAAGAGAGAGAATAAAAGAGAGACTGGTGAGGGAATGAGGGTTTATAGCTGCTATAATGTAAGTGATAACAGGAACACACTTTACTGATAATGTCATGTTTCATGAAAATCCATAAATATGATGTATCATTTATTAATGTTAAGATATTGTAATTATTTTTGTGGAAAAACACAATCAACACACATTGTTTGTTATTTACGCAGCAGGTTTCTCAAATTAGTGCAAATGAGATCTACGGCAACCAGTCAAAGGTTATACCAAGCATACAGGAAGTGAGATATATAAACATATATATGTATAAAATACTTTACTTATGGCTTCGATGGGGTCTTCATTGGTCTTTTTGAGACAATGCATCGACTCCATGTATTTCTGCATAGCCTCCTCTGTTAGAAAGGGAAACACAATACACAATACACCTTTACGGAAACAAATTCTTTTTATCCATGTAATTAGTTTGGCAGGAATTGTTGCCACAGGTTTGCCAGTGTTTTTCATTTTTCAGCAGAAAACACTGAAACAGCTTATCCTTTAAATCATTATAAACTCATAAGCTTTGCAAATGTCTGTAAATTTATTTAATTACTGTAAAAATCTTGACTGTTGAACATAAAAAGAGGCTTTTGTTTGGTTTTGTCCTCCTGTGTGTCTCCCAGAAAAGCTTCCACAACACACACTAGAATGAAACAAACAGAAAAACACAGCAATGAGCAGAAAGTGCAGCCCTTAGAGTACAGTAGTGCACGTTTACTGTACAGCCCTGCTTAGTGTTTCATGGTGCTTTACTGCCACCTACAGGTCTCACTCTCACTCATATTTCTGTCCTTTTAAAATTCATAATCCAGTCTTCCTTAAAAAAAAAGACATTAAATGCTTCCTTCCCTAATTAGTGGACCCCCCCCCCCCCCTTCTACTTCTACTATAGTTCTTGGATATTAATGTGTTCATTCTAATATGTTATTGTTTCCGGGGCAACAGCTTGTTCACAGTGCGCATCTGTAGGGAGCTGTTTGGTCATTTATCATGTATGGAAGGAGTCTCCAGTACCAGAGCTTTGTAACAGTCAGTGTCATATTTCATGAACATCCATAAGTATCATGTATCATTCATTAATAAGTGAAGACATTGTAATCAACATTATCTTTAATCGAATTACAAATTCTGTTTGTTATTTGTGCAGCAGGTTTCTCAAATTAGACAGTCAGAGATAACATCAAGAACACAAGAAGTGTAAGAAGACAAACTGCATATAAAATTCTTTACCTATGGCGTCGAAGGGTCTCTCATCGATCTTATAAAGACAATTCAAAATTGACTCAAAATCCATCAGCACAGCTTCACCTGTTATAAATGTAAAGTGCACTTATGATTACATGACAAAATAAACCCATAGATTTCCTCAGTTAATTTTGGATACAGTTGAGGTACAAACCAGCCTGAAGCACCAGATCTTCAGGAGACGCTGATGGATTCTTTCTCTGCACTGGAGAAGGTGATGATAGATACATGATAAGTGATAGATTTAATCACACAGCAAAAAGTTTCGTGAGTGAATCTGATCTAAGCACAGAGTTCAGTTTTCAAATGCTGTTAAAATGTCTCACTTTCTCTTACGACGTCTTGAATAGTCTGGAGTGTTCACGGCTGCACGGATTCTCTACACTGCTGTACAATGCAGTCTACTGGAGAAAACAAGAAACAGATGTTGACATCTAGTTATTATTAGTTCAGATGCTTTTTTTGTGTAAAGGGTTATTTGTTATTCTGAACGATTTCACAGTGTTGAATGATCTGTGTTTTATTCGGTGACACTTCGTAGTGTGAGAAATTTTACTAATTGCATTGCTGTATAAAGTTAGATGTGCACTTTTTCCCTGCTCCCCCTGCAGGCTTCCCTGTCAGTCAGGCCCCCGACTCGTTCACACACTACAATCAGGACAATAACGCAGTTATTTAGGTTTTGAAGCAAGTTCCCCTTTATTACTTGTGCACATATTCACACACTACACCGCTCCCATTCACTTTATTCATATACAGTCAGTCACTTTTCCTATTTTTAAATACTGAGCCTCTGAATACAATAAATAATTAAACATTTGAAGCAGATTTTGCTGAAAGTGGTGTCATTTTTAAATGTATTCCAGCATATATTACAATTTTTATTTATTTACTTTTTTTTTTTTTTTTACATGTAAGCAGCAATTTTTTTACTAACTGGTACAGATTTGCTCAGACGGAGGAAAAATTCAACAGTGATAATTAAACATCTCCGATGGAAACTGGTGTCTGGAAGTCCCGCCCCAGCGTGACAGATATTACATCATATGAAATGCTTTCTCCTTCAACACCCGCCATTTTTTATTTAGTTTTAATTCAGTTTAATTAGTATACAGTAGGTTAGTGTCTCCTGTCAGTCCTCTGAGTCTTGAAATATTTTAAGAAAATAAATACTAAGATAAACACTTAAAACTGAAGTTTAACATTTTCCTCACTTGCAAGTTTAGTTGCTCCATATTGTTTATGGCAGGTGTTATTCTCCAAACACCGCTCCCTTAAACAGGCTGTGAAAGTAAATATATAACAGTATTTATTATTATTATTATTATTATTATACCTGGATTCCTTGTTCACACACTGGTTTTACATGTTCATATATTTCATTAAAAACATGGACCTGGCAGCATTCTAAAGACAAGATCAATCACATACTGTACAGTAATAGAAAACACTCTCAATCATGTATTTGTATTTGAACAGAAAACGTCACACACTAGAGAAAAAAAAAAAAAAAAATATTTCAATTTTTTAAATGAAAAAAATCTGAACCACAGTACACAGTAGCTTTAAAACATGGAAACAAACAAATTGTGGTAACATGCACATTTCGCTTCATTCATGTTTCTTTTTTACTTTTTCTTTCATTGTAGCACCAAGCTGTCAGGGTATTGTGTATTGATTAGTGTTTTATTTCATTCACCAGGACAGGGAGTAATATATCTGCAGGCACCAGAAAAGAGTCACTCTTGTTATGTGCAGAGTGTGAAAGAGCACATGGAATTCTGTAATGTTCTACTGAATTCTTAATAAACAAGAAACGAATGCCTCCTTGTAAATAAATACAAGACACAAGCCGTTGTGACATGTAACCGCATGCGCCAGTGGTGCGCCTCAATCTGTTGTCGTTCCTCGCTCACTCCGTAGGCTCACTAGATAGGCGGCCTTCCCTTCTGCAGGTGCGGGAATGGGCGGGGCCGCTGGAATTTGGCGGAGCTGCGGGGTATCGTACTGTACCAGGGTGGGAACAGGACCTCGGGTCTGTCTGGGTGAGAGAGAGAAAAAGAGTGGCATGCGCGGGGTGACGTAACACGCCCCAGGGACTTCAAAGAAAACGAAACTCTAATCAGTCGTTTGATCTCCGCGTGAAGAACGAGCTCCCGCTGCACCCGCACTCCCGCGCAGAGCCAGCCCACGTTAAAGCCCCCGTTCCCAGGATGGGAGGGGCCGGCTGGTCGGGTCAGGGGGAAGAAGAGTGTCCATGGAAACGCAGGAGCCACTGCCCACGCGGGGCCCGCATGCCACCAGACCCGCACGTGCACACACCACCATCACTACTTTCCGTCCCCCCTCCTTAAACCCTTTTCCTTCCCCATGTTTCTAAATAAAATTCCCCCTTTTTAATTAAGACCTCGCCTCGTGTCTGTGTTTGTGGTGCTGCGCATGTGTCAAACCTGTTACTCATGTAAAGGACATCGCAAGCTTAGTTTCACTTTCCTGTAAAGCTGACATTAATGAGCTGATCATTTACTTACAAAGAATCAGGGAAAATATGAAGGGGTTCATCATCTTGCTGTAGAGGTCTGCAGAAACTAAACGGCTGAGAGAGACAGAGAGGGTTTATAGAGAAATTATATAATTACAGGTCAAACATAAAAACTGCACTTTTGCTACAGTATAATAATAATAATAACAACAACAACAACCATAATAAAATAGATAAAAAATAACTGAACAATTAGATTAATTTAATTCTCTCTCTCGGATAGCAGACTGTACTTACCTGTATCAAATGATCCTTTGTGCTTTCAGATCACGTTATGTAGGAGAAATGCAGCATTTATCCAGTTAAACTGTACACAGTGGGCGTATCCAAATCATACACCCCCCCCCCCCCACACACACACACACACACAAAACTACACAGAGTATCAAATCAGCACAGAGACACTCAAACCAAAACTACAGATAATATCTAAAGCAAACACATATATTACACACCTCAATAATAGATCACGCTGTGTGTGTGTGTGTGTGTGTGTGTGTGTTACAGTACGTTATCAAGTGTTATGAACCAGTGCTACTTTTTTCCACGCTTAAGTTGATTATTTTCCTAGAGCAGCACGCCCTTGAGGGTTTTATTGTCACTCATAAGAACCCATGGTGACACGTATCCTTTAAATGTTCTGGAAAGTTCCTTATTCAGCTTTATCTGTGACTTGAACTCATGAAGTGATGTCTAATGAACATCCTGGTGTGTGACAATCTGTAAATTTGTGCCATTTGTGAATTTGTGTCATTCGCATGACATCATTTCCCATATAGTCTGGTATCTGATAGGTCTTGGACCTTATGAGTTCAAAGAATTGATAAAATTATAACTCACAGTGTTTATTCTCTTCATTATCTAACTACCAAAAAGGAAAGGATTTACACATACAGTATGGGAAAAGTGTAATAAACCACCACTGCAGTGAGAATGCCTTCTCAGCCACGTCAAGATCAGCACCTTATCCTGTTCATCAAAGGTAAGAAGACCGAACGGCAACCTCATTTCAGGTCTCTTAAATCAGTTTCAACAAAACAAAGCTCTGTCCTCAAAGTGTACATGACATAAAACAGGTGGTAGAGCACAGATAATATAGGACGGTTACACAGTATAATCAGAGACTAGATGCAGATTCTTGTTTATAAAATGACGAACTAATCCAATAAAAGTATGAAATTAAACAATCGTCCGTGTTCTTTCTGGACAACAGATATTATTGTGCATTAGCAACAGACACTGATGAGTACAGAGGAGTTGATATTTGTGTTTTGGTTGACCGGATGTTTCAGTTGTTGCTCTTTTGATGTCACGTTCATTACCATTACCAGGTTCCACTGACATTAAGTCATATGTCATATTCATGGATGAACACATTTGCCCATGAGCTTCACCTGTGCTCTTGATAACACCCTCTCTAACATCACCTACACCTTCAGATAAATTTAGCGTGATCATTGGATTGGATCGCTGCAGCTTTGATCTCCTCACACAGCCGTGGTTGGAACAAACGAGAGGGGAAATGAGGTCTTTGCTGAGGCTGTTACATAAACAACCAATTTTTAACTTGTATTTTTAGGCCTAAACATTTGTTCTCATTGCTTTACTTTAATTTACCTAATTTAATTAAGACATGAGTGGGTCAAGACTTTTGCACAGTACTGTACTTTGACATTTAACACCGTAAAGAATATGAATGTGTATTAAATCTGAAGTAAAGCTATCTAATAATCAGTATAATGAGATTATTTTGCACTGATTCTCCCTAGTCATAGAAACACTGATGCTGTTTGCTAGACTAAGATCTGTGTTATTTCACGTTTTTTAAATTATATTCAGGAAAACCTTTATTTGTTAATCAGATTTTTAAATAAAACTTTACATCCCACAACCAACAAACAAAGCATGTCCTTATCAGGGTAAATTTAATGCAAAAGAAACACGTCTGTGCCACTGGCGGTCGCTCAATAAGGGGCGCCGCCCCCTTAAAGTTAAGCAGAGGAGAATGCTACTTTAACATGTAATTATTTAACATAAATATTTATTTTAATAATGGAATAAAGTCATTTAGTCACAATATGCCGCTGTATTTCCTAATATAATTTATTTACAAAAAAAGCATGTGATTTGAGGCTGAGCTCTAATTGCAAGTTTTCAAATCATCCCTGGGTCGCAGCACTGTCGCCCCGAACCCTCCCACTTTTGTTCTTAGCGAATCAATATTGTTTTTAAATATATGGGCTCATGTGATTGGTCCATTCTCAACGAGTCTTATTAACGCTCAGCAGATTGTTAGTTAATGTATTGAATAGTGATTGACGTGGAAGCAGCTAAATATGAGAGAACATTCTGTAATTTCTTTGCTAAAATAAACCTTCACAAGGCGATCGGATGGAGAAAGGAAAAAAGTTAAAGAGCTTGGACCAGATCGACCTGATCTTATAATTAAGCAACAGTCACGTGATCACGGTCGAGTTTATACTCAGTGCTCTTCCAGCACTTCTTATGGCTATTTACAGGCGATTATTAAAAAAGTTTCATTTAAATTTTGTTTGCAACCCGCCCCAAAAAATTGTTTTGCACCAGCCGCCACTGGTCTGTGCACATGCCTGTAGGAAAGGAATTTTATTTATTTAAATCCCAGGAAACCCACTGAGGACAAGTCCTCATTTACAAAGTTACAGAAAATAAAAAACAAAAAATAAAAGTTGAAGTGACCAAAAAAACCACAAGGAAGATAAACAGTTCAGGAGTAAATGATTAAACTGGCCTGACAAATAAACCCCATATGAACAGTAAATATATTTGAAAGGAAATAAAATGATCTGCTCTCTGATTGATTCGTATGAAGCACACGCCCTTGATGTGTTTAACATGATGCAGTGGCTAAAATCATCTCGTCAACAGTGCAGATGTACACGTCTAGGGGAGAGTGAAAAATACCTAGTTAGTACCTTCAGCATTCGACTACTAATAATAATAACAAAAGAATTTAAAATTGCATCTAGGTGATTGTAAAGCTTTCCAAATCTCACTGGAACTTAATATACACTCAAGCATCAACAGGAACACCAGTGGAACGTTTCAATTATCTGATCAGCCAGTCATGTGGCAGAAGCAAACTGTGTACAGTACAATCATGCAGGTACAGTTTTACCTTTAATGTGAGTTAGGATGTTCGGGTTGGAATCTGTACACACAGTAAAACAAATGGGACAGACATTGATGATGGCAAATTCTGGGTAAAACGAAAAGCTTAAATAAATATTAATATCGACTTAATCCACAAATTTACCGTGAAAATCTGAGGTCCTGCGCAAGCATTCTCGCCACAAGTTAACCCCAATTGTAGCACAGTCATACAATTCTGAAAACACAAACCCTCTATTGAGCACATGGTACATTTTTGTGATATATATCCTACATTAGGGAAAAATATTATTTGATCCCTTGCAGATTTTATAAGTTTGCCCACTTTTGAAAAAATAAAGCATCTATAATTATTATGACAGTTTTATTGTAAAGGAGAGAGACAGAATATCAACCAAAAATCCATTTAAAAAAAACAAAGGTTACAAATTGAGTTGCATTTCAATGAGTAAGTATTTGATCCCCAAGCAAAACATGACTTGGTGGAGAAACCCTTGTTGGCAAGCACAGAGCTAAGATGTTTCGTGTAGTTGGTTACCAGTTTTGCACACGTCTCAGGAGGGATTTTGCTCTAACTCCTTAAGGTTTTATGCCTGTTGCTTGGCAACTTGAAGTTGCAGCTCCCTCCACAAATTTTGTATAGAATTAAAGTCTGGAGACTGGCTAGGCCACTCCATGACCTCAATGTGCTTCTTCTTGAGCCACTCTTTTGTTGTCTTGGCGGTATTTTTTGGGTCATTGTCATGCTGGAATACCCATCCACGACCCAACTTCAGGAGGTTCTCATACTGTACAGAATTTTACAGTACATGGCCCTGTCCATTGGCCCTTCAATGCAGCAAAATCTACCTGTACCTTTATCAGAAACACCCCTGTGCTTGACTGTAGGGATGGTGTTCTTAGGCAGCATTTTTCTAACTCCAAACACAGCAAGTCAAGCTGATGCCAACAAGTTTAATTTTGGTCTCATCTGCCCACTTTCTCCCAATCCTTCTCTGTTCTTTGACAAACTTTAGTACATTTACCTTCTTGAGAAGGGGGACCTTGCTGCGCTGAAGTATTTTAATCCATGGTGGAGTATTGTGTTACCAGTGGTTTGTTTGGTGACTATGGTCCCAACTGTCTTGAGGTCAAGCTCCTCAAGTAGGAGGAGTTCTGGTCCTCACTTTTCTCATAATCCTTACCCCATGAGGTAAAATCTCGCATGGAGCTCCAGACCGAGGGCAATTGATGGGTACTTTATATTTCTTCCAATTGCAAATAATCGATCCAACAGTTGTTTTCTTTTCATCAAGAATCTTGCTAATGATCTTGTAGCCCATTCCAGCCTTATGCAGGTCTACAATCTTGTCCCTGGCATCTTTTGACAGGTCTTTGGTCTTGTCCATGGTGGTGAGGTTTGAATAAAAGAACAAGTTGTTGTTAGGAGCACCTTCTTAAATTAATCTGTGTACAAACACGAGTATATAACCATTGTTGATTAGTAGGGGAGCAAATACATTATTTTACTCACTGAAATGCAACTCATTACTTTTATAATATGTGCTTTTTATGTTTTTTTGATTGATTTTCTGTCTGTATCCTTTAAAATAAACTTATAATTAAGGTTATAGACCCTTCATTTCTTAATAAGTGGGCAAACTTATATATTCTTGAATTATATAAATATATATATAAAAGATTAAGCATGTCTACCTTCCCAGCTGTCAGTCATTTTACTTGCTGTGCTGTTTCCTGTTAAAGCACCAGAGAGAAAGAATAAGTCCCAAAAGACAAACCTCTGTCTAACCTTTACACATTATTCATACATGCTTCATAATTTAATGATCTGACCAGGTGTTTTACACTCTCTCATACCAACTGACAGCCTGGAAGCCCCACCCTCTTCTCTCTAGCTCACATGCTCCTGCAGCTCTCAGTTTAGCTCAATGTTGATGTGTTGGAAGCAGGAATAAGGGCAAGTGTAAGGATCTGAGTGACTTTGACAAGGACCATATTCTGATGTCTAGACGAGTGGGTCAGAGCATCTCCAAAAGTGCAGCTCTTGGATGTTCCTGGTCTGCAGGGGTCAGGAAAGGTGTGCAAGTCCTCAGGTGTTGCTTACCTGAGAAAGCAGGATGGACTATGGGAAGAAGCCGACAGGGGCAGTGTGATGCTCGGGGCGATGTTCTGGGAAACCTTGGATATTGCCATTCATTCACGTGGATGTTACCTTGACACATACCACCTACCTAAACCTTGTTGTAGACCAAGTTACACCCCTTCATGGACACTGTGTTTCCTGATGGCCGTGGCCTTTCTTAGCATGGTAAAGCAGATTCAGAATCATGCATCGCCCAATCTCCACTATTAAAATATCATTTGGGATACTGTAAGTATTTTATTAGCTAGTTATTCATCATCCTGGGATGTACAATACTGTACATTATGTGCCCAAACAATAGCAATACCTTTAATGTTAGATGTTTTATGAGCACTAAAAGGTCATTCATATTTGATCTACTAAAATGTCAATCTTTGAACTGCTTAGCCCAAAGGTTTAGCAGTTAAAATAATGAGACAGCCCCCAATAAGTCCCCAATCTGCCATAAATAACATTTTACCAAGAGGGAATTTACCAAAAAGCTGCATGGATACTGGGAGGCATTTTATGCCCCAGTAAGGAAGCATGTTCAGGAAACAGCCCTGAGGCCCTGAGAGTAAAGAGAGAGGAAAAAATTATGCAAATGCACTGTGAACAGAAATTACAGATTGGTTTTAATTTCATACAAGAAAAGTCTTGATCTTAAAGTGTTTAAGTTTTTACCTTTATTGCTTGCAAGATATTCTACTGCAAGAGACACCATAAGGGAAAAAAATGTCAAAAGAAATATAAGATATACACTGTAAAATGCCCAGTGTTGATTTAACAGAGTGTATTTGATTTGACAGTGTTCAGAGCGTGTTTTAGCTGAACTCATAGAAACACTGCTGTGTGTTAATTTAAGTGTTATGTATTTAACTGGTATGAGTAAATGCCACTCAGCACCTCTTTAGGCTTTATTGTAAAATAATGGAAAATACTTTATGAATTAATTTTGCAAAGTCTTACCCAGAGTGTTCAAAGTGTCCACATCGTAGTGACTGAAGCAGTTCTTCGCCGTCTTACTTAAGGAAGTTTTGATCCAACAAAACATGTAACCTTAATATAAAAAAGAAAAAAAATGAACTTGAAAATTTAAATCTTCTTCTCTTTTAAATGTAAGCTTTACAAATGACTCTAAATGTAATTAATACATCAGAATTGGTTTACTGTAAAAATCTTGATCGCTGAACATAAATGGAGACTTTTCATCGTTGCTGTGCTGCTGTGTGTCTCCCAGAAAAACTTCCAGAACACACGCTAGAATGAAACAAACAAAAACATAACATTGTCAGAAGGTGTTGATTAATTCTCTTTCGCAGCAGCCCTGACAGTTTTACGTATATATTTAAATTTTTACGAGTGAAGGTTTACTTTTACTTTACAGGTTTATTAATGTGCTCAATCTGATACGTCATAGCAATGCCATAGCAACAGCTCGTGCTCAGTGGACACTAAAATGAAGCAGATAAAAAACGTGTAATGGCTGAAGTTATAATGAAGTTTGCTTGTTTATCATGTATGGAAGGAAGTCTCCAGTGTCAGAGCTTTGTAACAGTCAGTGTCATCCATGTATAATTCATCAATAAGTAAAGATATTGTAAAATTGGGATGTTTTTGTGATGAAACACTGTGGAAGAATCGACACACACTGTTTGTTAATTATGTAGCAGATTTCATAAATTAGACGGAATGGTGGCTTATTGATTAGCACTGTCACCTTGCCAGGTTTCCAGGTTCGAATCCTACCTCCGGTCAGTGTGCATGGAGTTTGCATGTTCTCCCTGTGCTTGGTGGGTTTCCTCCTGGTACTCCAGTTTCCTCCCACAGTTCAAAGACATGCAGATTAGGCTAATTGGCGTTCCCTACTTGCCTGTTGTGTGTGAATGAGCATGTGAGTGTGTGTGCCCTGCGATGGATTGGCACCCCGTACAGGGTGTATCCCATCTCCAAGTCACTTGGGATAGGCTCCACCCCCCGCGACCCACTATACAGGATAAAGCGCTATAGATGATGAGTGAGTGAGTGAGTAATTGCTTAAATTAGCTCTACAGCAAACAGTTAAAGTTTACACCAAGTACACAGAAAGTTTATATATAAATACATACATACTGTACACACAGTATGTGTGTGTGTGTGTGTGTGTGTGTGTGAAATACTTTACTTATGGCTTCAGTGGGGTCCTCGTTGATCTTTTTGCCACAATTCAGCAATGAGTTTATGTCTTTCAGCACAGCATCCTCTGTTATGAAGGTAAGCAGACTTATTATTACGCAACAAAATAAGGCCTTCTATTTCTTCAGACAGTTTTGGACACAGTTGAGGTACGATCTGGCCTGAATACAGGATAAAACGCTATAGATTGACGATAGAAAAAAATTCTGGCAGCATTTTGGCAATAATGAAAAGTTTTCCACAGGTTTGCCACAAGTGCCACAAATGTCCCAGTAGCAGCAAAGTCCCAGACGTCTGGTAAGTTAGTGGGAAAAAATGGCCTAAAGTTTGGCATCAGTGTAATTTTTTACAGCGTTGGAAGTCTCTTGCAAAAATATTAAGCATTTGGGAAACAGCTGTGGTGAACCACCGCCCATGTAGCCATAAATGTGCTGAAGGTCATATTTTCACATGCAGGTTAGCTTTTTGGCTTCTAGTAGATTTCTGGGTAACAGTTTATGGCAAATTTGCAGCAAAGTAACTTTTCCTGTGTCTCAGTACACTCTTACAGATCCTCTCTCAAAATACATAATCAGAAATAGGTTTAGTCATGCAGGAGATAAATCTGGTATAAGCACATAGTACATGCCACACACACACACACACACACACACACACACTCTCATAAAACTCATTTCTCACTTTCTGTTATGCCGTCTGGAATGGACTGAAGTGTGCACGGCTCCACTGATTCTCTACAAATCTGTGCAATGCAGTCTATAGGAGAAAACAAGAAACAGTTATTGCCAAATTATTCATTCATCTTCTTTAATAAGTGGCAGTTAAACTCTTTTGTGAGTCAGGGTGGACAAACATTTCATTTCTATTTGTTTTTTATCATTATTTAGATTTTGAAGCAATACTAGTGAAAGAGTTTAACATTTTCCTCACTTTCAAGTTTAGGAGTCGGCGTTTCTCCATATATTTTATGGCAGATGTTTTTCTCCAAACACTGCTCCTTTAAGCAGGCTGTGAAAATAAATACACACAACAGAAATCATCATCATCATCATCATCATCATTATTATTATTATTCTATTCTATTCTATAAAATGTCATATAACACGTCTGAAATCATGCTTGACACATTTTTTCCACATATTTATGACATTATACTGTATAAATGATTCAAATACATGGACCGAGCAGCTTTGTCAAACTAATTCAATTACATTCTAGTAAACAATATTTCAAACATGTATTTGTAATTTCAGGCTTAATTCAATCTGTGCCTGAAGCAGCACAATGTGCCAAAGTTTGTCTGAACTGGACTTTAGTTTCACTCCCCATAACTTACTAATGATTATATATTTTATTTTAAACTAAAACAGAGTGCACTGTATCTTTAATGTGAATTCAAACACATATTTTTGTAAAATACCAATTTTACTTCTTTTCATATATTTTTTTCCTTTTACTTTCATTTCAGCATAAGACCTGTGATGTGTAGCGGCCCTGCCTGAAAAGCTTAGTTTCATTTTCCTGTAAAGCTGAAAGTAATGAACTGATCATTTACTTACAGAGAGTCAAGAGCAATATGAAGGGGTTCATCATATTTCTGTGGAGGTGTGAAGAAACTAAACGAGAGAGAGAGAGAGTTTATAGTGAAATTATATAATTACAGGTCAAACATAAAAACTGCCCTCATGCTACAGTATAATAATAATAATAATAATAATAATAATAATAATAATAAATAAGTAATGTAGAAAAAAGTATGTTTTGTACACATGGCATATACTGTACTTTATACTTGGATATAGAGATAGTAGTTTATACAATATGCATATTTTATTAATAGGAACAACAAAAATCACAGACAAAATTAACTGAACAATTATCTACAGAATATTCTCTCACTTTCTTATAACGTACTGTACTTACCCGTATTAAATGATCCTTTGTACTGTCAGATCACTTTAGGAGTAATGAAACATTTCCTTTTCAATTAAACTGTACATAGTGGGCGTGTCCCAAATCCTACACCCCCCCACACACCTCCACAAATCAGCAGAGAGACACTCAACTAACACTACAGATAATATCTTAAGTAAACACAACTCCCAGATATTACACAATTCAAGAATAAATCACAACGTGTGTGTGTGTGTGTGTGTGTGTGTGTGTGTGTGTGTGTGTTATTGTAAGATATCAAGTGTGATGAACCAAAGCTACTCTTGCCACCTGTAAATTGATTATTTTACAAGAATAGCACGTCCCTGAGGGGTTTATTGTTTTTTGTATTATATTTTTTGACCCTCGTCCAGAAGAACCCACAGTGACACAGGTGTGACATACAGTACCCATTCAATTTTCTGGAAAGTTTTTTAATCAGCTTCATCAATGGCTCTACCTCATGAAATACCAGAACACCATAGTAAACTGCACACCAATAACCTGGTTAGAATTTCTTTTTATTGATTTATTTTTCCCAGTAACAAAATTTAAAATATCTGACAAAAAGATCAAGCTTTAAAAGCAGACAATTTAATAATCATTGATGCGGGTGACATGATAACTATATCAGATCAGCATTTCTTTAGCTTCCCATCAAAAAACTAATTTTACTAATCTATTCAGCAAAATCATCAACTTGTATCCTGTACTGTACATCTGTCTGTTTCTCAAATAAATAGTACCAGCAGTCAATAAACTCCTATTTAAAAAACCTGACCTTGAACACTGTCAGTTGTCCAACTACAGGCCAATGTCAAACCTCCCCTTTATCTCCAGAATCCGAGAATATGTTGTAGCACAGCAGCTTTGCCCATATCTACATAGCAATAATATGTGTATAATATAATATGCCCATATCTACATAGCAATAATATGTATATAATATAATATGCCCATATCTACATAGCAATAAT
>JAQMYJ010000040.1:790773-805323 GCA_030014305.1 Clarias laeviceps | reverse complement strand
ATGTCCGTACAGCAGAGACGCTGACGATCTTTAAACGACGACTCAAGACGTATCTGTTTCTCCAGTACTTGGACTAACTCCTAAAGTCTAAAAACCCTCTTCCTAGTTGTGTTTGACTAATGACACTTAATACAAACTGTGTACAGCATCTCAGGAAAAAAAATGAGGAAAGTAATTTTTCATAAATAAAGTGAAGTCAATCAGCCAATCAGATTGTAACTGCAGCCTGATGTGCTGAGGCGTGCTGTGGGCGGAGCTTGTGATGGTATGGAATGTGTAGTGTTAGACTGTGGTGTGTAGAGTGTGTGATTTGAAACAGAGCCACTGGATTAGTGCGGACCTTCATAAGAACGTCTCTCATTAAACACAATATAAATCGGCAGTCTGTAAAAGCAAAAGGCTAACGGCCAGACTTGGGTCACATGATCTTCAGTAAAAAGGAACTGTGCAAACAAAAAGAATTCCCCAAATCAACAAACATTTGAGTAATAATTCACCGATAAGTAGTGAAGAATTTACACACACACACACACACACACACACTGCTTGTAAACAGTTTATGGTCACAGCTGATTTTTAGTTCAGGTATGTTTTCACTTCTATTCAAAACTTTTCATATAACTTTAATTTATACAGAATAATTTACTCTTAAAATTTCAATGTGTGTGTTTGTGTTACAATAAAATACAGTTACTAAATTTATTAAAAACGACTTGTCACATGCTTTTATGCGTTTATAGCTGCATTAAATCTTCCTGAAAAGAGTGAGTTCCTGTTGTCACTGGCGTTATCGCAGCTAGCCATGTATATACGCTATAGTGTTCCCTCACAGCCTCTATTCACTCTCTTCAAGTTAATAAGATAAAACACACGGTGTGTCATGTGATCGAGAAACCGCCAGAAAGTGTAAACTCCTCTGTCCTGAAGATGTAAGAAATGTATAGTTACAGCGTTAACACTGGAGACTCCTTACCTACCTGACAGATTAACAGATCCAGTGGTTTTTCAGTTCTAATCTACCATCAGATCTGCTATTATGGAACATGAATCAAGACCTTCTGGTCCAATTACAACCACAGAATTCTGAGATGTTGTTTATATTGTATTTATTTATATTTAATCTGCTGTATTTTTCATGCAAGCTATAAGTGTGTGTGTGTGTGTGTGTGTGTGTGTGTGTGTGTGTGTATTGATTTATTTCTCTCTTTGGGTCTGATTTCAGCAGAAGTTGCACCATCATGTTGCGTTGTCTGGTTCTCCTGATGATTTTTCAGGTGAGTAAACAAAACCAGGCTGCTGGAAACAAAAAAAAAAACATTAAGGTCTAAAGATCGTCCTGCGAGCAAATAAACTGTCTACACAATGAAGACTAATGAGTCTGTAAAAGCGCTGACGATTTGATCCAAAATAAGTGTGAATATAGAGCATGAAGAGAAGCATCTGAAGAGGAAACGTGTTATTACATCACATGTGATCTAAAGTCTAGCAAATAGAATGTTTTAAACACGATTCTGCACAAAACAGCCCACAGTATGGAATTAGAAGCATAAAAAAATCACAACATTCATATATTATTTCTCCTAAAAGTATGGATTGCATAAGTATTCACCCCCTAAGTTCGTTCCATCGGAAGATGATCAGATGAGTGGAGTCGATCTGTGGGTCATTACAGGGTCATGTGATCGAAGTTTAAATATACTGTAATATATATCCAAATTACTGCAAACCTGAACATCTCTAGAATCATATTAATCTGGGTCATCCAATATTACAAACTGCGTTGGGACTTTTGCCATGATCGAATTCACTCATCGAACCCACAGACCCTGGAGGTGCAAGGTGACAGTGCTAACCACAACCCCACCGTGCCGCCCTCCATGAGCAAACTGTCTGTCTGATTTACTTGAAAAACGCCGGCCTCCCAGGAACTCCTTTAATGACCCCAACATGTGGAAATGTCTTGGGACGAGGCCAGGACTGTACGGGGGGGCCGTCGCAATAACTCCCAGCCGAGTTCCTGTAATGTGTAAGTGGTGTTGGTGAATGAGTGTGTGTTCAGTTCACACACACACAGACGTGTCTCGTCCACGGCGGTCCACTGTCTGAATGTTCACAGGAACGAGTGCAGTGGCCTCTGAGCCACGTCGGCTGCGATCGTCATACACGGACGTACGGCCTTCTTTAAAACATTCGCACCGTACAAATCTTTTACTGCAGCTAAGCATCTTCATGTGCTTGAAGTCTTCTGTAAATATCAATATCTTTTACGCCTTCATTCCTGGTTTGACTTGAGTGCGCGGAAAAAAAATTTATACAGCACATTTCTGACTCAGTCTGACGGAGAGCTTCAAGAAACCACCAAATGTGAGACAACAAATCTTCCACATTTTCCTTTGTTACTCCGATTAAACGTTTTTATTATTTATTATTCATTATAGTCATAAACTTGTAATTGCCATAAAAAAAAGTAATCGCAACTAATAAAACAAAGCCAATACATTTAAATGATGTTTTATTATCTTAGACTTGTGGGTTAATCAGAGTAAGTCACAGGACATTTTCAGACTTCAAATTTGGCTGCAAAATTCTTAAGTTTGAAAATGACTGATCTATATTATTTCTGGGAAATATATAAAACATACAACTTTTATCAGTTTATGGGATCTAATTTCAGGCTCTTAAAATGTTTTCAGAAAATGAGAAGATCCACAAACCTGAGAGCAAAATACTTTATATAGTCAGGTTTACATGATCAGGTCTAAGATTTAAATTCTGTCCAAATTAACCAATTTACATATCAATTATATGAGACAAATGAATGAAACCCAAACCGCTTGTCACTCTCTGTCCTCATTCAAAAACATGGCCGCTAAAAATAAAATGTTCATTATTGCTTTCAGTCTGAGCTGCGTGTGTGTCATACTGTGGTGTACAAGTTAATAGATATGTGAGCTACATGTGAGAAATATTATGCAAAACAAACCTTACTAATTACTAATAATGTTTTTAATCAAGTAAATCCTTACACTTGATTTCCTAGTCTAATTGACATTAAACATGAACTCAAGACCATCCCACTCTTCCAGCTCTAATCTAGATCCTTCTGTTTTACAGATCTCATCCTCTTCTGTGTCCATAAATCTTCCCTTGGGCTCACAGTTTAAGCTTCAATGCTCTCATCCTGCCGATGGCCTTCTGTCTCCGGAGTACTTATGGAGCTTCGCACATCCAGGCGCGCAGAATGATTTTTCTCCACTCAGTGAAATGGGCGAAGATCACGAGCTGAACCCGGTGGAGACACATCACAACGGAACATTTAGGTGTGTGATTCAGGGCTTTTCTGAAACAGGAGCCGTGAAGATAATGAAGACTTTTAAAATCGAAGTCACTGGTAAGACAGGACGGCCCTCTGTATCATGAAAATAACTATTATCTTTATTTTAAAGAATCAGTGGTATGTCATTGTGTCTGAAGCCATCTGAGAAACATCTCATTTCTGTGAACAAAGTTCTCCACTAGTCAAACCACAGACTCCCCCAAAAACCCCATTAGCCTTCAAAGTCAGCCTCTCCACCGCATTAGCACTGCTCTGACGTTAGCAACCTTTACGTCTAGACGTAAAATCCTATTTTTCTCGCTGGCTTTTAGACCTGGTTGAGATATTTAAATTTTGCTAAGTGTTTTTTTTTTTTTTATGTTCTGTCTTATTTACAAAGATTTAAGATACTCATTCATTACTATATCGTTTCCTCCTCATGACCAGAAATCATACCGGTCATAATGTGGTTATTCTTTGAAACAACTGAAGGAGAATCGGTGACGCTTCCCTGCACTTTCTCCTCTGAGACAATCAACAGCTACAGATCTGTCCATGTCAAATGGTTCAAGGTTAAAAATCTGGAGAATCGTAGAGAGGATCAGGAGCTCACACCTGTTGTAAGGAGCAAGATCTCCACTGAAAAGGAAGAGAGTGAAAATGAGACAGAGACTCAAGCCAGGACAGTTTACTGGACGTCTGATCTACAGGACCTGGACCACTCCATCGACTTTGACAATCTAAAAGTGGACGATGGATCTCTGTACCGCTGTGTCATCATGACGGCCACAGAAGAGGAAGAAAGGCTTTTTGAGCTTGTGGTAAACCGTAAGTGAGGCTGCGTCTGTCCATCCGTCCATCCATTAAAAATTATTACTCAGTTGATACTTCTCAATTAATAAATAATTGATAACTAAAAGATATATTATATACACCAGTCAAAGCACAACTGGACCAACAATGTTATCCATGTGAATTAAATATAAAAATAGATAAAATCATTACAAGAAAAAAAGTGCTTTTAGTGTTGCCTTCCATTTGGGAAAAAAAAATCCATGAATCTACCTACCTGTTCTCCGCAGCTATCCCACCCCCTCGCTGTTTTAACCAGTCCCACCCCTGGGAGGCGTGTCCTGATCCAGACAGCAGGTCGGGCGAGGCGATCCTGCAAGAGTCTCTGACCGAGTTCTCCTTCAACCTTTACAAAACCCTCAACTCGATGAAACCTGAAAGTAACCTGCTGTTTTCACCAATCAGCATCTCCATGCTGGTCTCTCACCTGCTGCTGGGTACAAACACACACACACACACACACACACACACAGAGTATATTATATCACCTGAGAGTTCGTTCCATTAGCTAGATCTAGATTAATTAAAACTAAATTTCTTTATTAGGCTCTACTTTAACCTCTGATTATTTGATTATTTGATTATTTGATTAGTTGATTAGTTGATTAATTGATTAAGCTCAAACTTTCTGCACATTCTGAAGGTTTAACATGTTTTTTTTTTTTTTACTTTAATATTATCTGATTCATTTGGAACCTCTTTCTAACTATTCTATTTTCTGATTTGCATAATTTCATTCCTGTAGTATCATCATATTTAGATACTCTGTGATATTCAAGCTGTTGATCCTGAAGCATGGTGTCAGAAGCATGGTGTTGAACACTTGGTGCCTTTTCTGACTAATCCTAAACCTAATTTAAAAAAAAAATTTGGTATTTTAATATCCAATTTACATAATTTCACTGCATTGTCAGCTTGACCTTCTATATCTGTAAGTTTTTTTTTTCTTCTCACATTTGTTTATTAGTTTAACAGAGATTTATTTTATTTGGCTCTATGTTAATGTCTAATTTCCTTGATCTAATCCTTAATCTAGATTATTATTCATGTCGTCTTTATTAACTTTAGCTCTAATTTCATTTTTATGCATTTACTTTACTTTTGCTTTGACTTGAATTAATCTCAGATGTTCCTGATGTTCTTTAATTTGGTTAAATATCATTTTAATATCATTTTATGAATTGTGGTTTAATTTCATTTCAGCATTTTAATTAAGAATTTTATTAAATTACCTGTAGTTAATTTTTATATTAATTTTCTTATACTTTAAATGATAAATTGCATAATTACGCTCTAGTGTATCTGAGATTTATGCAAATTAGTTGTATTTAAATCTTTTTTTCTTTTGCCTCTAGTGTAGCCTTTAATTTTCTTAATGTTGCTCCCGTTTAATCACAAAATATAAAAACATCCAAAGAAGATTAAACTTTTTTTTTTTTTTATTTTGTACCTGGTGTCTGTACAGTAACTGTTTATCAGGGAAACTTTCAATGTTATAATCTGAGGTTTATTTATGTCTAGTTTAATCACTAATTTATATTATTTGGTTTAATTTTAATAGCTATTTTTTTATAACTGATTTGTGTTTTGTCTCTGATTTAACTTTTTACACAGTGAGTTTAGAATATACGTTCTTTATTTGGCAGTTTGTGGTAGTTTTATCTTTCATTTTTTAATGTCACTTCATTAATTTGAGCCTGATTTAATTTGATTATTTAATTTCTTTGTAATATCTTATTTGGTTTAACTTTGCTTTAGTTGAATCAGTTTCTTCTGAATTAGTCTTTGCATATTTGTAACGCATAAACCTTTCCTCTGCTCTTCCTCTCTTTTATGTCCTCTTTCAGGGAGTCGAGGAGAGACGAGAAGCGATTTGGAGCGTATCCTTTCCCTGCCCTTGGGTTTCTCCTGCATTCACTCGGAAATGAAAAAACTGCGCAGCAAGATGAAGGAATCGATTCTCATCACCAATCAGATGTTTTATCACCGAGGTACAGAATGCCACGTCAAACTGTGCCATGAAGAGTAATGGTTTGTTTATTTGCACTTTATTTTCCTCTTTTCTTTTTCTTCCTCAGAGCTTAAACTCCATGAAGCTTTTGTTAACCAAACCCAGGAGTTCTACGACTTTACGCCCCAAAAACTGACCAATGACAGTGAGGCGAACGTTAGGATGATCAACAACTGGGTGTCGAGCCAAACACAGAACAGAATACCAGAGCTAGTGGATTTCTTTGATGAATCAACTAAGTTTGTTTTACTCAACGCTGTTTACTTCATCGGTCAGTCACCTGGTTTTTATACAATTTACATGAAACCGATCCTACAGTAAGGGCATATGTTCAGAGTCTGAAATCTAAATCAATAATATGGCTCGCATAAATATCCCCCCACCTGCATGAAATAACCTGTGATACTGGAGCTGCTCACCGTGAAGCATGGTGGCGCTAGCATCATGTCGAAACTGGTTGTTTTGCTTAACAATAATCATTTCAACCAACAATAATTAAGAGTTGTTGTTTCTGTTATATTCTTTCAGTTTTTATAATAATAATAATAAATTTAAGGTGTCTTTTTGTGTCTTTATTAAGATTGTATATATATATATGACACTTTAATAACACCCGTGTCAACTCCATTTAACTAATTATAATGAACCGGAACTAGTTTTGGGGTTCACAGTGACGGTGTGTGAATATTTATGTGCTTACAATTCATAAACCTATAACTTTGTAAATAATTTAAAATTGTATATGTGCAGTATGTTCCATTTTTGTTAGAAAGATGTCCAGGTCTTTGGGGGGTAAATACTTATTCAACCAACTGGAATTAATCAGTGGAGGTTCGTGGTGTTGAGAGTCAGGCTGCAATAGCTGCTGAAGTCGTGTAGGAAACAAAACAGCGTTCCTCCTGGACCAAGGTGCTCTACACAACACTTTAACATCCTAAATGAATAAAAGCTAACTAGCTAACTCAGACACCTAGTTAGCTGACTAGCAGAGACAAACTAAATGAACAAATTAACACCACAAATTAGCAAAATTATTTAAAATCTATACAATAAGACAAAAAACCACAGCAAGAGACAACATACAGTGCACATGTGCAAACAAGGAGAACAATGCGACACAACGCAGTCCTCTGTGATTGTGAGTTGAGGTGGTGAAAGTAACCATGTCCCTGAGATGAATAACAGTAAACATTTCTTGTTGAAGTTAAAGCAAAGATAGAAAAGAGTTCTTGTGCGAATAACACCTAATAAATAGTGGGGAAAAAAACACGCAATTGCAGGTTGGTGTGTGAAAATGTTAGATAGTTGTAGGTCAGTAGCCCGAATGCGCTGGTACCTCTTTCCAGATAGCAGGAGGGTGAAGAGTCAATGTGTGTGTGTGTGTGTGTGTGTGTGTGTGTGTGGCTTCACGTGTGCCGCGTGTGATGTAGATGTATGTGACAGAGGGAAGAGAGACCCCGATGATCTTCCCGACTGTCCTCACTGTCCGCTGGAGGGGCCTGTGGTTTCCAGATGGCACATTTTCTCATGTCAAAAGTATATAAACTTGTATAACTTCTGAACTTCAAGTTCATTTTCCATACTTAGTCTTTTCTATCCCCGATTTCTTTGGCTTTAAGAGCGAGTGGGAGTGTTTAAAGGAACCTATATGACAACCTCGGATATGTAAACTACACACAGATGATTTTATTTATTTTTTGCCATCAGAAAATCCACTTCAGCAGCTATGCAGTCGACTCTCAGCAACATAAACATTCAATTATTAATTACAGTGGGTTGAATAAATATTCTTATTCACTGAATGTAGTTTTAACTTTTCGCCTTTGTAGCTCACATTAGCTGTGAACAGAAGGATTTTTTAAAGTTTAGTCAGACAGCTGTTCTCTCCTCAGTACTGCAGACAGACCGACTCTCACCCACACTGAGACACACAGTTAGTCTCATTAACCACTGGACCACACCTGGGACACGCCCACTCATACAGAGAGTTACACAGCACAGTGCTGTTACTGTCTGATATCATCACACATGGAATAACGACTCTCGTCCAATTAAATTACTCACTCAGAACTAACTCTTGTATATTATTGGTTATAAATGTACGTAAACGTGTGTGTGTGTGTGTGTGTGTGTGTGTGTGTGTTGTGTAGGTAAATGGGAAAAAGCATTTGATGTTAAAATGGATGAGTTTACAACGTTTTCGGGGGATGTGGTTTCTGTCCCGACTCTCTACAAGTCGAACTTCAACCTGGTCACCGAGTACATAAAGGAACTCAAAGCCCATGTGAGTTTTTTGTGTCTCACTTTCCTTCTGTACCGCTGCTTTTCACGCCGTACCGCACCCTCAATGTGATGCCTGTTTTAGGCCTGTTTTGTTTTTGTTTACCACAATTGAAGACTCTTTGACTGTTTGAAGTTAGCAGATAATGGGAAACCTACACTTAATTTTTTTTAGCTTAAAAACATTAAATTAAATGTCCATTAAGTCTCGCTCTATATTAATGTATTTATTTTTTAGTTTTGTCCAGTCTGTGACAATCTGTAACGGTTCTTGGTGGCTTTCTTAAAACTTTAAAATATGTGTCTGGCTCAATGATATTAGTCAGTATTAATAAGAAGAAAAAAAGATGTGAAAGCTCACACACACCTCTGAAGATACCTGCAGGAACATCACAACACAAGTGTGCTACGTCCACAGCGCTGTCTCCTGGGCGGAGTTGACCCCTGGCTTTAATTAATGACCCCCTTTTTCCCTGTAAACATCATGAACCCTAGCAAATCTAAAGCAATTGGAAAAATGTAGATATTTAAAGAAGAATAAAACAGATGGGATGTTTTTTCCTATGATTTTTTTTAAATTGGGGTGTAAAGATACAATAGTGACCCCATGTGACTGTCCAACATTATCTGAAAGTGAATTTTGCGTAATTTGTCTCCTTTATATATCTTTTTCTACTAATTATCTACATTTTCCCCTGTAGTTAGGTCTTTCTTGTTCATCTGTTTTTCCAAATTTCAGTCTTTCCCTAGATTTCTTAGCCTCTGGTCTCCAGCATCTCTCAGTGTCACCACATGTCCTTGTCCCTTTAGCGTCCTCATTCGCTCATTTTTAAGGTCCTGTTGTAGCTCCAACCTTCTTCTTAGCCATTTTCTGTGGTGTTCCTTGCTGGTGTTCTTGTCTGTTGGTGTCCAGTGCTGTCCCATGTCCTTATCCTAAAAGCTCCCTGTCCAAGTCCCACTCTCCAATGGTTTCTGAAATTCCCAAGGTTTTAGTTTCCCGTTCCTTTGTTTCTAAAGTCTAATCATTCTCTAGATTCCTTACTTTCTCTCTGTTTCCTTGTCCTCCAGTTTCTATTCTTGATGCAATTTCTAGTTTTCTGTGATTTGACTAGTTATCAGTATTAGCAGGTCTTCTAGCATTGGTCCCTTGTCCTGCGCATTTAAGGCCTTGTTCACACGGGCGTTAAAATCGAGCGTTTTTCTGGCGTTCGTAGCGTCCGGTGAGCGCGGATGAAGCGCCGAGTGTTTTCTACACATAGGAGTCAATGAGAGTTCACACGGTGACGTGCGTTTGTCCGGCTGCGTGTTTATACGAAATTTTCGCATTTCTTCGTAAACCACAAAAAACCTCCTTTAATCCGACGTTGTGCAGTCAGAGGGTGAACACAGTAGCGGCGGCGATTTTTTTCTCTCCCTATATATTTTTAATATATTATATAAAATATAATAATTTAATTAGAGTTTTTAAAACAAGAAGATTCATGTCTAATATAGCAAAATGGTCCACATTAAAAGGAGGCACCTGAAATAAAACGACAAGGGCTTTCCAGTTCTCGACACACTGCCCCCACAGGTTAACACACAAACTACAATGTGGGCTGCAGGCTGGCGTTAGACAGAGACAAACGAACGCCGGTGTAGAAGTCAATCGAGCGCCGCTACAAAACACAACATAAACGTCCAGGACGTTCAGAGCGCCTTCGTTTATCCAAACATTTAACGCCCGTGTGAACAAGGCCTAAGTGTTTTTCCCTGCTTTACCCTGCACCCACCTAAGATCAGAAGAGCCTGTTTATTAGCTGATTAGCACCGTACCCCCCCCCCCCCACCCCCTTAAGTTAGTACACAGTCTGTGTCTGCGATCTGAATTAACAGGAGCTCACACTCGGCCTGTGTGTTTCCTGCTGCAGGTGGGGAAATTCAGTCTGACAGGGAAGAACAGTCTGTACGTCCTCCTGCCGTCCTCTGCACACAAACAAGGGCTGGAAGCCACGGAGGCAGCGCTGACGGATAACAATATCAGGGTGATGGTGAAGGAGTTGGCCTCGGCCGAACCAGCGGTATTTGAAGTGTCTCTGCCGAAAGTGAAGCTCCTGCTGAACACAGATCTCCACCAGCTCCTGAAGGAACTCGGTCAGATGACGCTCAGTTCCATCCACAGGGTTTTGTTTCTTTAAATAACAGCGTTCAGAAAGGAATTTTACAATAAACACTTGTTTATGCTAAATACACAATGTGTGTTTAAAAAATCAAGCTGAAATTCTTATTCTTATTATATGAGATATTGTAACTATTATTGTATTATTATAAGCTACTTGTTACACCAAACCGCCATTTTTTTTATTAACCTGAATTTGACACCCCATCAATGACAGCTTTTTTTTTCTCCAACACTGATTAATTTTATTCCTCTTTAATCCATATTTTTTTTTCCCCAGGGGTGCGTGGATTATTCGATGACCCTAACCTGTGTGGAATGTTCGCTCAGGACAGCACCACGCCCCTGACTGATGCTCGCCATCGTGCTTTCCTGTCCCTCACCGAGAAGGGTGTGGAAGCTGCGGCCGCCAGCACCGTCACGTTCTCGCGCTCCTTCAGCAACTTCAACGCCATGCGTCCTTTCGTCGTGATCGTGTGGAACGAGGAGCTCAAGAGCCCTCTGTTCATAGGGAAAGTTCTTCATCCAGAGGTGAAAGAATAAACCAGAGGCCCGTGTGCTGACAAATATTGCGCGACATAGTCTAGGTTCTGATCAGAATCATGACGTAAATAAATACCATGTGACCTACAGGATCAGTTCAATAAATTCTGTCAAACTGAAATGCTCGAGTATGCGTCACAGTTCATTTTATTATTAAGATGCATTTACAAAGACTGACCACACGATGGCAGTCACAGTACACATTCCATAGAGACAGTGCTATAGGACACATGAAAGCGTTTGAAGATGATCTGGGACAGAAAGCCCAGCTATAAAACAAACAAACAAACAAACAAATGAAGCGGTTACAGAACTCGCTAGGAGATGAAACGTTAAATGGTGCACATGACACTTCTAGGCATGCAGCATTATCTTTGTAATCTTATTTTATTTTTTTATATTAATATAGATTTATATACCTTTTTAATGCTTTTTCACTGAACTGAAATCAGATCGTCGCTAAAGAAAAATAAAGGTACATTGATTTTTTGCATACGTCACTCAGGCCCCGTCGACACGGATACAATACGTTTGCAAACATTATTTTTACGTATTTGTTCACAAAAAGAAATTACAAGAAAATTAAATGCAGATTTCGCCAGTAGGGGGCGATAGTATGGTGTGACCGGTTGCATCAAAGCGCTTAAGAATGACGTTAAGATTCGTGTGAACAAATTTTTTTTTTTTTTACATGCAAACAGAACAGTAGATCACAGAGAAAAACAAACAAACACTGTTTACTAAAACACTGGTATCCGTGTAGGCGGGGCCTAAAACTTCATGAATTAGCTCAAACCCAAGGAACACCCTGTTTTAGTGTTAGGTTCACCAACACCACAATGTAAAGACAGATGGCTTGCAGAACGTCCAGCTTGCATAATCGCCAGCGCTGCTGGACTCGTGGCTGATGATGGAGTCTTGAGTAGCCGATACGTAACACCTTCATGCAGATCTTCTGAAATTGAAACGTTACAATGAAAAAAAAAAAAAAAAAAAAAAAGACCCTTTGTGTGAAATTAGAACTGAAAACTCGAGACGGTGGAGATGTGGAGATCTCCCAGGAAGTCACTGATGGGGTGAAACTAACAACCAACTGGATTTCTTGTCGTTTACACCCTGGAGGCTGATTGATTGATGGTGGATCTCTCCATGCGTTGCCTTTGTTGGCCGGCACAGAATGTAGTGGTTCTGTTTTTTGCTAGTGGTCAGGGGATGGATGAACTCTTGTGAAGGTCCTGGGTTAGTTTAAGTTGGCATTTGAACTCTAGTAACATTTTCACATTGGTAGTTCAGATCATGTTGGATTATTGGCATTTAGCAATAATTGGGTTTGTTTTTCAGATGCAGTTGGATTGGTGGAGTTCAGCAGATGTTGTGTTTGTGAGTGTGCTCTTCAGATTCTGTTGGATTGGTGGATTTCTTATGATGCTGTTGGATTGGTGGATTTCTTATGATGCTGTTGGATTGGTGGAGTTCTTATGATGCTGTTGGATTGGTGGAGTTCTTCAGATTCTGTTGGATTGGAGAAGTATTTCAGATGTTGCCACGTTGGTGGTGAAGTTCTTAGCTCTTTGGTGGTTGGTTTTGGAGACATCAGGATCACTGGTTGAACTTCTTGAACAGGCTTTACAATATCTCCAGGGAATTTCATGATGTTGTTCCAGATCCTAAGAGGCTGAGTTAGTAGAAGTTGGTCTGGTGAGTCAGTGTGTCTCATTGAAATTTCAGCATTTTCGTGTCTCTGATGTCGGTGTTTGATGGCTCTTCAGAGGAGGTTGGATGGGTTTGATAGGTGTTTGAGTGTTGAGCGAGTCCAACGCTGCACCAGTAGAGGGCAGCAGAGGTCTATGAGCATCAGCTCCGTCCTCAGCAGTGTGCTTTTTGCGAAGGGGGAACACATTTTGAAGGTGACTCCATGGACACGTCCGACGTAGACCACACACACACACACACACACACACACACACACATATATATTACACAATGAGTCTGTTCATACAGACGCACAAACACGACGACATTCATGACGCTGTACAGATTTATAAAGTCCAGTGAAGACAGACAGACACACGATAATCCTGATGGAGGAGATTAAAGGTTCTCATGCTAGCTTATTCCAGGCCTGTGTGTGTGTGTGTGTGTATCAGTTCTTTCTGTATATCACTGACTGTATGGAAGATGTGAGGAAAGCATGTACACACACACACACACACACACACACACATCTAACAAGAAACATGTACACAAGGACAAAATCCAGCCTGGCTTGTGCTTCGACTGATGTGCAAATTGTCCACGACACACACTTCATTACAGTTATTACACAACTCAGGAGTGTGTCTGACGTCAGCAGGGTCTTTTTTCAAATCAAATCATCACTTGTGTGTGTGTGTGTGTGTGTGTGTGTGTGTGTGTGTGTTCTGAGATACACAAGGACGATGTGACATCTAGACACAGCGCCGTCATCCATCGCATTCTCATGAGTGTGTTTATTGCATCAGTTCATTATTACTCGTACTCTTCTGCATGCGTGTGTGTGTGTGTGTGTGTGTGTGTGTTAGTCGCTGCTCGGCGCCCCTTGCTGCGTAAGTGTGTGCCAATACTCCACTTTCTTTCCTTTGTATTTGAGACACTCGAACCAGTGCTTGAGTCGCTCTCCTTTCGCATTGATCCCCAATTCAACTCCTCCTGAGAGAGAGAGAGAGAGAGAGAGAGAGGGATAATAAGACAATAAGAAAGGAAGTATGGAAATCTGAGATAAAGAGAATAATAGAAAAACAGAGACAAAGAAAGAGAAACAATGAGAGCGAAAGATGAAGAAAAAGAGGGAATGAAAAAAACGCAAACAAGAAAAATTTACAAAAGCAAAAAGAGAGAGAGAAAAGATGTATAGATAAATAAATAATAGAGTGAGACAAGGAGATAAAGAGAAAGATACAGAATGATAGAATGAAAGAAAGAAAAAGAGAGAGAGAGAGAATGAGATAAAGAATAATAGAGAGAAAAAAAGGAAAAGAAAGACAAACAGACAAAGAGGAAAAGAAATACATAAAGAGAAAGAGATGGAGAGAGAGAGTCATGAGAGAGTGATAGAGAGACAGAAAGAGACAAACAGAGAGGAAATAATAAGAGTAATAAGGAGAGAGAGAGAGAGAGAGAGAGAGAGAGATTGTTTAGACGTGTCTGGTTGCATCATTTCATGATGTGTTTGTTGTTTGTGAGATGAGTTGTGTTTGGAAAAGATCCTTACACACACACACACACACACACACTCACACACACACACACACACTCACACACACACACACACACTCACACACACACACACACACTCACTCACACACACACACACACACACACACACACACACACACACACACACACACACAC
>JAQMYJ010000040.1:708444-724110 GCA_030014305.1 Clarias laeviceps | reverse complement strand
TGATCATCACGCCCCCCCCCCCCCCCACAAGGAGCGTAATCCACACAAGGTCATGGCTGAAATGGCTAGCTGTTCACAAAGTGCTATATCAAAACATATCCATGGAAAGATTCGAGACCTTGGGAAGTGTCCGGGCTGTCGTTCAGTGGTTCAAAGCCCTCTTTTCAGATGAAAGTAAATTTTGCGTTTCATTTGCAAATTAAGGTCCCAGAGTCTGGAGGAAGAGAGCAGAGGCCAAGCTACTCCAAGTCCAAGGTCCAGTCGGTGATGGTTTTGGGGTGCATGTCACCTGCTGGTGTTGGTCCGATGTGTTTTATAAAGTCAAAGTCAACACAGTCTACCAGGAGATTTTAGAGCAGTTTACGCTTCATGAAGAAACTGATTTCATTTTCAGCTCCTGCACACACTGTAAAAACTAACACTAAGGGTTTGCTGACTGTGATATTACTGTGCTTGATTGTCCAGACAAGTCACCTGACCTGAACCCTATAGAGAATCTCTGGGCTATTGTTAAGAGGAAGATGAGAAACACCCAACACAACAATACAAACAAGCTAAGGGCCGCTATCAAAGCAACCTGGTCTACAGTAACGCCTACAGTGTCACGGACCGACCGCCTCCTTGCCACGGCGCACTGCTGCAGTAATTCGTGCTAATGGAGCCCAGACCATGTACTGACTGCATAAATAAACCGGGGTTATTTGCTCACTTATTAACTTTAAGGACCGTTTGTTTATTCTGCACGTCGACCCTGAGAGCAGGAGATACGTGGTAAAGACCCTCGTGACTGTAAAGTTACTGCTGATGTAAGTGATGTCTTTAATGACCACCTGCTTTGTTTTTCGTCATCTAGTTGTTTTCGTGTGAATCCAAATTCCAGCAGTGTGGTGTCGTGGCTATAAAGTCTCCAAGAGGAACAAAAAACATTTATTAAATATGACCAGTGGCTATAAATATGTAGCAGAAAGTGTCACAGATTACAGCGTCACACTCCTGCTGTCTCTTATTTACACTCTCAGTCTCGAGGTGTGAAGAACAGGGTGAAGTCACGGAGATCGTTTAACATGACGTCATTTACACCACCACGACTCGGAGATAATCAACACTCAAGAGATTTTAAACCTAGTTTATTCAAATGTAAATATTTTAACTATCGGAAAGTGTAAGCGATGTGTAGATGAAGCCACAGTCGAGGTTGTAGACATCTCTTACCCGTTAGCTACATTAGCCTTAAACACCTTTCATTTATTTTAATATTTTAGAAATTATAAAAAAGTAAAATAGAATAAAATACTGGTGCTGGTCGGGCGGGGTGGTGTGATGAAGCAGTCTTAGACACCGGAGACTCCTCCCACTAGCATTACATTGTTACAGCGTGTTCAGTACACATCCCTGGGAAACAAGATGTTGCTATGGAAACCATAATGTATCAGAGAGAAGTCATTAATATGAACCTGCATTTCTGTCAGAGCCGCTGTTATAGAGAATTAATCAACATCTTCTGACCAATCAGTATCTCCTACACTTAATCAGTTCTGGAGTTTACAGTGTGTTAATGTTAGGTCAAATAATAATAATAATAATAATAATAATAATGACTAATGATGGATCTGTCTGTTTTTGTCTCTCAGAGTTCGTGATGATGCTCTCAGCTCGGTGACGTCCTTCTGGAACTCCAGCATTGAATTCACCTCATTATTGAATATTTTAATCATAAATTTAAATATTAAAACATCTGCTGCAATTTAGTGTAAAAATGTATATAAAATTCTTCTAAAATGGTTCTACCACACCAAAGATAATAATATCCCAAAGATTTACCAGTATCATAAAAGGTCACAATTTGAATGAATACAAAAATCTAATGTACAGAATTAGACACAGAAATAAATGAATAAAATTTACTTTCCAGATTTGGTTAATGTCTTTTAATTTTATGGTTTTTTTTAAAGTAAAATCATCTGTAATAAATATTCACTCTACTGAAGAACTGAGAATTTCATTTTTCAGTTTAATGTACATTATTCAATAAAATTCATAATGTACATTAAAATCTCTAAATGTTCTACATTTAGATATTATTTACAGTGGTGTGCGTGTGTTTGGCGCCACCTGGTGGAAGAGATCAGTTCTGTCCCATTGACACAGATTTTAAAATTTTTATTGTAAATTAAATTTAACATAAATATTCAAGCAAATAAAGTACAATTCTGTAAAAAAAAAAAAAAAAAGAAAAATATTAAATGATTTTCATCGATTTGTTAAACTGTACACATACAGAAAGAAGAGCGATGAAAACCAGACCGTTTTTACACGGGGAAAAAAATAAACGCTAAATAGTTTTAATAAGGCAAAAAGTGTTAGTGCGATCGCACGGTGTGGAAAATACGCAAAGTCTTTTCTTCAGGACGACAATCTGCTCTAATCACAATTTATAAAAACAAAAACTAACACTCAAAACAACATTAAACACACAACTCAAAAGGAAACAAACTCCAGCTTTTGTTCCGTTAATACCGTTAGTTCATGGTGGAGTTTCCACATGACGCTCTCGAGCTGGCTGGAGTTCCCTAATGTGTGAAGAACAACAAGAACAACAATCGCGATTCTATTCAAACTATGACATTTTGGAAGTCCGTCTTCAGAGCAGGCATGTGCTGATACACAGCTCGCGTTTCACAGGGTGACGGATGAGTTAGAGAAAGTAAAACGTCTCTTTTAGTTCAGAGTCACGTTTGAAACTGGTGATGCACCGAAATTTCACCCCCCCAAAAAAAACATAAAATAAAAAAACCAACAAAAAAAATCTGTATACAGAGCGATGATGAATCTAACAAACATTAATTAAATATTGACTTCCATTTAAAATAATCGTGTCACGTTTCAATGTATTTACCTTCTACATGCTGTAAAATATATATAAAGTGTTTTAATCACTAACTTTATCAATGTTAAAGTTCTCATCAGCGTTACATACTTTAATCCTGAATGTTAAATATTATGGATGGATGAATGTTGTTGTTTTAAAGGATATTGTTTTAGCCTTTTTTATCAGTCACTTTACTTTAAAATTTCTGATATTTAGACAATCAAAAATCATGTATGATATAATTTAAAGGGAAAAAAAAGTTTTAGCTGAAATGTGTAAAAAATTTATGCATGAAAGGGTTAATAATTAAGTTACTGTAACGGTAAAATTGAAATGAACAATTAGATTTAAATAATAATTAAAATATAAGCAAAAAGTTATGAAAAGCAAATAAATATTAAATCAAAAGTATTCTACATTATTCTGATCTTTTTTTTTTTTTTTTTACTTTAAGTTGCTTCCAGGCAAATAAATTTACCCAAAGACCCAACTGATTAATGAGCAACTTATTGCACATTATTTATTAACTCTTCACTAAACCCTGCTGTGTGGTGAATTATCACACACTCGCTGTGTGTGTGTTAGCGGCTACGTTTAGCGCTGCAGGGTTATTTCAGTGCATCACGACATTCAGCTCATCAGTTCCTGCTGGTTCAGATGATCAGCGCATGTCCCGCTCTGAGTAGTGCAATTTAATGTACACTAGAGATTAGAGCACAAACACAAAACTATGGAACTAACACACACACACACACACACAGTACAGATCAGATGCTTCATCATTCACAAGTATTTTTTTTAACCTTTAGTCACAAAAGGATGAAAGAATTCAGACTTTTAGTCCCGACATCATCTACAACCCTTTTAATAATAATAATAATAATAATAATCCACTTAAACAATAATAAACTAATGTAGACCAATTTAAGAAAATCTGAATAAAAGATTTTTTTAATCAGTTCCACTCTGATGCTTTTAGTGTCTATTCATTACATCATCATTATTATTATTATTATTATTATTAGCACAACTAAATCTCAGATGAATTTCTCCTCCTCACATCTTTTCATTCTCAGTCTATAACGAGGCAGTTTGTATGTAGTGTGTGTTGGAGAGCGAGAATGATTTGTTGTGCGTTCATGTGACGACGTTGTTTTTTTCCCCCCATAAAATTAAGGCTTAAGTTATAGCAGTTTTTCTTCCCTTTAAAGTGACTTTATGATTAATCCTGATGAAACCGGCTCGCGTGAAGGTCTTTAACTCTCCCGTCTGTCGTGTCGGTGCTGCGTCAAGTTTTTATTTATTTATTTTTTATTTTTTAAACATTCTGCCTTCGTACTGGATACGGAACAGGAAGCACTCGTTAGGCCTGTAGAGGGCGCTAATCACAGGAGGAGAACTTTGTCTGTGTGTGCAGTACGATATGTTCTAGGCCAAGATTCGGTCAGATCACCTGACATAGTGTTAGTGTCTGTGTACACTGCTAACACACACACACACACACACACTCGGGTTTAACAGAACTGATTTAAACTACTTGGATGTTTTTTTGTGGTTGATAGAAAGCTGCAGTAAATCTGTTACACTAACGCGGCCTCACGTCTCACCACACACTCTCAGCTCCAGAATTAATGGCACTGTTGTTAGGTTATCTCCATGTGAACAAATGATAAACAAGTGTGTGTGTGTGTGTGTGTGTTTGTGTATAAAACCGGAAGTCATAAGTGAAAAATCCTGGACACTGAGCTGCAAACAAAAAACAGTTCTGTTCAGTTTTCATCACAGGGAAAAAAAATTATAATCAGCATTTGGGATTTGTTTCATTCAGGACCCACACACTAAAAACTAATACTGTGTGTGTGTGTGTGTGTGTGTGTGTGTGTGTGTAGCAGGACTGTCTCTGTACTAATGTAGGACGATATTACTGTTGCTGCTGCATAAGGGCTTAAGGTAACACACACACCAAGGTATCTCACTCTCTATGTGTGTGTGAGTGTGTGTTCTGCAAGTATGCGAGGATGTGCTGAATCTTAACCAGACGTTCTCTGAGGGTCGTCATGGAGAGAACCGAGAGCTGATAACGAGGATCCACTGGGAGAACCGCTAACAACCACCAACAACACGCCGGACCATTGGGACTGGACTGGAGGGAGGGGGGGTGGAGGGGGGAGAGAGAGAGAGAGAGAGAAATTAAATTATAATAAAACACAAGCTGAACAGACCAACACACAGTAAAGGTCACTCACTGCTGCCTGGCTCTAAACCACAGTGAAGTACTGAGCTACAAAACACAGAACCACACCGTCAACACACACACACACACACACACACACACACACACACACACACACACACACACACACACACACACACACACACACACACCCACACACACCCACACACACACACACACACACACACACACACACACACACAGTCCATAGGGGTGGTGGGTGAATTTACCGCCCCAAAAAAATCCCTTGGACTTAAGGTTAAGATCAACTTTGATGGATTCTAGCGCAGAGCAATAATCTTGTAGAAATATGAAATTTTCCACTTTTGAAGAGACTTGCAAGCGTGTCAAGTTGTACCCCTGGGGTGCAAGAGGTGCCCAAATTTGCCCCATTGACATTTAATGGTGAAGATTTTCCCCACTGAAATCAGGAAGCGCTCACAGTTCCCTGCTACGGTAACTTCCACAGGAACTTTGAAACTGAAGCTAACAGTGGATCCCGTTGTCATAGAGACATGAGGACGGACTCATTTAACTCAGGAAACCAAACAGTCTCTCAGGATCATTGTAAAGATGTCAAGCCACGCCCTAGCAACCACTTTAGAGCACCTTAGCAACTGATCCCGCAGACTGACGCTATAAAAGGCGCAGATGCACAAGTTTTCTTCAGAACATGTTCAGAACATTTCGCTCATCAGAGACAGTCTCATTATTATCTAGACACATTTTTCTCACACACACACACTTCCATAAATTTTCATTTTGTGAAGCTGATTGAGACAATGACCTTTGTTAAAAGCACTATATAAATAAAATTGAATTGAATGTTCCTGTCCAGTTATTATTATTATTATTAACGTTGTATATTAATACTGAAGAAACTGATGAAAGAACATGTATGTACGAGTTATGTAAAAATGTCAAACGACCCAAAATATGTTTTATATTTCAAATTGTACAAAGCAGCTACAATAAGCTTTGACGCCAGCTTGGCACACCTGTGGCGTTCTCTCATCAGATTCACCAGGGAGTCACCTGGAGTGGATTTCAGTTCACATGTCAGTCTTGTCAGGAGTTAATCTTCGATATCAGGTGATAGTCACTTGATTTTTACTGATCGGTTGTCTCTCCACTGTCCGATCACATAAACAGTATCACAATAACGCAAAATACACGAGTCAACAACCACAACAACATTCCCTCAGCGGTCTGTGAATATTACCAAGTCTCCTTAAACAAATGTTACATTTGCAGCAAGTAAAAACCACATGGGGAACGTGTGGAATAAAACTTTAACACAACAACCTGTATTTTAATAGTTTAAGAATAACTAACCTTGAATAATCTTGTGTGTAATGAGTATGAAAACTCGACTCTCACTCAACCCCTAATATCAGAAGATGTAAAAAAGCCGACTGCAATTTCTGTGATTGGCCCCAAAATACTCTGAGCACCGCTACACCCCTACACCGCTACACCCCTACACCAGACCATCAGCTGTTCTGTGCAAAGGAAGCGCGCGGGTACAGAGTCACTAGCCGTATTAGTGTCACGACAAACACTGTACGAATCCATATGGCAAGAAACACTCGTTTATTTCTCCAATTTATTCTCTCTGTGTGTCTTCAGTCATACAGTATAGTGTTGGACTTCAATATACTGTACTGTGTGTGTGTGTGTGTGTGTGTGTGTGTGTGTGTGTGTGTGTGTGTGTGTGTGTTACCTGTATATCGTTCTCCTTCTCAGGCATGGGTCCAAAGTGCTGCAGTATTTGGTTCCTGAATCGGTTCTCCAGAGCGTGGAACCACACACTCGCCTGATTATACACCTGATCGTACAGATCCTGCAGCTGCAGCTCCTCCTTCCCCTCCACCTATAGTGCACACACACACACACACACACACACACACACACACACAGAGTCATGCTTACTGAATATGGATTCACGTAGCTTGAGTGCAACTGCGCCTTTGATGTAGTGTGTGTGTGTGTGTGTGTGCGCACTCACTCTCTGGTCCTGCAGATACTCGATGTTAGCGATGTAGTACCCGTCCCTCATGCTGCGTCTGATGACACGGAACCGCTTCCCCCCGAACGTGTCGACCACCGAGCGGCCGTCCGGCAGAAAGTGAACGTTACGGATGTGGAGCATGCAGCCGAAATCCGCAAACCTACATATACACATATATACACACACACCCTGTAAAAAAACACACTCACACTGCGCACACTCGCTCTTGGCCACACACTCGCTCGTGCACACGCTCTCACCCACCCTTTGTGTGCGTCACTGATGCACATCCCAAACTGTCGCGTTCCCGTATCGATGCAACGGCGGATCATGAGACGGTACCGCGGCTCAAACACGTGCAGCGGGCAGGGGACGGTGGGATACGCCATCGTACACACGAAGATAGGAACGTTATTCTCTAAACTGAGAGAGAGAGAGTGTTAGAGCAGAGCAGGTAATAAGTGTGTGTGTGTGTGTGTGTTGTGCTGCTTACTCCGAGAGCTCTTTCGTTTCATCGATGTGTATCTTTTGTCTCCCAGCATGCTCCTCAGAGAGGTAACATTTAATGATGTCATCGAGCACACGCGTGACGGAGAACCTCCGAGAGGCGAGGTACTGAAAACACACCACATCGTTACTGAAATATTTCATTAAGATAAATCATCAGCTATTATTTTTTATTAATTACCACAGTAGATGCTCACCAAAAATGTCAAATAATAAACATAATCCTTAAAAAGATTACTGTATCACACTGTGAGAGAGAGATTTAGAATATTAGATATGTTAATTTAACTTTTATTCTTCGTATTTATTACTATTGAATATCTTAAACACCTTTTTTTTTCCACTTTTTCCAACTATTTCATCCATGTTTTAAGTGGATTCTGTTTTCCTTCATTTTATTTTTTGTAATTAGATTCCGGTTTCAGATTAAAGAGTGAAATCTTCTCCACACTGCTGAAATGTTTTAAATATTAATTTATGATGATGTCATGACACCGGCCAACCAATCAGCAGCTTGACTCCCTGACAGTCAGTAATAAATTGAGGTTCAGTTCCAGCAGATAAACGGGCGAGTCAGTTAGCATCACCGCAGTGTTAGCACCGTTAGCACTGTTAGGGTTGGTTGATTAAAACGTGCTCTCACCAGCCTGAGGCTCTCCTTACACAGTGGACACTGGGGGCTGTGATCTAAACTTCTCTGCAGGCAGTTCTTACAGAACGAGTGTCCACACGGCGTCGTCACCGGCTCATAGAACAGCCTACAACACACACACACAACACACACACACACGAGAGAGAGAGAGAGAGAGAGATGAGAGAGCTGATGTTTATTGGTGTATATATGTTATATAGCTGTCTTCACTACCTCATGCACAGCGAGCACTCGAAGTCACTGGGGTCGAGCAGCCGTCTCGGTACCCTGAGGTGGAGCTTATCTTCATCGCTACACACCGACGCTGCGGCACTCACTGTAGTGTGTGAGACAGAGTGAAAGAGAAAGAGTGAGGAAAGTGTGTTATTTTTACCATCACTGCAGAAACCTGGGTTTGAACAAGACAGTCAGTATTTAATGCCCCCTTTTATGACATCATTCAATAAAGGAACTCATTTGCAGACACCCTCCTCGAGCTCTGTGCTCAGTTCTGCCCAGGAGAACCTAACAATCTGCTTCTCTGTGATTTCCTCACTGCATATAATAACAGAGACAAACCGGACGATCAGCCAGTGATTGGAATCGTCTGGTGTCAGTTTGATCAGACATGACCGATTCTGTACCGTTTCATTATCTCAAGACTTAGGAGGCATTTAGGCGCTAAAATGTCACCGCCTCTTTATAATCCTACAGGTGGCGCTCTAAACTATTTTCACACTAGCACAGTAGGGGTGAATTATTTGCCAAGTTTGTTTAGAAATAATGATTACGGCGGATGATGTAACAGAGAGAGACGGCCTGCTCAGTAACAATGTAGCTTTGTGTTTAATTTATTTTCAAGTTAAATGTTAAACTCTTGTATTTTAAGTTAGTTTGTAGTGTTTAAATGACGCGCTTGGAGTTTAAGTTAGAAAAGGAACTTTTAGATTTAATCACTCGATTCAGTTGCTGAATAGCTGCTGAATAAAGACTTCTGAGACCCATGTTGTTAAAAGTGGTATAATACATGACCTTTAATGTGCTTTGCTGAATTTCCCTAGTGCGTATCGATTTTGTATCATCTGTCAGCTTCCTGTCTGGCTTTTAAAAGATCAAATGGACGATAAAATCCCCAAACAAACTTTTAAAAATATATAAAAATGAAAACAAACTAATAAAATCCCAAACAACACGGCAGCCTTCTAGCTAACGATCAGGACACGCTGAAAAAATAAACAGCTCATGTCAGATGTCTCCTGATCAAAGCGAGCGACCCAACACTAAAGAAACTATCAAAAAAACAAAACAAAAAAACAGCTCGACTGTGTTACGGAAAATCTTTACAGAGAGTTAACTAGCATTAGAAAAACATCCCCAAATAAAACTAGCTTCTAGATTCTTAACTAGCTACAGATTAATGAAGTAAATCAGAATTAAATTTAGCTAATGAGTGGAACATACCAAAACAAAGATGGTAAAAATACGTAATAAAAAAAAAAATACTATGCTAGACAACATAACAGGAACTTCCCACACAAAGTTAAATTCGAAGAACAAAATACTCATTTTAACGAAAATAAACATTTAAAACAACTATAGTAAAAAAATACACAATTTAAAGTTGATAAGGATTCCTAAACAAAGCTAGCAAAATAACATTAAAAGAAAACATGCTAATAATCCTAGCTAGCTAGCAGTACCAATACACATGTAAAAGTCATTACAATGCGTGCGTGTGTGTGTGTGTGTGTGTGTTGAAATGTAAATACAGAAACCTGAACGAGGCAACTGACCTACGTGTTTCTTATGTTTGCTGTCGCCGCTTTCCATCACTTCAGGCTCCGCCTCCAATCCGGACAGTTTCCTCTTCAGCAGTGAACCCTTTTCTCCCAGCTGAGGGGCGGAGCTTACCCTCTTCAGCCCCTCTCCTTTGGTTCCGCCCACCACATGAGCCCGTAACGACTGAGCTCGGGTTAAACCTGAGGGCTCCGAACTCTCCTGAGGGACACAAAGAGCGCTGAGCATCAACATGCATGCTAATACACACATCACTCACATGTGTGTGTGTGTGTGTGTGTGTGTGTGTGTGTGTGTGTGTGTGTGTGTGTGTGTGTGTGTGTTACACACTCACCTGGACACTCTCACATGTTGGAATCAGGAGCTCACGCAGGATCTGCAGAGAGAAGAAAATAAAAAGCTTGACCAATTAGAATCCAGCATCTCACCATGTGATGATGTTTTGGTTTGTTTATTACATACGTTCTGTACTTCCTGTCTGGCGTCCTGGAAGTCCTGATCCACACACAGACACTGGAGGAAGAGCTTTACAGACTCGTCCACTCGACCCATTTCTTTTAACAGCTTAGCCTTAGAGAACACCACCTGAGAGAGAGAGAGAGAGAGAGAGAAAGAGAGAGAGAGAGAGAGAGAGAGAGAGAGTGTGTGTGTGTGTGTGTGAGAGAGAGTGTGAGAGAGCTTGTGTTATGGTGATGAGCGAGCTGAAGTAATCAGTGATTAAAAGCGGTCGTTTGTTGCTCACCTCGATAGACGGAGTGATGCTCATACACACGTCAAAGTCCTCCAGAGCGTGACGATAGCACTGCAAATGCTGGTACGCTTCAGCTCGACACACGCGCAGTCTGGTATTACTGGGGTCTGATGGTGGGGGAGAACCAGAAAAAGAGAGAGAGAGAGAGAGAGAGAGAGAGGAACAGGGGGAAAAAAGGAGAAATAGACAAGAAAGGCAGATATAAGGAGGATGGAGATGTAGAGAAATGGTGAGAGGAGAGGGAATGATGGAAGGAAGGAAGGAAGGAAGGAAGAAAACAGAGTTACGAATGACAGCAACAGAAATAAAAACAAAAAGGAAAATGAGTAAGAGAATGAGAGAGAATTAAAGAAGCCAGACAGAAATAAGGAGATGTGAGAAATGGTGAGTGAAGAGGGAATGGTAGAGAGACAGAGAGAGAGAGGGAGAGAAGAGGAAAGGAGGGAAAAAGACAAAGTGGGAAACGAGAGAGAAACAAAGAAGGAAGGGATACACAGTTATAAATGACAGAGCAAAAAGAAAGAAACAGAATGGTAGTAAGAGACAGAGAGAGAGAGATTTAGTTACGGGGAGTGTGAAGGTTCCTTCTGTGCTACCAATCATTAAGTACCCTGACAGGGTTTTAATAAAAATGTGTGACACACACACAGTAGAAAGAGAGATCACTGACGTCCTCTAATAAGAGTGTTATTTAATATCACTTGTGGGCGTGGCCTGTGTAAATCAGATCATTCTCACTCACACACACACAACACACACACACACACACATCGCCTATACCGCTTTATCCTGTGTACAGTGTGTGTCTGACTGGGTTCTCCGGGACCAGGATGTGACCCTGTATGACCCAGATATCCATCCATCCATCCAGACAACACTGACATCTCCACACGTGGACGCAGATCTCGCGAGACTTCCCAACAACTTGTTCCCGAGTCTCTTATTTCGTTTTTTTATTATTTTTTTCATTTTAAACTAAATAAACGCGTGTCTGCTTCATGAACAAAAAAATATGTTTACACACACGGTGTGTGTGTGTGTGTGTGTTATAAAACTCTTTACCTCCCGCTTTACTTTATGGAGCTCGTTACGCAACTTTATCATCCGCGCATGCGCTTTTCGTTTTGGTCTTTTGTAACGGAGGGCATCGTGCGCATGCGCAGAGCGAGCCGGGCTTCATTCCACAACACATAGGCAATAAAAAAAAAAAAGTGTAACAAAGAAATGTGTGTCTGTGTGAGATGATACTGTTAAAGGGGCTGCGGAAGAGACGACATTTATAATCCTGAGTGAGAAATTGATTCGAGAATGGGTAATGATATATAAAAATCATGATTACTGTGAGGGAATGTGAATAAAAACTTGCCTGATTCCAGTAGCTCTGTTGCTAACGAGAGCGCCTGACTGAAGCGTTTGCTCCTCAGCAGCTCTCTCACTTCTGCCATCCTCTTGGATTTTTGCATTTCCTCTGGAAACCATTTCTCTAAAAGTCCACACAGGAGCACGTCGGCCCGGAGCAGATGTTTAGAGCCGATCTCCTCCTGGCATTTTCTACACTTGGACAGAAAGCCCAGCTGTACGCAGCTCCTGCAGTACGAGTGTCCGCACGCGACGGTGACCGGCTCCGCTATGAACCGGTTACAGCCGGGACAGTCCAGTTCTCCGTCCTCCTGAGCGCGCGCTGCCCAGGACACGCACGCTTCCTTCTTCCTGAAGTTGCGGACGATGAGCTCCACTAACGCGCTGATGTGTTCGGGTCGCACCGACTCGGTGTCGCACCTCACGGCTCGGAACAACGCGTCCAACGCTGCCCTGAGGCGGCTCTGCTGCTGGAGCCCGAGCGGCTCTCCGCGCTCCTCCTCAGCCCAGTCCCGCTCGGTGTCGGACGGGATAAAGAAACCCCCTCTGTCCGCTGAGGAGGAGACACAGTTTTGGTCCGGTTCTTCAATCGACATCCTTTTGTCTAAAAAAAAAATAAATAAATAAAGTAATAATTTAACAATCGTGTAGAAGACACATTATTATTACTATTAAATCCACACAAAGCCAGATAGACTGGTGTACACGGATAACCTTAATTGCGCGTGCCAGCGTGTTACATAAAAATATACGATCACGTGACCGCAAAGGCGCGCTCCCATTGGCCAACGGGATGTCGGTTACAAAACCGGAGCTTGTCAAGTTTTGTAACTGATACCGGGAACGCGCGCGCTCTTTCGAAGAACTGTGATCTGATATTAATGCCAAAAATACACACATCTGTAGGGAGAAACAGTAAATTACGATTTTTTTTGTTGTTGTTTTATATATAGAAACTCAAAGCTTGTTCCTTGTAAATCTGAGGCTTCCCGAAACAGGAACTGGTTTAATTGTAACCTTAAATAAGAAACAATGCTAGAAATGGTTTAAATATAATATAAATGGTTTAAAGCGAATAAACTATCGTTTAAATACAAAACCAAAACAGTTACAGTAGTAACAGACGTCCTTGGTTTCGCTCACATCCTCAGTTTCAGGTCGGAGGCTCCTGCGCATGCGCCGAAACCTCTCCCGTTATGAGAGCATTGGAATGATGAAACTTATTTCATAACCGCTTTCATAACTTATCTATTTTTTCCTCCCATCATTTTTATACACTGTGTCAGCAACAATAATGACAACCATGTGAAACTTTAACTGCCCTCCTTCTGTACTGCACATTCTTTAAGTGTTACAGAATGTTAGCCAAAGATGTGTCCGCATGGCTCATCTGTCCTTTTATAGGCATGAGCAAGGCTGAAATGTTAGACATGTACACAACATATGAACACACAATTAGGCGATGGTCAAATGGGATGTATGTAAACAAAACCTGCACATTCCATGTTATTTTATACTTTTTACATTATACATCTTAATTATACACTTTATTTGATTGTAAATGTATATTTGCAAATATACTTTTTATATTTTACATTATTTTTCTAGTGCAATTTGCCTCTTCCTACCTTATTTTATTTCATCTTTCCTTTTTTAAGGTCACGAACAGTCGTATAAGCATTTCACTGCATATCGGTTGTGTACATGAAAAATTAATTTAAGTGTAAATCATTCCGAATTCATCACTTCATTCCGTACCTCATGTTCCACTCACATTGTTATACATACCTGCCATAACATACTAAATTGCAAGTTCTGCACATCTTATTTAGCTTGTACTTTTAATTCATACATTTTATATTTTCTATTTCTTTCATTGCAACTTTGGAAACTCTGTAAAATGTACATTTCTCTCAGTGCAATTTTTCCTTGCAGTAATATCCTTCTATGATTGTCTTTTCACTCTACCCTCTAATTATTAGGTCATAAACAGTTGTGTAAGCATTTCACTCCATATCATACTGTGTATGGTCGTGAATGTGATAAATAAAATATTTATTTTATTAATGCATGTGTATATTTAACCTCTTTGTGCAGCCTTTTACATCTTTATTAAAATATATTCTAACCTAAAATATGCTAGTTTACCGGCCTGTATTAAGTAATGCCTTTAGTACTGGAACCCAAATTATTACTTAAACAGTAAATACAATGATATTAATGTTTAAACATCCTGTACATAAAACCCACATCTGTGAAAGAAATAGAGGAAAAATTTATTAAGAGGAGAATAAATTCAGGGATTATAGTAACAAGAAAATCAAAACTACAAATAAACTCTGGATTAAAGGTGTTTTTAGATACAAAAAATACAAATATATATAATTATAGATATAATGAGGATATCATATACATATTAACAACAATTCTAAAGAAATGAAACACCCAGCCCTCGGCGAGGGTTACACAAGCTGCAGACTCACAATCAAACACCAACCGGTCAGTTAATAAATACATAACACTAGATGCAGATACTACATCAATAATACAAGCTTTAACATGAAAACATGACTCTGGTGTTTTAACAACCTGTGTTGTAATGAGATGCTCAGTGTGAGGAACAGACTGACAGGGAAATTATATTAAAATTATTATTGATTATTATTACTTTCACCAGTTATTTTAGTTAATAAACCCCCAAATTATACATACTGTATTCTAACTATAGTTGATGGAGGGAGCATGAGAAATCAGATTCAATTAGAAACACATATTGGCATGATTTCCAAACTCTTGATCAATGCCCTGTGCCCTAATCCTACGGGTGGTATTCAGTTAAATGTGGCACTGCCACAAAAGCCTGAGAATCATTTAGTATTTTTGGAAAAAGAGTTTTGTACATTTATTCATAAAACCAACATTTATAAAAGAAACATTTATCTGTTTACTATTTATGTGGTGGTGAGCCCTGCTGCTAAATCATCTCTATTCAGCCGGTCAGTCTTGATCAGACACTCGAAAATCAGATAAACATGCTACAACTGGGTGACATTATTTTATAATATCATACAATTATATTTCCATATAAATAGCCTATTATACTCAGTGGCGGCATGTTGGCTTAGTGGTTAGCACTGTCACCTCCAGGACCTGGGTTTGATTCTTGCCTCGGGGTCTGTGTGCTCGGAGTTTGCACGTTCTTCCCGTGTTTGGTGGGTTTCCTCTGGATTCCTCCCACAGTCCAAAGACATGCAGTCACCACTGGCCTCCACGGTCCCAAGTTGGACTACAGAGGTTCCTAGATGGATGGACGGATGAACTATACTCAGTACTCCAGCATACAATAAATGGCTTGTTGCATTGACTGCAGCGGTGTGTGTGTGTGTGTGTGTGTGTGTGTATTGTGTGAGAGTGTGTGACCTTCCAATCACTAACAGAGTGAAATGATTTATTTCTCTCTCTCTCTCTCTCTCTCTCTCTCTATATATATATATATATATATATATAT
>JAQMYJ010000040.1:626061-638323 GCA_030014305.1 Clarias laeviceps | reverse complement strand
TGCCTCCATCTAACCCTGTCCTCTGCATCCTCTTCTCTCACACCAACTAACTTCATGTCCTCTCTCACTGCATCCATTATTTTATACAACAATAGAGAAAAAAAGTAAAAAAGCACCCCAAGAACACAACCACACAGAACACGCACACACATACCTTAGATGTGTATCAAACAGGTCATGCATACATTCCAAAGCATGATCCAGCTCAAAAATGTTAAATAGTTAATACCTGTAAATTTGTAAAATAAGAAATAACCAGTTATTATTATACATCTTAGTAGAACCTTTCATTTTGGATTTAAGCTTCTCCAGCTTAAAAAAAAAAATCATAAATCTTTAATTTACTGAGAGATCGAGAAAGACTAAGTGGACTTCCAGTATAAAAGTATGGAATGTCTGTCCAGCAAAGATGAGAAAGTTATAACATCTTCATCTGCAGAACTCAATGGAACTGAATCATCTGTAATGCTAAATATAACACCTAAAATGGACATCGTTGCAACTGTACTCCAAGTATAGTGGACATGATACTAAAAGAAATAAACAGGTCCATAACCCTTATGTATTTGGGCACAAAAAGAACATGTGACTTAAATGCATGTGACTTAAATGCCAGGGAGAGGCGTGACCCCCGTCATATCTGTCCTCAACATCATGATTTTTTTCAGCAAGCTTTGTTTTGGAACTCTGTGCAAACCTTTAACTAAATAAACCTGAGGCGAGCACAGGAAAATTTTGTCTTTCTCCCACTATTCCTCACTCCTTGCACAGCTTCAATCCCAAACAGTTCTGGTTTTGGTGATTTTAGAATGACTAAGTGACTAAGATATTCCTGAAATCACACCTCTTGCTGATGTGATTTAAACGTAACCAGGTTTTTCCAGGGCAAGTTGGAAGGTATAGGAGGAAAATTGGAAAAACACTTGGACATAAAGTTTTAAACTTGTTCCCTTGCATGTATAGTCCCCTGTGTTTAGTCCTCTAGTCTGTTTAGTGTGTCTTGTCTCGTCCGGTTTGTATCCCATGTCTGTACTGTATATTAGGTTGCGTAATCCCTTGTCTGTATTAGTTGATTATTTATAATATGCTCCAAAGTTCAAGCCAACTTCCTTTGTTTGTTTTTATCATTAAAAAGACTTTGTTTCACCATCATCCCCCTCTGCGTCTATGCCTCAACACCATGCCCACAGTCCAACATCTAGCGCAACGTGACATTTATATATTATGTCGTATCGTGATGAAAATGCTGAATCTAGAAGTGACAGAGGCAATTAATACTTTTTAACTAATAATATGGATTCATTTAAAGTGAGAACCACTAGGTTATCAGTATATTGAACAGTTACTTACCCAATTTTAGTAGTCTCAGCAATCTCCTTTCTGTTCTTTGCTTGATACAAGACAATAATTTGACCATTCTGAAACAGTAACATCTTATTTGAAAATTATACATTTATATAAAACTTTAGCTATAAAATTTACAATATGTATAAGTAATAAGATAGAAGTGTATCAGATGTTAAGTGTATTGGTTTTGCAGGACAAGTTACAACTGAATGCAGTTAGTCCTCATTTGTGTGAAAAATGACCACGAAGCAGAACAATGAGCCCCAGAAGTGTGCAATTTGTAGGCCATATGCAAATGTGCTTAAATGTGTGATGTGATGAGTAGTGTATGAGTAGGGAGAGTGTTATTGTGTGTGAGAACAAAGGAAACAGATCAGATTTTTTAGTGCTATGTGATGTTCTCACTAAGAGACAGAGAACAATTGTTCGGGTGGTTTCCTTCCAGTTCTCAGCCTGCCTGACAGACATCTCATCTTAGATAACCGCTAATCAACTAAAACCTAATCTCCGTAAAACCAAACTGCTGTTCATCCCCCTGTAAGGATCTTATGATCTCCCTGGACAAAAATCAGATCACTCTTCAGTCATGTCAGTCAATATTCCTTATTACAGCATTCTGTGAACAGCCCTTTTAGTGATGAGCTTCTGTGGCTTATGGTCCTTATGAGGAGAGTCAATGATCAACTGCTAGACAACTGTCAAGTCAGCAGTCTTACCATGCAAGCCATTTTTTCATGAGCTGTAAGCCGTAATAATTGAAAATAAAACACAAAAAAGACTTTTCCTAAATATTAGATTTTTTTAGACGCATTTGTATATGGTAATGGTTTATAATATCAGCCATTATGAATGATGTCTTTTACAGTGTTTTCACACCTTTAAATGTTTAAACGCAGGACATTTGGACTTCGCTAAAGAAAAGAGCTGCATGGCTCTCAGGTCATGTGGAGGAATTGCAGCAAATTTCAGTTTTATTACATTTAGAAAATTGAGTGTGTTTCTGTCATCCTCTGTAGGAGGAAATGAAAATTTTAGAGAAGGAAGTATTTAAAGTAATGTTAGCTTTCAGGCATTGAGTCAGAGATTTTCCTGAAAAACAGAAGGTTAATAGATGATGAATGCAGTACGTGTGTGTTTTGTAGTGAATTAGTGATGAGTGGCTATAAAACACACAATCTGTTGGTGTGAAACTGTGTCTTATGATGAATAATATGTTGGTCTTTGGAGCGTTAACGGATACGTGTGAGTTCATTATTCAGGTAACAGTCAGTGAAGGAGGTTAATGTGTTTGTGATCACGTATAATTTGACTTGTGTTTCCTGTTAAAGTAATTAGCAACACTTAGTGGAAAATTACAAACAAAAAAATCTGAATTATTAATTATCTTTATTAAATTAATTATAATTAATTTTTTTTTTTTTTTTTTTTTTTTTAATAATAACGCTCAGAGGTAACACTGTAACTCTATCACCAGGACGCTCCACAAAATTACATGTAACTCAAAACAGATAAAAAAAATAAATCTGGGATGCACTAAAGCTGTTAGCATCATCATTTCAGTGTTAGGGTGTGAAAACTTTTGCATGCAACAGTATACTACTTGCTGGTCACCACAACCACTTCACATCCAATCAAAGGTCACAGCATGATATTCCTCATCTCTTCTTACAACACCACAGAACAATGTGCAGATTATCCCCAGACATGCAGTTTCCCAAGGTCGGGTTACAAAATAAAAACCTGTCCTTCTACTGTCATTCCTGCCCCAGTCACATGACCACTGCCTTTTTTGCAAATATCTGCTATCATAAGACAAAAAGGAAAAAAAAGCAATACCACAGCTTGAGACTGAGAAACCGCAAAGCTTGTAAACTTCATATCACAGATTACATGGACAAACCCCAGTGAATAAACTGTTGCTATGGAAACCATAATGTTCCAGAGCGAGCACTTTAATATAAACCTTCCCTACAGTCAGAGCTGCTGCTAGAGGGAATTAATCAAAACCTTCTGACCAATCAGAATGAGCAGTAATTAAAACAATATAAAAAAAAAAATTGTAAATAAATAATAAAATAATGAATGCCTTCTGGGGGTGCAAACTTTTAAACATGTTAATAGAGAGACACTTGAGTTTTGACTCCGCCCCTGATTTAAATGATAAATTGTTGCTTTAAACATTTTTTCTGATAGTATAGCTGATAACATCATTTGTTATATTAGCTAATTAATTGTAAAAAAAAAAAAAATCTCTGATTGTTATTGTTTATAAAGCTAAGAAATTGATGAAATGTTTTATTTAAGATGACATCAGTTTTGTCTGATCACTGCTGCAATCAGATTCTGTTTTATATTCAGTTTATGACCAGATTTTCACACGGACTGGTGCGCCACCTACAGGCCCCAACCAGAAGTGCATTGAACTCATTTCCATTCATAAATTAATACATTTCCACATTTCATGATTTGCCACATAACAGTTAAATAACTTTAGTCTAAATGTGTGTTCACTGTAAATGTTTTATTCAAGCACATTTCTCTCTACACTGTTTTTCACAATGTTTTTTAATACATTATTTAATATTTATTCTTTTTTATCCTTTTTTATATTTGTATTTTCTCATATTCACATTTTTAAAAGTGAGGCAAAAATGTATGTTTTCACATATGCTGGTGTTCTCCTGTGTCCATGGGATCGGCGATGAGCCATCAGATGCCTTTCCATTCATGGTATCGCTGGAATACATTGTGCACTGAAACTTCTGATGCGCTTGTGTTCACTGTGTTTACCTGTTGCCATGTTTAAGGTGTACGAACTAGAAATCGTTAGAAATGTTTTGCCATATAAGGACCTGCAGAGTCCAGGTGGAGCCTTCACCACAGCTTCTCAGACCTCTCCCATGGGTGGACCTGGCACGTGGAGCACAACTTTACATTGTTCTCACTGTTCTCCTTTCATGCGGCTCTTCCCAGGATGTGACTGATGTAGCTGTTTTATTATAGTTTATCTTCTCTTTAATTCATTAATTGATTGAATTTAATGTTGACCTTTTCTGTGCCTAGCGCTGACATGCCATGGCTCTGTCACGTCTTCATTTTTATCCCACACTTCGTTAATCTGGGTTTGTTTGTGTGTTTGAAGAAGAAAATGTTCTTCTCATTTACTTTGAGGTTCTAACATCTGAAAACACTTTTTAACAGTCTTAATGTGACTTCATGCCCAGTTCCACGGAGATGTGTGGACTTGTCTTTCCCCAAGACAGCATCCCGTATATCAGGGGTTCTCAAACTTAATATTTAAAGGTCCGAATCTGATTTCTATTCAAGCTCAAAGGTCCAGAATGATCGGTAATAAGTTAAGGACTTTTTTGTTGTGTAAGTTTTAGAAGTTTTATTTAAACTTGTTTATAACTTACAAGCAATGTAAGTTCACATTTTCATTTTTCTTTGATTTTATTTTCAACAGGAAAACACTTGATCTTTCAGTTTTCATCCTAAACCCTATAAAAGCTGCGACTTTAGCCAGGTTTAGGCCTCTTTGGCGGTACCTCCACAGAATCTGTGATTGAATGAGTTCCAAATAAAACTGCTCTAAAAGTCTATCTAGTACCATGAAGCCATACTTTTTATTTAATTGCCAGGTGTTAGGAAATCAATTGGCACAACAATAACTTTTTGATTTGCTGATATATATATATATATATATATTTTATGTTATTTATTTTTTTTGATATGACCGATGGCACTTCCAGTTAGTGACCTAGTGCACCATTGTAAGGATTTATTTAACCATGAAAACTAATCTAAGTCACTCTGAATAATGAGACGGTGCAAAATGCCTGACTGTAAACATAAATATAAATATTCATCCCCCAGTGGAGAATTAGTTCCTTTAGGGGTCTGACTCCTCTCAAGGTTTCCTCCTCACATTCATCTCAGAGAGTTTTTCCCTCAGCACCGTCACCTCCACCTGCTCATTAGGGACAAACTGATCAAGTTATAAGTGTAACCATTTTTCTTTATATCTAGAATACATACAGGTATTTTTGTAAAGCTGCTTTGTGACAGTGTCCATTGTTAAACACACTATCTAAATTATATTGTGTTAAAGTGTCTGAATACAATATAGAGGAAATGATAACTATGAAAATTATTCCTGGCTTGAATCTACACAATGAAGTGATATTGTAATAAACGCATTTCACGTGAGTTCATGCAGACGTTAGTACGTATGTTCGGGCTGGATCCTGCACGTCCTGTATTTCCAGTTTTGAATTATGGAATGTTGTCATTTGCTTATATTATATTGCTCTTTAAACCTGTTTCTGCCTCCAGGGCAGTTATTACATTTTATAGACTTTGGTCTGGAGCTCCAGCTCCACCGGGCTGTGTGTTGGATCCGAGTCAAAAGCACTGATGATGCTTTTTCATTCTCACATGCTCCATAATTGTATACCATGTTCCTTTCCAGCCATCCATCTAGGAACCTCTGTAGTCCGACTAGGGACATGGAGATTGGAGGGAACTCCAGTCAACATTTACACACTACAGGAATTTGGGAACACCAATCTGCATGTCTTTGGTTCTGCATGGAGAACATGCAGAACCAAAGACATGTACACAGACCTGAGGCGGGAATTGAACCTGGATCCTGGACATGCAAGGCTACGGTGCAAACCCCTATGATACCGTGCTGCTGATGTTTCTTTTAATCTTTTCACCATGCAGTGTAGTGTGTGTGTCTGTGTGTGTCTGTGTGTGTATGTGTAAGTATGTTAAAAACTATTGCTACTATAACAAATAAATAAAATATTTATAATATTACTTAATAAGGATAGCTTCATATATAGTATAGGTCTAAGAGTTGTATGTAAGCAAGTCTTCATTGATGTCACAGGTGAAAGAAGAACAAATGCCACAAGGTGTGGTGTAAGCTCTCCAACAGGGTACAAGGTGTGGTTCCACATTCCTAGGCGAGGTAATTATCTCTGCGAGTGTATCAGGGTGTGGAGCGACCGTGTCGATCTCTGAGAGCTGTGATGTTGATGTTTATGTTGATCTGTTGGAATTGGAATTTGTTTTTCAGGTTCTTTAGTAAATGTTCTTGCAGTGTTCTTTGGTCTTTGATGATCTGCAGGGCTTGGATTTAGTGTTACATCAGCAGAAGTATTAGAGGTATGAGAAGCATTGCTATAGCATGGTCTCCTCATGCGCAGGGCTGAGGGCTTCAGCTAAAGAATTTTCCACCTCAATAATTAAGTCTGAACACTTAATTACACACTGGGTGTGTTTGTGCTTGAAACGTTGCTCTTGGTCCTTATCTCAGTGCTCTTTGAGGGACTCTCCCAGAGGAATCGTGTATTTTCATGTGTATCTTTTACCTGTACAGGTGCATTTTGCCCGTCTCTTAATAAATATTTAGAGCAATGTGCCAATTAAGGTCCAATTAGGGATTTTAACTTTTTTTTTATCGTTTCTTTCTTAGAATCACTTAAGCAACAAGGAAAAGTAAAACAATGTAGAACCTGACTGTAGAACTCCTATCAGAAGAGGTTTTAAGCAGAACATATTTCTGGATTTTCTAAATGCTCAATTATTTAATAAAGAATTTGAAAGAGTTTGAACTTGAACTGCAATCTTGCACATTATCTTGCCAATAACTGGACTCGGCTCTACACTGCACTACATTCCTATTATATTTCATTTTACTATATATATTTTTCTACTATTAATATATATTCTTTAACTTCTTTATATTTCTATCTTATTCTACTTTTTTAATTTAGATTTTTATTATTCCTATTGCTGTATATTATGTAAATTTAAACCAAGCCATCAGAAGCAGAGCCTTTAAGTCGTGAGACCGCGGCTCCATGGACCCGACTTGTTTTTCCGGCACATCCCATATAAACTCGACTGGATTGAGATCTGGAAAGTTTGGAGGCAGAGTCAACACCTCGACCCCCTTAGTCATGTCCCTCAAACCGTTCCTGAGCGGAGTGTGCGGTGTGTCAGGACTCATTATCCTGCTGAAACACACCACTGCCATCAGCGAACACCGTCTCCATGAAAGTGTGTAACTGTGTGTGTATGTGACAGTGTTTATGTAGGCGGCACGTGTCAGAGTAACCTCTACGTGAACGGTAAGACCCGAGGTTTCCCAGCAGAACCAGAGCATCACACTGCCTCCAAGAGCTGTTCAGGAAAGTTCAGCAGTTACTGTAAATCAGATGAAACCAGTGGAGTGTGCAGGAGCAGGACTGGGAATCACCACTGCAAAAGATCGATAATAAGTTCTCAATTCTTTATTTGTTTAATGATTTTAACAACAGTCATTGTTGCAAAGCAGCTTTACAGAATTAAAAGAAAATTATGGAAATCTGAAAAACTATGCATTAATCATAATGATCAGATTGTCCCTGATGAACAAGCCGAGCGCGACGGTGCTGAGGGAACATAGGAAGAAACCTTGAGAGGAACCAGACTCAACATGGAACCCATCCTCATTTGGGTGATAACAGATAGCAGGGATTGATCTGCACTCATACTGTGTGTGAGGAGGCTGGAAGTTCAGTATAACAGTTTAAAGTGAATGTAGATGTGGATCAACTCCACAAAGTTAATTCTATATTATTTTGTATATGAATGTCACTGAGATGTTGGGTTGTCAATGGCGACATCAAAGAGCACAAACACAAAACCAAACTCAGTTTTTAAAATAAATCACACGTGAACTGTGACGTAAACCATTCGCGAAGAAATAATTATTCACGTGAGACTAAACATGTCTGATGAACAAAAGTATGTGCACTCAGCATGTGGAAACGATATAAAGTATTTGATGTCAATAAAAAAAACGTGAATCTTGTACAAAGTTTGATTTGGTTTGTAAGAAACAAGTGCAAGAGACTCTTTTAGTCTTTATTAGTTAATCAATATTTCAGCTTTCATAAACAGCAGTCATCTTATTTTTCAGTACTACACACACACACACACACACACATGCAGGAGGGAGTGAACTCGTAGAGAATGTGGTATGAAGTGGGAGGATGAAGTCCATAAACTGTCATTAATATTTGTTTGTTTGTTTAGCCACGCCCACCCAATTGTAATACCTGAAATACGGATTACAAATAAAAGCCCAGTCTCACTACTCAGTCTGTCTCACACACACAATCTCTCTCTCTCCATCTTTCACACACACACTCAAGACTTACAGACAACAAAATGAACCAGCTACCTCCACTTTACACACACCTTTCAGGCGTGTATAAACACGTCGAAAATATTCGGTAAGTTTGTTTATTTATTTATTTAGGCCATTGATGTATTTCCTCTGTAGTTGTAAGTTAAGATGAATCATGATGGTTTTCTCTGTTTATCTTAGTTGTCCTCAGGTGAACATGGAGAATGTCAGCTGGATATACAGTAAGTAGACAAAGTCTTCTTTTTATTTTATTTTTTTAACTTTTTTTAAGGTTTGTTTGAAAACCCATATATATTTCATGTTCATTCATAATTCATGACTTGTGAACTTTAAAGTATTATTATTATTATTATTATTATTATTATTATTATTATATATCAAGCATGCATGTGCCGTACTGTTCATTATCACCAAATTTACATTAAAGCATTTTTTCTCTTTCTGTTTATTGAATATATTGAACTGTAGATTTATTACGTTTCGGATCAGTTATTTCTACAAAAGTTTTAAGCAACTGAAAAAATCCTACAAGAACTTTTTTTATTATTATTAATGAGATTCTGCCCAGAGTTACGGAGCTTCATCATGGCATTTATATCATAACTCAGTACATACACGTGACAATGTAAAACATAGACCATTAGGTTACATAGTTTTATAATTTTCTCTGAAATTACAACAAAGCTTTTAGAAACCAACTGACAAACTGATAACCAGATTAAGCTAAAAACAATCACAATACAATTCAATATAATGAATGGCTTGTCTCAACATATCACTTTGCTGTTAAATCATCTTTAATTAGACTTCCAGCAAACAATACAGCAAGTCTACATCTAATGGAGTGTTACAAAAATGTTTAATTTAAGGAAAGTGCTAATATTTGTTTGCAATAGAATTAAAGTTCAAGGTATGCCTTGATTTTTGTAAAGTTAATGTCAATATTAATCACATGCTGATCCACAGAAAAGAAAAGACAAAGAAAAGATGATAAGTTTTATTTTTATAAATTTAATCCTAGAAAATAACCTGTCAAAAATACAGCATGTAAAATTGTCAAATTTTAGCTTAATAAAGCAACTACAAACTACAACTAAAGCAATTTCCACTGCTGTTCAGGTAAATACGTAGATAATTTACTGACCATGAAGGAAATCGCAAAAGCAGTTCCATCACAAAAACATTGCTTGTAGCATTTTGCAACTCTGCCAAGACAAATCTTTAATTGTTTCATCTTGTTTGTTTGTCACCTTCTTACATGACCATTCCATTTGCATACTCATTAATATTCATTAGCGTCTGCCAAAGTTGGGTGTGTACACAGGATCAGCCTCGTTTTAAATGCTTATACAACACACCGTATTTGCTATATACTAACTACCAACTTAGCATGTTAGCAATGTAGCTACAAAATTTTCACGGCTTACATCACTGTAGTGATCGTTGTTAAATTTAAATATCCATAAATGCATCTGTATTTTTTTCCTGCAACACGTATACAACACGCTTGGTTCTTTTTTTGTAATTGTTGTTTGTGCTGTTCTTGTCAGGAGCCCGAGGGAAGAAGCGAGCTCTGGAGACCATCTCTCTGCTCATTGTAAACTCTTTGTGTTTGCTTGTGATCCTTAAAGTCATTTTGTCAGAAAACTGCGACAAAATCACATCACCGAAGATGGTCCGTGAGGCCCAGCCTCAAGAGAATCCTATTTGTGAACAAAACCTGGGTGTTGAAAAAATTGAGGGATTTTGGGATTTGCCTGCCTTCATCCAAGAGTTCCTTTATTACCGGCACTGCCGCTATTTCCCAAAGCTGCTCACTGTTCCTGGCAAGTGTGACATTCCAAAGGTATCAGGAGAACCTTTTTTTCTGCTGGCCATCAAAAGTTCTCCGAAGAACTACGAACGACGGGCAGTCCTGCGCAAAACATGGGCAGCGGAGAGACTGCAGAACGGGGTGTGGATCCGCACGGTGTTCCTGTCTGGCACTACCGGAACAGGCTTTGAGAAGCGGAGGATGAACAAACTCCTGGAACTGGAGAACAAGCGGTACAATGACATCCTGCAGTGGGACTTCAACGATTCCTTCTACAACCTCACGCTCAAGCAGGTCCTGTTCCTGGACTGGATGCAGAACTGGTGTCCCACCGCGGATTTCATCTTAAACGGAGATGATGACGTTTTTGCCAACACGGACAACATGGTGGATTTCCTCAAAGGACAACGCGATAAGGATGGAAGCAAACACCTGTTCATCGGCCAGCTGCTGCTGGACAGCACACCTATCCGGGACAACACCAGTAAATATTTCATCCCTGAGCAGATCGAGAAAGGTGACCTGTACGCTCCATACTGTAGCGGAGGCGGCTACCTGTACTCTCGTTTCACTGCCAGGACCATCCTCCAAATGTCCCAGTCCATCACCCTGATGCCCATTGATGATGTTTACATGGGCATGTGTCTTCAACGAGCTGGACTCCATCCCACAGACCACCAGGGTGTCTGGGCCGACGGCCTCATCATTCCATCTGACAAAATGGACATTTATGATCCCTGCCACTACCGCGAGATCATCCTCGGCCACAAGTTCCTCCCAGATCAGATTTACCTGCTGTGGAATGAAATACATCGGAAAGATTTGGACTGTGGAAAAAAAGAGGTTGATCTATAACGAAAACCTGCACATTAAAGACTGATCTTTTAGCTGGTTTATTTATTACACAGACATTTTGAGAGAGATTTACACCTGAGCCAAGCTGGTTGGTCAGGTTCGTTCATGGTAGTGAAATAATATGAAGAGCTGGAATCTTTAAAATAATGAACATGAAGAATGTCACTCCTCATGTTTAGCCTAGGTGTGCTCTCTGTATGTCGTTGGGTAACCTCATCCTCCGTGCACGGTTCATTTTGTATTATTATGTTTTCTTAGCTAAAAAATTAAAGGTTATGTGTAATATTTATGTTCCTGCAGCTGTGGGGAAAAGTTCTGTGATGGACTGATTTACCTTATTAACCTAACCTGATCTTTATCTGTGTCCATCTGTGTCATGATAATAAATAAATAATTTATTTGACAGAAACAAATGTTTGTCTTATTTAACAAACATCTAACCACACACTTAACACTTCAGTCGTGATGAAATCAGAATCCATCATCAGACTCTCTGTCACAAACATGTAGGTTAAACAGCACACTCAGCTTCAACAATGAGTCACCAACGTTCTAATAATGAATCAGATTAAATATTTATGTTCCCAGGGTCTAAAAGATGTGTACAGTGGGACAAACCTAATGCCTCCAGGATCAGGAACGAACAGAGCAGTGCATTTATTTATTTATTTATTTATTGTTGTTTTGTCTGCACTCTGATTGGTCAGAAGCTGTTAATTATTTCTCTATAACAGCAGCTTTGACAGTAGTGCAGGTTTATGTTATATGTTATGATTTTTCATAGAAAAAAATAATTATTTGTGGTTTCTCAGCCACATGACAAGCTGAATTGTTTTTTTATTAACTTTATTAACTGCTCTAACACAAGAGACAGTAGAAACTCACTAAGATTTTTTGTTACAAAGGTAGGGTAACAGTTAGGGTATGCTAATAGTTTTAATCACTGATTCTGAGAACTGGTTTAATTCAATTCAATTCAATTTTATTTATATAACGCTTTTAACAATGGTCATTGTCTCAAAGCAGCTTCACAAAAATGA
>JAQMYJ010000040.1:605345-615722 GCA_030014305.1 Clarias laeviceps | reverse complement strand
TAGGTGCTGTTGTGAATGCTTCTTTGAGATGTAGAAAGGATTGTTGTGCTGCTGGGTTCCATTTTAATCTTTTGGAGTTTCCTTTTAGCAGTTCCGTCAGTGGTGTTGCAATACGGCCGAAATTTCTAATGAACCGTCTGTAGAAATTTGCAAATCCTAGAAAACGTTGTAGCTCCTTAATTGTTGTCGGGCTGGACCAGTCCCTTACCGCTGATACCTTTTCTTGATCCATCTGTACGCCATCCTGGCTGATTACATACCCCAGAAAGGCAATTTCCTTAACATGGAATTCACATTTTTCTCCCTTGACATACAGGTGATTGTTTCTGAGACAGGTTAGTACCTTCCTTACGTGTATTATATGGCTGTTCAAATCTGGTGAGTAGATCAAAATGTCATCAATGTAGGCTATGACATATTTTCCCAGCATTTCTCGGAGTATGTCATTTATGAAGTTCTGAAATACTGCTGGGGCTGAAGAGAGTCCATATGGCATCACACAATATTCATAGTGTCCAGATGTGGTGCTAAAGGCAGTTTTCCATTCGTCTCCTTCACGAATTCTGATAAGATTATAGGCGTTGCGTAGATCTAGTTTAGAAAAAACTTTTGCTTCTTTAAGTTGTTCCAAAGCTGTAGGGACCAGGGGTAGGGGGTATCTATACTTTACAGAGACCTTGTTGAGCTTACGATAGTCAATGCACGGTCTGAGGCCTCCTCCTCTTTTTTCCACAAAAAAAGAAGCTTGATGATACTGGAGATGTGGATGGACGAATATATCCTTGGTGCAGTGCTTCAGTGATGTATTCATCCATTACTTCTGTTTCCTTTTGCGATAGTGGGTATATTCTGCCTCGTGGAAGAGGAACCCCCTCAAGAAGCTCGATTGCACAATCATAGGGTCTGTGGGGTGGGAGATGACTGCGCCCCCAATTTGCATTGGTTCTGCTGGAGGTAGTATGGGAGATTCAATCATTTCGTCCGGGTATCGCTGTCTTGACATCAATGCATCTAGTTTAATAGTTAGATCAATCAGTTCATCCAATGAGACATTGTCGTCTCGACACGCCAGTTCCTTGAGTATCCGGGGATTTAATCCGCGGCGATATGCTCCTTTTAACGCGGGTTCATTCCACTCACTACCCGCGGCAAGAGTGCGGAAGTTGAGAGCGTATTCGGCTACGCTCTGTTTGCTTTGTTGCATATTGAGCAGGTGCTCACTCACTTGTTTTCCTTCCGGTGAGTGATCAAACACCCTTTTAAACATTTCAAGGAAGTGGTCGAATGAATGTGTGCTTTCGTCACCTTTATTCCATACAGCGGTGGCCCATTTTAAGGCTTTTCCGGCGAGCATATTTATGAATTGGGCGACTTTACCTTATTCGCTGACGTTGTCCTGTCCAGCAAAGTACAGGGAGCACTGCAATATGAAACCTTGGCACTCTGCCGGATCACCGGCGTATTTTTCTGGACGATTGGATATGATTGGATTCGGCGTTGCGGAGATGGAAATTCCTGGTGTGGGAGGAGCAGCGCAGGCAGACACCTTGTTGGTGAGTTGATCCACCACTTGTTGTATCTTTTCAAAGTTCTGCTGTAGTTGTACCATATCCATTCTAATTTGTGCAACGTCCTGACGGAGCTCATTCATAACTCGGGCGTGGCTCAGAAGGGTTTCTCGAACGTTCAGATCTCCTGCTGCGTCCATCATTGGGCAAAGTATTCTGTTATGTACCTGACACGGAGGACGCAAGTGCAGATGAGAAGGTTTATCTATGAAAGTGCAGTGAAATTCTCTGGCAGAATTATTTTCTGCAATATGCATAAATCTTGTGCAATTTTTGTCATTCCATGGGCAATTTGGGGCAGTATGGGTAAAGTGCAATATATACACTTTTCTTGTGCAATATGCGCAAATTTTGGGGCAACATGTATATTTGTTTAAAGTGTATAAAGTGTGTAAAGTGTGTGTTTGTGCATTTTGTGTAATATGTTCCAATGACAATAAAAATATTTTATTTCATTCCATGAGTTCCAAGTTAAGTCTCATGGCTAAAGAAAAGCACAAAAACATCATTCAAAAACATCATTCTTCACATTCTGATGCCTGATTTAACAACCTGTTTTGCAGCTGCAGGTAAAACCCTCAGGACAACTACAACTATTTTTACTCTTGTCTAATTACCCCCCTCCCCAAGAACCGACACACCCACACACAACGCACATGGCATTAAACAAAAAAGTGGTTTAAATGATGAACTGCTGTAGGTGGAGCAGAGTGTGTTCGTCATAACAATCTGATGAAGCAACACACCGGTGACGTTTATCACTACTCGGGGCAAAAGTGCTCTGAATACAAGCTCAACACGAAGATGTTGTGATAACAGCTCATGGGCCGTTTCTGTTCACACAATCCCTGCTACTCAACTTTAGATCCTAAACGCCGCATTTTTTGCATTAAGTTTTACAAACAATCCGAGTCATGCTTTATTGCATTTGGAATTGTTGATAAGTTGTGTTTTGCTTTAGCTGTTACAACAAGAAAACTAAGATGACGACTCAGCACAATGAGCAGAAGTGGATTCACAAGTGAAAATACAAGAAAGCGAGAATATTGTGCAGAAAAGTTTTGGATACAGTATGTTTTTGTATATGAATTATTCATCCTACAATGACATACTGGTGCTCTATGTTGCTGCAGTTGTGCCTTTAACCCTGTCAGAGGACAGCTACCACCCGGCAAGGGTGAAGGCTAACATGTGCTTTCTCTGAGACACCACAGGGAGGAATAATGCACTCCTCTTTTACATACAGGGCCTCATGTCTGTGATTGACAGAAGAGAGAGAGAATATGCCCCTCCCACGGACAGAGCACGACCAGTATATAACTTTTTTTATTAAATATGTTTTGTGTCTAGAGATGAACACTTGCTCGTTCCTTACTGATGGATTCAATCACCTTTAATCGGCAGCGAGCGGGTGGAACTCGACAGTGAGAAAAGGTTCTGTGTGATGAGGCGGATGCTGTGATTCATTCTGTACAGTTGTTACATGTTCAGAGCAGGGATGAAACTAAATGATCGAATTAACAGGTGGTGAACTCCATGCACTTGAACATGCCTTACGTGCTGAAGGTTTGAAAAAATTCAGTTATTATAATCACAATAGAAAAAAATTCTCTTATGCTTCAACAATAGGTGATGTGATTAAGCAGGCTCATAAGCATTACTCGTTTAAAGCAGGTCTAAATCCGGTGTTGTGTCACGCTAGGCCTGTTAATTTTCCACACACACAATCACAATCTTGAGTCACATTTTTTTCCTTCTTTTTCCAAACAAAAAAAAAAACACTCACACAGACATTTACTCTTAGATTCAATCTAATATTCTTCTTGATGGAATTATTTGGAAGAACTCATTGTCAGGTTCAGAAGACAGGGGCGTTCGAGTTTAACTGTATTAGACTCGAAGTCTAATACAGAAGTACTAAGAAGTACTTAGAACCTATACCTTTATCCTGCACTTACTGCTTATTGCACTCCTGGTTAGACCTAAACTGCATTTCGTTGCCTTGTACTTGTACATGTGTAATGACAATAAAGTTGAATCTAATCTAATCTAATCTAACTGCTGAGATTTCTGGTGAATGAATGAAGACAATGGACAACACAAGACATTTACACATGATTCGGACGTTAAAGGTGGACGATTGAGGCATGATTGGGACGTTCCTGGGAGGCTGGCGTTTCAGACATGAATCATGGCTCCGGTGTACTGAGAGAACGTTCTACCATGATGATGTCCAGTCACTAGTGAGACACTGTGATAAGTGCATTAGCGTATCAGGGGATTATATAGAGACATAAAGGGAGTTTTTACTCTCAGGACTGAGTTCTGTTATTCTGTACAATCAAAAGTCCGGCATTGACTCGAACGCCCCTTGTAAACTTTCCCCAATCACCCCATACTCCAGGCACTCCAGCTCCCAGAATACTCCAGCATAAACCACTCTATTCCAGTTTGCCCACTTACCCTTATCAAATGTAGCCTAAATTCCCCACTGGTTAGTGAAATTTTTTTGTCTTTGCTCTCTTATTTAATGTTGTGTACACAGTATATTCTCAGTAAATAAATGATAAATACTGTATGTAAATGTTGGTCATGGAGAACTCATGCTAATTGCTAACATTTGCTAGCAAGCATGACAGGATTGGGTATGTTGCAACAAATCACTTCCAGCTATAAAGTCTAATAAAATATAAAGGAATGTAGGATTTAAGACTGACGTGTGTATAGAACCACTTTGACTGCAAAGCTTTCATTCTGGTTACACGCTAAATGTCTCCTTCACAATGGACGGAATTAGCTTTTCTATGGTATTGAAAATCACTAAGACCTTCAATTCGATGTCTATCGACACCCCAGGACACTCCCTGTTACATGCAGTAATTACAGGTGTGTTTATAAAATCCTTTAATGTTAAAAAATAAATAAATCAGCCATTATCACAATCATCATGTGGGTGTAGGAATTCCATTCAATCAAGACACACCTTCAGCTTTATCAGGTAATTACACACCTCAACAGGTAGTCACACACCTTTATATAATATCAAATATTGTACAAATTGCTAATTTCCACCGGAGGTTATTGTAGGTTAAGCTACAGGATGAGGAACACAAACCAGTGTCATGCTATAACGAGCTATGATTAATTAGGTCAGTGCTGTCTTTTCTAAAATGCAGAACAGGGACTTTGTGTGACGCAGTGTGACGCAGAGGCACAGCTGTACGAAAGCGTTGTATAAACAGCTAATGATTAATAAGGCTTGTTGCAGAAATGCTGTGTTGGAAGTAATAGTTTATCAGGAATAATTTTTATCTATTTGATCATTTATATACAAATGAGGAAAGTTGTTAGGCTTTTATCACATCATTGTAGCATCGTATTCATCAATCAATAAATGACATTAAGTCATTAGTTAAAGAAATGGCTCTATGTTATTATGCTTTAAAATTCCTGCTGTTAGCTTCTACCTGCTAGCTAATCTAGAGTAGAGTTAGTATCCGAGTGTTTCAGGGGAGGCTCCTGTGCTACTGTAGCTGTGCTAACAGCTAACTCCTGTAATGCTAGCCAGGAGTTAAGTGCAAAATCACTGTTTTATGGCACCATTAATATGCATTCATTCGCTGTCCACTTTATTAGGAACAATGCAGTTGTCTCATCAATGTCAAATTAGTGAATCATGTGGCTGCAGCTTCACAGATACAATGTTGATATCAGACATGTGACAGCGTTGTTCATTCCCTGCAGTTTACTATGAATTATTACTTTTTTTAAAATACTGATTCTCTCTCAGTCCTCGGGGTTGTGTGTGAGCTCGGCGAAGTGAAGTGGAACAAGGAGAACAAAACTCAGTTTTAATGGTGATATTATAGGTACATAAAAATGACAAAATATAAATGAGATTAATGTGTTTCCACTTTGGATATAAAATATTTGAAGCACAAATACAAATATAAAAGTAAGTCACAAAAGTCATTAAGGCTGTGTGTAAGTCTAAATAAAAACCAGGCTGTGTATTTTTGTCGTAACGTTCTACGTTATAGTCCTCGAGTTTTGGTTAATTTCAATGAACCGAGTAAAAGTAATGTTATCTAAAGTGATTTACTTAATTTAAGAGTTCCTGGTGTTAACACTACTGCTTATAATAATAATAATAATAATAATAATAATACTGCTAAAGAGATGAATAGTTATGAAATGAGCAACATGTCTCATTATTAAACCTAATATTAAACCTATAATGTCTAATTATAAAAGTTATAGTGGTATACAATATAGTCCTATGTGTGTGTGTGTGTGTGTGTGTGTGTGTGTGTGTGTGTGAGTGTGTGAAGGAGTATCTGAGTGTGTTTGGAGTTAACCAGTAAGATAGACAGATAGAGAACGTTATTAATCCCAAAGCGAAATCTTACACGGCTTGTAAAAGTCGACATCATTTAGATAAATGTATTATATTCTTTGTGATACGCTTTTCATCCTTTAGCTCCTTCCCGCTCATCCTGGAGGCTGTTCTCAATCAGGTCCTGTAGGTAGGAGAAGGTGGGTCTGTCCACACTGTTGAAAGCCCAGCAATGCATCATCATGCTGTACACCTGGACGAGAGGTAAGAGCAGGAGGGGAGTCATTCAGGTGCACAGCTGGACTCTTACAGCTGGACTCCTCAGCACTTACTGCTATTATTCCTAGAGCTAAGGCATGATATATTATACATTATATTTTCATGTATGTATATATATATATATATATATATAGCTTCTGGTTAACCCTGAGCGGCGCATCTACATTTTTCCCTTTAATCATTTTGTCCCATACCTCAGCTTCAGTAGCAATTAAAATGTGATGAATGACAACTGGATTGTAACCAAGGAGGCACACAAACACACCACCAGCATGCTCTCCACACGTGTACGTCCTGGGTTTAGCCGAAGCGGCAGGATCAGCGCTGCACAGCTAATCTCAACTCTGATGAATTTACCCAACAGGAGCACTAAGGTTGTCATTTAATCTGTTAGCTCTTACACAAACATAAACACAGGTCATGATGTGTCTCTGACCTGTCTGGGGAAATCCCTATCAGAAATGCTGTGGGTCGGTGCCATGATCACAACAAGGACACTGTGTGTGACTGTGTGTGCATTTACTTTCGGTGGACACATGGTGGGCGCAGGTAACCTCCAGTTTTCCTTCAGGACGTTGAAGAGATGAGCGGCCATCATGGCACCTTGTACATCGCCTCCGATCCGATGCAGTGCCAACTACACAACACACAACACAACACAACACACAACACAACACAACACACAACACAACACAACACAACAACACAACACAACACACAACACAACACAACACAACATGGTATAATTGAAAAATGTCGTACGAGTTTCCATTCACTCAAAGACAAGTGTACGTTTATATGCTTTGGTTTAGCTTTCTGTCTTTTTTCTTTCTAGCATTTTATCATATAATAATAATAATAATAATAATAATAATAATAATAATAATAATTAAAGCTCAAAGTGAAATTACATGCGTCAGTATTTGGCACACGTGTAAAGATAAAGACAGTTGCCATGGTGATGAGAAAATCATAGCAATATTACTGAAGCGTGATTAGCATTCCTCACATACCCGCTTAGGGTTCCTGCTCAGCTCGCAGTAGGAGAACAGCTCATGGAGAAGAACGCCGAAGCTCCACACGTCGGATTTGTGTGAAAATTTATACTCTGATAAAGATTCCGGTGCGTACCTGAAAGAGATTTAGGAGGAAGACTGAAGGGAATATTTCATTTTTACTGTGTTTCATGACATTATGTGTGTGCATGAGAACGGGGTTTTCTTTCTTTGACCTCGACACGCTGCGCAAACACATTCCTTAGTGTAATCTATGTTCAGGGTCGTAAAACTGCTGAAGGCTCATAACTGCAGAACTTCTTTTACATTCCAGTCCAGCTGTAAACGCTCCTGCACCTCCTTTTGGTACTTTTTATGTGTGTGTGTATATATATATATAGTCCTGTCTTCCACAATTAATCTCACTGACACTGACTTGTGTGTTTCACTGAGGGGTTCCTGGATCCAGGCGGGACAAGCAGAACACAGGCACTGAGCACTGAGGGTCGAACAAAATTCAAGAAATCCTTACAAAGACAAAAATGTTAAATGATGTTCAACAGGCCAACTTGAATTAACTTCATACTCTTTCTTTTTTAACTCTTTATAACTTTATAACCTATTTTTAAAAACAGGAACATTTTTACCCAATAAGATTTCAACTCTTTAACAGTGGAAAGCTCTGTCTTCGATTTCCACTTTCCTTATATGGACATGTATCTTCCTGTTCTCATTAGCTCACACGCCTTGTGCACTTGATGTACCCTGTGTATTTAGCCTCGCCTCGTTGTTCTTTCCATCGCTATATTACGAGTCAGGTTTGAGTCACGTGCTCCTGCGATTCTCAGCCGCGCTTTTGTATTTGCTTTAATTATTTAATGATTTGTTTGCGTACGTATTTTCCTACCCAGGTGACTGGACTCTGAATGAGAGTCACTACATCCAGTAGTGTGCAAAACTCTTGACCCCCAACCCTCATTTCTTCATATTAAATGAAATGAAATGAAATGATGTAGAATAATTTACAGAAACAAAAAGAAACGTTTTACTGTGACAGGCTGCAAAGTGACCTTGAAGCCTTTGACTCTGTAAAGATACAGTTAAAAAAAACACTGGCTGTTTCTGTAAGAACCTCAGCAGTGACCTTATTTCCACTCTCATCTGTTCCAAGCACTCAGCATTCAGCATCATCGGTATCGCCGGCCTGATCATCTCTCATCATCTGCACCTGTTTCTCACTGGGCCAGGACTTAATGTAGATTGCATTTTAGATGTTTGAATGATTCATAGGTCACTGTGTGGCTTAACAAACAAATAACATTCCTCTGAAAGGAAATGAGAGACCATAATTTGCCAAAAATGAGAAGACTATTCCTCGATACACAAGGATGTCTGGCTCTTTCTAAGAAAATATAAAGAAATGCGGGGTCAAGACTTTTGCACAGTACTGTACAGTATATCACAAAAGAAGAGATTAAAATGTACACTGTGTTCGGAGGGAAATGTGTAAAGCACAGCATGTGTGAGAAAATCAGCTCGAAGTGCTCGTGTGATAAACCTCGGCTTCAGAGGGGACGTTGGTCGGGACAGATTATCTGTTCAATCACATTTACATCTTCATTTAGGCTTTTGGCCGACGATCCAGACCGACTTACATTTTTTATTTCATTATAAAGATGTACTGTAGTATTTATTTGAGCAGTTGGGGGTTAAGGGCCTTTCTCAAGGGCCCACCAGGGACAACTTGGTAGGATTTGAACCTGGGACCTTCCAAGCCGTAGTCCAACGCCTTAACCACTGAGCCACACCTGACAATCACGTCATAACATAATCACAATTAATGAACCGGAGCTTTACCCTGATTATCAGTTTAAATTTACACCACACACACCGTGCCAGGAAGAGGATAAACACTAAAGCTATAAAAAGCATCCACCTGGAGGGCACTGACAAGAACAGGCACAGCTGAGTGAGTACGCTGCTTTCTTTTGCTTTATTTTTCCCAGAGACTGTTTGGAAGTGTGTGTGTGTGTGTGTGTGTGTGTGTGTGTGGTGTGGCGGCACAGTGGTGTAGTGGTTAGCACTGTCGCCTTGCACCTCCAGGGTCCGTGTTCAATTCCCATCTCTGTGTGCATGGAGTTTACATGCTCTACCTGTGCTTGGTGGGTTTCCTCCCACAGTCCAAAGACATAGGTTAGGTTGATTGGCATGCCCAAATTGTCTGTAGTGTGTGTGCGCCCTGTGATCAATTGGCACCCTGTCCAAGGTGTGCCCCACCTCATACCCCAAGCCTCCTGGAATAGGCTCCAGGCCCCTGCGACCCTGAATACAGGATAAATCGGTATAAGATGAGTGTGTGTGATGTTCAGTACGGATTTATAGCATGATGTGGGTCCAGATATTCTATCCCTTATTTATTAACTTAGCGTTGCCCCAAAGGTTTGTGTGTGTGTTAATATCCCAACTGAAATACCCCTCAGATAAAACACTTAACCAGCTGTTTCACTCCTCCTCCAAACTCGCCATGTCAGTGTCTATGTACGTAAATGAGCTCCTGCAAGGAAAGGCAGAGCTGAGCAACATGCCAGGGGGAGGGGCTCATCTTATATGAGGTCACATTAGGGGGAAAATGTAATTGACATAATTAAATACAGAAATGGAAAAAAGGACAGTTGGTTTGTTTTCTCTTGTTTGTTGTGTTGTTCAGAGTGGGGTAGGGGTGGGTACAAGGGTGTGGGTACAGGGGTGTGGGTACAGGGGTGTGAGTACAGGGGTGTGAGTACAGGGGTGTGGGTACAGGGGTGTGGGTACAGGGGTGAGTACAGGGGTGAGTGCAGGGGTGTGGGTGCTGGGTACCAGAAGATGGGGCTCTCTCCCGACTGAGTGACTCTGTAGTATTCTTTATCCAGAGGGACAATCTTAGTCAGGCCGAAGTCCGCGATCTTCACCAGCGTGTCGCTCGACACCAGGATGTTCCGCGCTGCCAGGTCACGATGCACATAACGTAGGTTCTGCAGGTACTCCATCCCCTACACACACACACACACACACACACACACACACACACATACACACACACAGTTTAAGATGAAAAAGTGAGGTATCTCGCTTTCACTCTGTGTGTGTTGTGTCTCGGGACTCTTTGGATCACTGAAATGAATCTCAGACACGTGTGATAATTAGTTTGCCAGATAAACCC
>JAQMYJ010000040.1:576955-591843 GCA_030014305.1 Clarias laeviceps | reverse complement strand
GATACACTTGTGGTCAAGGTCAGATACACTTGTGGTAAAGAGCCGATTCAGTTGTGGTAAAGATCAGATACACTTGTGGTAAAGATCAGATACACTTGTGGTCAAGGTCAGATACACTTGTGGTAAAGAGCCGATTCAGTTGTGGTAAAGATCAGATACACTTGTGGTAAAGATCAGATACACTTGTGGTCAAGGTCAGATACACTTGTGGTAAAGAGCCGATTCAGTTGTGGTAAAGATCAGATACACTTGTGGTAAAGATCAGATACACTTGTGGTCAAGGTCAGATACACTTGTGGTAAAGAGCCGATTCAGTTGTGGTAAAGGTGAGATGCAGGTGCAGTAAACGTAAGACTGAGATACAGATGTGAGATACAGATGTGGTATCGGTGACATATAGGCGTGTTAAAAGTGAGATACAGGTGTGTTACCAGTGAGCTCAATGTTACCTGGACATCGGAGGAACGTGTCTGGATCCCGCCCTCTCCGGAGACCCTCACAGTGGAGCAGGAGGTAATGAAGCACTCAGAGCCATAGTTGGGCTCCACAGCGCTCAGCTCCATCAGATACTTGAGCTTCAGGCTTCGTTCTCCAGCTGAGCAGCGACCTAGTTTCTTTAGGAAGTGTTTCAGGTTCTTACGGATGTGGTAGCGCGCCAGACGGGGCATTTGCTGGATTTCTCGCCGGTGTGTCTCAGGCAAACACGACTTGTAGCTGTCAGATAAAAGCAGGTAACTTACTATAACCCTATTTCAAAGAATGGTTCAGAGTTCATAAGCAGAGTGGGAGCAGAAGTCCAGATTAGCAGAGATCTGTGAGTACCTGATGGTCTTACACACTTCCTTCACACTGTGGTTTTTCTCCTTGGCCTGTCTCCAGAGATCCAGCACAGCCAAACCCAAACACTCCTGAATAGCACTTACAGGGGGACACACCCCTGCACAGCCTGAGACGAAATCACTGCGGGACTGGAAAGAAAGCACACAGGCATCAGGGTCAGGGTCAGGGTCATGGTCAGGGTCAGGGTCAGGGTCATGGTCAGGGTCATGGTCAGGGTCAGGGTCAGGGTCATGGTCAGGGTCAGGGTCATGCTTTACTGATGAACAAAACAAACAGATGGTGAAGCGGAGTTACTGTTATCACTCTGAAGCTGATTATTTTGGTGTAACAGCGACTGTTTTATTCCTCTCATACCGCAGCAAGAAAGCGACAGTTACAACATGTTCATTTATTCGAGATCAACACATCATACGTTCCACACATTTAAAGTTACGTGAGATAAATTAGTTCCTGTTCTCACTTATGTTGCAGCAGCTATGAATAGTCATTTCCTTAACAGCTTCTTGTGTGTGTGTGTGTGTGTGTGTGTGTGTGTGTGTGTGTGTGTGTGTGTGTGTGTGTCACCTGAGCAAAGAGATAGTCAATGACGCTGTAATCCAGAACAGCACAGATTCTCTCAGAATTCAGGTTGTAACGATACGTTGCTCTGGAACCCTGACCAAACCATCCTGAGAAGAAGAACCTTTAAACACACACACACACACACACACACACACACACACACACACACATCAGGTCCATAATTACACAGAGTTGCCTGAACTACAATAACATTCTGATTACATTATACGGTTGGACATCCCACCTCTCCCGGAAGTTCTGGGAGTCTCCTGCATATTGATATCAGCTTCCTGACGCCTCCAAATCATATCAAAATCCCAGAAATCTGTTTGTATTTGAGAGTGAGCATGCAAGCAAGAGAGAGCGAGAGAGACCACAAGTGCAGACTGACTCATCTCTCTTTGTGCATCTCCACTTTGTAAACTTATCACTTCTCTTAGTGGGCGGGGCTTTACATTCAGTCTCTCACTGTGAAGCGTTTAACCTGCCAACAGTTAGTGGAATATTTGGCTCCATCTAATCACACCTGAGCCACAGAATCTCACAGAGAAGCTCACAGGAGCTGAGGTGTCCTGCACATGTTACAGCTTCTCAGGGTGTGTAAGCGCTCAGGAGGATGTGTGGGTGTGTCCAGTGATGTCACGGGGGGGGGGGGTCAACCTCCACATCATATATTGTAGGGTGGGATGTCTGTATGTGTGTATATGTGTTTATGAGTGTGTGTGTGTGTGTGTGTGTGTATATGTGTTTATGAGTGTGTGTGTGTGTGTGTGTGTGTGTGTGTGAGTGTGTGTGTATACACTCACCGAACTCTGTAGTGCACAGTTACACTCTCGTCACTCTTAAAAATGTGTGTTGGTGGGTACCAGTATGACAGATCCTCTGACGCCAGAGCAAATAAACTGTTAAACACTGGGAGTATCCCTAAACACACACACACACACACACACACACACACACACACACACACACACACACATTTAAAACCAAGAAAGCAGTGTTAGTTAGGTCTAGACTCACATAGATAGTGTCAATGTATGATGTCATCAATATGAAGCCAGTAGGACATGAACAGATTTTACTGAGCAATTTGGGTGAAATTAGTGTTTTCTAACTATTACAGAATTAAAACAATCCTTGTCCGTGTGTGTGTGTGTGTGTGTGTGTGTGTTACCGCAGTTTTTAGCTGCAAGTAGACAGATGCTCTCAGCAGTCACGTGTCCTGCAGGGATGGAGAGCGTGCTGTCGCTTTTTGACGCCGTGCTGCAGTACAAGTGCACGAGTATGAAGGAGTCGCAGCTCGACTTGTGGCTCCCCGTGCGCTCGCACATCATCAGTGGCTTCGTTTCCTCCTCACTAATGTCCATCACTGCGTCTCCTGCAAACACACACGTTAATTTTTACAACTTTTAACATGTAGCTACTCTTTACTTGTGTAAAGAATATCAGGTTAACATTTGACACGTTAAGTTATCATACGGTGCTAATAACTCTGGACTGAGAGGCTGCTGAGGGAACGACTTCGTACAGCTGCTGAACCACCCTGAGGACATCAAATATCTTATAACACATCCATCAAATGTAACACTCAGTATCAGTATCAGTCTTCATATGTAATCTCATTTGTTCACATGTGTCTCTTTGGGGTCTCGCCAGTCCAGATATGTGTCTGTGATGTGTCTCTGGTTCACACGTGTCTCTATGGTGTCTGATAGTCCACATGGGTCAGATCTCATTGGTGTCACTCCAATCCTGAGTACCTGGAATTTCCTTAAACATCAATAAAGTATCTGTCTATTCCCGTCCAACATCAGTGCCTGACCTCATAAACGCTCTACAGAATGAACAAAGAAGAGAAGAGTAGAAGCTGCAAAAACGGGGTCCGACTCCATATTGAAGTGTATCTATTTGGATACGATGTCATTGCAGGTTTGGCCAAATACTTTTGTCCATATCGTGTACCTGTGCTCTGTCTACTCCAGCTGGGTCTCTGTGGTGTCTCTCTATACTGTATTGCTTTCCAACTCATCCAACTAATTGTATTTCATCTTCATTCATTGTTTTTTTTTTCTTTTTCTTTTAGTGTTTCTTTTTCTCATTCGCAAGTCCTTTTTAACTGATAATCACTCATCGTGCATTTAATCTTCGTGTTTCTTTTGTTCTTCTGTGTTGTATTTCAAGTCTGAGATCTTGAACCATATTTGCCTGTCAATCTCCATATGAGGTGAGGTCCACAGAAGACGAGGAAGCATTCTGATGATATCTCACTCTGGGCCTGGTGTTCACAAGATCATGTTAATAACACAGCTGACGAGCAATTAATCTACTCCATGTGCACACACTAATATTCATAAAATATTAAATGGAAGGAGTAAAATGTCACACTGTCTTCAAATCCCCCTCCAAAAGGGAAGTCACCTGATGTTGGACATGTGACCTTCCAGCAAACCCTTGATGATTTAGAGGGGATTTTTTTTAAAGGCTAACACAGCTGATAGAAATTTCTCTGACACACAAAGAGGACGTTTTAATGTACATGATACAGCAAAATAGTTTTTAAAATACCTTTCTCATATTTTAATGATTATTTTGAAGAAATATTTATGCCAACTGTAAACATAAACATGAGTTTTATTTTTAATCAAAAGAGCAAAACCTGACATTTAGCAAATCGAGCAGCTCAAAAACAATAAATTCTAGTATTGAATATGGATTTTTAATATATTTAAGCAAAACAAATTTCTGTTGAATTTTTTGTATTAAATGCAGGAGGAATGTGGCCTGACATAGTAAAGTAAATAGTTATTAAGACGGAAAAATATAAGCCATAGGCATGACATGTACTAATGATAGAACGAGCCGCTATCAGTACCATTAACAGCATCAGCACCACCATCAGTATCAGTTTCAGTATTATTACCAGTATCAGTACCAGTATCAGTATCTGTACCAAAACCAGTATCAGTACCAGTATCAGTATCTGTACTAAAACCAGTAACAGTACCAGTATCAGTACCAAAACCAGTACCAGTACCAGTATCAGTACCAAAACCAGTACCAGTATCATGTACAAATGTACAGTATCTGTACTAAAACCATTATCAGCACCAGTATCATCTGTACCAGTACTAACATCAGTATCTGTACCAAAACCAATATCAGTACCAGTATCAGTATCTGTACTAAAACCAGTAACAGTACCAGTATCAGTACGAAAAACCAGTACCAGTATCATGTACTAAAGTACAGTATCTGTACTAAAACCATTATCAGCACCAGTATCATTATCTGTACCAGTACTAACATCAGTATCAGTATCAGAACCAATATCATTAACAGTATCAGTATCTGTATCACTATCTGTACCAAACCCAGTATCAGTGACAACATCAGTAACTGTACTAAAACCAGCATCAGTGCCAGTCTGGCACATACTGATGTTATTATACATTTATTATAAATGTATTATATAGGTTCAGTAATACGAGGTTAGTCACATGACTCCTCCCATCTGTGAGTCATCTAACAGTGACCCAGTGAAACATTAGGGCTGACAAAATGTAAAATACTCAGGTTGTGAGAGAAGTTCTAATCTGAGGTAATCTCCCTTTCTTACACAGACACACACACACACACACACACACACACACTGTGTAGAGATGAGCATGATATGGTCTGTGCTTTGCATTTACAGTGTATTGTAGAGAGACAGGACAGAGAGCTCAGGCTCAGACTCACTGCTTTAAACACTTCTATATTTAAAAGTATAAATTACAGCATGAGCATAAAATAGAATTTAAACACCACAAACAAAACTCTGTGTGTGTGTGTGTGTGTGTGTGTGCTTGTAATGGGTGGGACTTATCACAGACGTCTTTTCAGCGTGTGGTTTATAACCTCAGTATTTTTGTTGAGTTTAAACTCATCTGCGCTGCTCATTACGGTTTCATTTAGTTTTAGGTCTGTACAGTGTGTGTCAGACTTATGTTGCGTGTGTGTGTGTGTGTGTGTGTGTTACTGCTTCACCCTGCTCTGGGCACTTTGTGGAATTTCTGTGGGATTGAGGCGGGTGTTTCCCCTCACAATGAGTCTAACAAAAAAGTTTGGTTTCAAGATAGAGCTGATATGTCGTAGTAACGAGTGTATTTATCTCAATCCATGTCATTTCTGCTCTTTCGAGATAAAAGCGCTATTTTTACCATGATGTCATCAATCTCTCAGTACAAACACTGAATGATACATACATGTATAATGTAAGTATTAGATAGACAGACAGACAGATAGATAGATAGATAGATAGACTGACAGACAGACAGATAGACAGACAGACAGATAGACAGATAGATAGATAGATAGATAGATAGATAGATAGATAGATATACACTTTATTGATCCCAAAGGAAATTCCAGTTATCCAGCAGCCAGAGAGACAGTAACACAAAGTTATGTTGTTGATCGCACACTGTATATCTGACATATAGTCTGTACACACAGCGTCACAGCGTAACTGACCAGAAGTTACTAGTGCAATGAAAATCTAAGAACAAACACTGCAAGATATAGAAGGAGTTAAGCATATAGATAAGAAATCAAAGGTTAACAAAAAAAATAATTGCAGTTCAGCCATAATGTGCAATTTTATATGTGGCAAAGTGACAACAGTGCAAACAGTATTGATTGTGCAAAAACCTAAATAGTTTGTGTAAGGAGCAGCATGAAAGTGACAATGAAATTGAGTCTCTGTGTAAATCTCAAAGTGTGCAATAGTTGGAGTAACTGGGCAGACCCTGATGCTAACAGATGGGAGTTATGCATGTAGCACTGTGATGTAAATAGCAGACTAGCCTAGCATAGATCTCCCAGTCCACAGTTCTCATGTCCTTGTAGTGAGGTGTTAAATAGCCGAATGGCTCTGGGGACAAAGGACCTTCTAAGTCTGTCCACGTAAATGTAACTCTATTATATATATACAGAGTGATGCATAGTGATGGCGCTGCATGAGCAGCAAAACATTCATTTAAGGTTAGATAATAAATAAATTCTAAGCAAATAATAAAGATTTTACTAGTTTGGTATTATGAACAATTTAATAATCATGAATTATTGTATAAATGTTAGAATACATTTTTATATAATATATTGATACTTCAAGTGGTTATAAAATGTTTAAATCCTCCTGTTAAATGTGCAGGTTGGTTTAAAAAATAAAAAATAAAAACTATTTACAATAACCTGGTTGCATAAGTATGTGCACCATTTGGTAACCAGTCTGGTGACAAAGTGAACCACACATTCGGACTGGTGTTCGGCAGTGATGATCACACGGCTCTCTTAAGTGACATGATTCTGATACCCCAGTTAAAGATGAGCTGTTTCTCTGACAGTTCTTTCACATCATCTCAGTATGATTTGTCTGCTGAAGCTGAAAGGCGTACAGAACGTGTATAGGTTCTTATTGTGGAAAGGAATGGATGAGGAGAGTTCCCGAAATATGAGGCATACCATGGAGCACAGTAAAGGCCGTCATCAACCAGGGGGGGCAGCGCTGAGGGACTTTCTGCCAAAGTAAAGTAACTGCAAGATCATCTGGAGAGCACGTCTCACTTGCTGCATGTGACAACAATCTCTCTTATTCTTCACCTGCCTGGGTGATGGGGTGGGGGGTGGTGCTCGACTGAAGACCTCAATAAACAAAAACATTTGACCCATGTCACTGAATGTGTTCTGGTCTGCTGAGCAACTTTTTGGACGTAAATCTAAAACAAGAAGCTCGTCACCCAAAGAAGACCAGAGCCAGGGTGAAGCACGGTGGTGGCGGCATCACGCTATGGTTCTGCTTCTCTTCAGTTGATGCTGGAGCTCTAGTCAGGATAAAGGGAACCATTGACAGCTTCAAACACCGACCTGTTTCAGCTCAGAACCTGCAGGACTCTGTTAGACAACTGAAGAGGAGGAAACGTCTCACCTTCCAGCTCGATAACAAGCAGAAACACAAGCCCCTGTCTATGAGGGAACGACTTCAGGAGAAGAAGATCAAGGTTTTGTCAATCAGTTTGTAAGGAAGAGTGGAATAAATGTGCTGAATGTAGAAGTGCTGAGTCTGCAGTGAGTGCTGAACTACAGGCAACATGTTTGTTAAGGGGTGTGTTTACTTATGCAACCTGGTCATATCACTTTTTGAAATTATAACTAAAACGTTAAAGGTATGTAGACTTTTTCTATCCACTCTATACATTAAGCATGTTCAAAATAACTTTGAATTGAACATTTTTAAAACTGTATGAGTGCTATGGAACATAAAACATATGGGACTTGACATCCTGAGTGAGTTTATAAAGGTGTATACACGGCGTAGGAGTGTGTCGGACTCTTCAGGTGCTCTTTAATGGAGTGTTAGTAACATTACATTATTTAATTAATTTAATTAATCATTTACACAATGCAAACTCTCAGCTGCTTGTTGTCAAAAATTATGTTATTTAATTATATATTATAATTAAATACTTTTTAAAGCTACTGATATTATTTTGTTGTTGTTGTTGTTCATATAGCAGTACTTTAACATATTTCAGTAATATTTCTAATAATATGGATATGTAATGCAATGTAACATATACTGTACTATAATGGAACCTGATGTATTATAGTATTTCAATATTTGCAGCTTTTCTTCAGAAAAACAAAATGAATTTGGTTTGAATTTAACATCATGTACAAACTTATTGAGTAGCGTATGTATGTATATATACAACAAATCTTTCTTTCCCTTTTAATTTAATTAATCTATCTGAAAGGCTTAATGAAAGAAAACATAATGCAATGTTAGCAAAATAAAATAAAAAAAATCTTAACATATCCATATATTAGATATATAGATATTGATATATTAATATGTAATTATGTTGATCAAGTCTGCCAAATTTGTACTGATATGATTTTAAAAAAAATTATATTTTATTATTTGATGTTTACAGAAATATTTATAATATACAGTATGTTACGTGTAACAAAGTAAACAAATAATAATGAAGAAATCAATGGCAAAAAAAAGAAATTATTCGAACATTCTGTTTCAAAGAAAACATTACCGTTTGAATTTCTCCTTGATGTTTTAATCTATTGGCACCCCATAGATATGGACATGAAAATGTCTTCAGGAACAGGAAGTAGAGCAAAGAACTCTCTCGTGTTTTATACACAAAGTTATTTTATAAAAACAGTCTGAGGAGAATGAAGCTGAGGATATAACATTAATCCAATGAAGAAATATATATATATACTGTATATATATATAAATAATCTGATCTCTTTTTCTGTTTACTGTTTACAAACCTGTCAGCCATCATATATCGACAAGCCAGATGTATATGTTTATAGTCATAATATGTGGATGAAGTCTAAGTATAAAGTGTAGTATAATTATTAAAGTCAAGATTACATGAAATGTAAATATACCTATATACACACACACACACACACACACACACACACACACACGACACTGTGACACGACATGATTGTTAACATGAAATATCATCTCACACACATACAGATGTTATAAAGTCCTAACGTCGAAGTAACGGATATAAAATCCAGTTGTTTACCTTCTATGATGATGTTTGTTGTCACTTTTCAGTCCGATGAAAACACATGTTGTGTACGTGTCTATCTCTGTGCGTGTGCATGTGTGTGTTCTTCTTCCTGAGTGCAGTGTGTGAATGTGCGTGTGTGTGTGTGTGTGTGTGACATCACATCGATTTCCTGTACCATAACCACACATACAGACGTTTCTCGTCATCTCCATTTGCTTTCATTTTTCTGCGATTCCTCTTCACGTTGTCTCAGTTGTAACTATACAGTTGAGGAAAACTGAAGTATCGCTTCCTCTTTCTCGCACAAACTCACAGCTTTATACAAGCTGCCTAAAAAAAGGAAATATCATCAAACCCATCAAACCCAAGTGGTTAAAAATAAAGTTGGTTTGAACATATACATAAGCTGTGTTGAAAGCACACACTTGTGGGACAAAATATTAGCATCATCACAATAGAGTTAAATAGCTGTTATTCAATTTCTTTCAATTTAATATTTATTTTCAAGCTAATTCATGATTATTTGCTTTAATTATATCTATGTGTAATTTACCTATACCTTTTTATTACAGATTGGTGTATTAAACCTTTCACACACACAATAACGGATTGGGAATGACTGCTGTCTGGCTCACCGATTAAATAAGTTGTCTAAATACACATTTTACATTCTTGAAAAAGTAACTAAATAACTGAGGACTTGACTGGCGACTCAACGCGTTATATTACTCATTACATCAAAAAAGTAATCCAAGTACTCTAACGTTACTTTGTGCATAAGGTCAAGACCACACTGTTGATTAACACTAATTAGTGACATCACTACAGAACATTGTGTGAAGCTGCTTCGAGACAATGGCCATTGTTAAAAGCGCTATATAAATAAAATTGAATTGAATTGAATTAAACAATATCAATCTGATGTCTGTTTCAGGTTTTTATAAGTGCAGTTATTTCATGTTTAAAAAAACTGTCACTCTGTGTTTGTTATTTTATATAGATGTGTTTTCTCACACCTCAATGAACCCAGGATAGTGATGTTTAAAATGTAAATAACTGTGATTAGTATCATTATTATCGTGTATAATGTCAGACACATTTACTCAATGCAGATTGGTGGCTTTCTCAGCAATAAATCTTCATATGATAATGTCAGAAAATAATTAAGGACATGGAATAGATAATTTTTTATATAATAATATAATATCATATCATATTATTAATAATAATAATAATATTAATAGAATAATATAGTTTTATTGTAAATAATCACCTGATTAATTATAAAGACATTTCCTCAGGAGTAAATATTGCTTCACACACACACACACACACACACACACACACACACACTTACTACACTATATGGGCAAACGTATTTGTCTGACCTCAGAATGAATGGACACGAATTCCCGCAGAAACACATCAACATCTTGTAAACGGCCTCCCAAGAAGAGTGGAAGCTGTTATAGCTGCAAAAGGGAGGTGTGTGTGTGTGTGTGTGTGTATACATATAAAATTTTATTTATAATGTACTTTATATTTGAAGCAAACCTACAAATTATTTCGCCCTTTGCATGAAGTCCTGCAGCAGTGGGCGTGGCATGGAGGCGATGAGTCTGTGTCCCTGCTGAGGTCTCACTGTATGGAAGCCCAGGTTGCTCTTCAGCTCTTCTGCGTTGTTGGGTCTCGTGTCTCACATCTTCCTCTTTTTGTTGGCTGAAAGCCATAATCATCAAAACTAAAAGACATAAACACTTGAAGTATATCAGTCTGTGTCTCGGTGAATCTAGTGAATCTATATTATATACGAGTTTCACTTTTTGAATGGAATTACTGAAAAAAATCAACTTTTCAACTTTTCGTGTAATTTGTTGAGACGCATCTGTGTGTATATAAAATGTCAGGTGTGTGTATGTCTTTCTATTGACAGGAAGATAAAGCTGTGTGAATGTTGTGTGTGTGTGTGTGTGTGTGTGTGTGTGTGTGTGTGTGTGTGTGTGGTTTCTGGTCTTCAGTCTCTCGTTTCCGTCGCAGGAGGAAAACAAAGTAATGCTGTTTAAAGTTTAAAGCTGAGAAACACACTGCTGGGTGAAACTGGTGTTTAAACTGGTCTTTCATTTCTACACTCTAAAGACTTTACAGCTGCCTGAGGAGACGAGATGCCGGGTTTAACCAGGGCCCGGCATCAGTGTATCAGAAAGAACAACACAGTGAAAACAGCTACACTCACAAAAGTTTATTTAATAAGCAGATTATCATAAGATAGGTCTCAGTACCAGTACCAGTATCAGAACCATACCAATATCAGTATCAGTAGTTAAGTTAGTCTCAGTATCAGGACCAGCGTCAGAACCAAAATCAGTACCAGTATCAGTAACAGCAGCAGTACCTGAGTCAGTATCATTATTAGCATTAGGTTCACCATCACGTCCTGTACCAGGACCTAAAGCATTTTTGGTACTTTAACAGTGCTCAGTGTCACAAAGAAGAGTTACGGACATGAGAATTATGGAGTTTAGCGTTCATCTTCCTGTAGAGCTGCTCTGTAACACTGTCTACTCGTTCAGCTTGCATTCAGCTTCAGCAGAAACTCAGCTTTTTATCGTTTAATCCCTCCTTCCATTTTAATCTGTATATTAATCCAGGTGTGTGTTGATGAGACAGGCAGGTGTGGTGCAGGTGTGTGAAAGGTGTATTAGACGAGTGTTGAGTGAAGCACGATGGAACAGAGATAAGAACATCAACACTCAGGGTTCATGCGGAATGTACGGAATGTCGGGCATTAAATATCCGTGTGTTTGTTGCAGTCAAACATCAAAGAGAGAGAGAGAAAGAAAGATCAAACAAAATCAACAGAAGGAAGAATTATTTATTCCACTGCGGTTGTTAAGTTGCATTTGTTAATATAAAACACACACATGATCATGAGGACACAGATCAGGAAGATTCCTCACAGAACAGATACAGCTTTTCCCTCTTCATCAGTGTCTTTGTCAGGGTTCAGATGGACGACGGGGGGATTAATGATCATCGATTCATCCTGCGGACGAGAAAAAACAGTGTGAGTCATGAGAACCTGACGATCTTCATCACGTCTACTGAGCAGTATGATGAAGGTTTACACAGTTCGACCATTCCATTAAATTCCACCTAAAGTATTAGATCATAATTCAACACGCAGGATCAACTGTTACTCCGTCTGAGGATCCGATCACGCAAGGAGCTCACGATCTAAAATGATCAGGAAACAAGTTGTTTACATACGTGCAGTTACAGGATTGAGGAATTCACTCATGTGACTGAAACTGAATCGTTCAAGGAGTCACTTACACGAACACACATGAACACGCATGAACACACAGGTCAGTGTGCTGCTGAATGAACTGAGTATTTATATTCATTAGCATGTAATTGAATCAATGAGTCATTTAAAAACTTGACTGATTCACCAGAGGAGTCATTTATAAAAGACATTGAGCTACAGATATCAATAAAGTTATTTTTTAAAAACACAGATGTCCGTGCTGCCGAGTGAATTGTGTATTTGTGCTAATCAGCATGTCAGTCTGAATCCGAAGCAGATGCGTGTTTGAATTTGTGTTTGGAGATTCCTCAGAAGCTATTTTTGCTCTGATGAAGTCCAACTTTTCTGTCCAATCTTACTGTGCGTTCCTGAGGATCCTCACGCTGAGGTTTCAGATCCCACCACAGCAGACCAGGCAGGATCGAGCCTCTCTCTGTCGGTCCTAAAAACAATAATAAAAACATCTGATTGAGCCTGGAGGAATGATGATCTGGGGTGGAGTGGCATCATATGTTCTCCTGCAGTTCTCCATGAGGTCACTGTGGGTGATACCATACTGAAACCATAGACCAGGTTGTGGATGTTCTTCCTTGGAGATCCTGCAATTTCTAAAAAACAATAACTGCAGTTTGATATGATCGATTTAAAGTTAAAGCTATGGATGGTTTTACTTTACACACTGTAAACCCGAATAAGTTGGCAAAACTCAGTTACATCAAATTTTTTGAGTAATGATGTTTTCAATCTTTATTTAATAGTAATTAAATATTTAATAGTAATTATCTTTTTTTTTTAATTGTTGCAAATCAAAGAAATTGTTGTTGCTCTTTCGCCTGCTCCCGGCAACGGGTCGCCACAGTGGACCATCACATACCGCACACAAGCTTGGCACAGGTTTTACACCAGATGCCCTTCATGAAGCAGCCCTCCCATTTTATCTGGGCTTGGGACAGGCACTTCATCCAGTGGCTGAGAATCGAACCCGTCAGTGTTTGATTTATCCATTTTACAGTGGTCATTTATACATTTCAAGCTCCAAATTGATATCTGTATTTCTGTAGAGCTAATTTGTAAAAATGTTCATTGTTAAACACATTATACCAATAAATGTGAATTTAATTAAAATATCTAGCATTCTAAATTGAGCGTGGCAGTCTCACCTGTCAGGTAGCTGACCACTGATCCCACTAGCACAGATGCTCCGGTGGACAGGGCACCAAAGTAGAGGTAGGATATGGAGTAAAAATCACGAAGACCATAATGCCTACAGCCGAGAGCCACAGATAAGTTACTTGAAGTCTACATCAATCAAAGATAACAAGTAAAGAAATATGATAACAAAAATGTATATATGAAGATCAGGACATTAGAAAGCTTGACCGACCTTAAGGAGCAGATTAGCAAAAAAAAGAAAACTCTCAGGTCCCCAAAGGCCTCGTAGCTCCTCGGCCCTGCCTCCATCTCAATGTGTTTTACTCACCGGGTCTCTGCAGCTCCTGGAGGTGTTAGCGTAGACGACGGTGAGGTTAGCATGGTGTAGTTATGTGTAGTGTTAGCTGAAGGACAGTAGTCTGTGCTGGTGTGTAACACACCCATCCTCTGTGTGGTTGGAGGATAAATGGAGCTTCCAACAGCGAGCCACAGAGCGAGAGAGAACCCCACTGCCACGCCAGCAAACGCACCCTGAGAACCAAGACGAGCGAGGTGGCGTTATTAACAGTTTCTAGAGGAGCGTGTACAACATATAGAGAACCCATTTCAGCTTCTAGAGAAATGGTTACAGCGTCTAGAAACCCTTAAAGCTACTAGAGAAACTTTCCCATCTGTGTTACATATAGCAAGTAAATACACAGTACTATCAGAAACTATCATTTTATAAGGAAGTAGTCTTTGCTTCCAAGTAAAAGGGGTTTTATTGGAAAACATTGTTCTAAGGTTGTACATAGAACCTTTAAAGATTTATCAAGAAGATCAACCGAAGAACCTTGAAGGATTTGTATTGTTTTAAAAAATATACAGTAATATGAGTGTGTCGAAAGAGCACAAATTCTAGGTTTTCCAAGGATAAAAATAGTACATGCTATTCTCAGTCATCAAGGTGAAGTCATCTTGTAGACTTTTTAGAAGTACAGTTGATATGATTCATCTTCCAGATGGCAAATACGTATTTAGTGCAGTTGGACAGAGTTCCCTGCTGTTCATAGTTAATTATTTATCAGTACAGGTTTAGCTATTTTGCTTAGCTTAAACAAAACAGTAGAGCTTAACAGAAGAAGCAATTCATGTCTTGTGTTCTGCCACTAGAATTATTTTGAACAGAAGAGAACTGTGCAGAAGGGATGATTTCCCATAATGCACTAGGTGTTTAATGCCAAGGTTCTTACCTGTTTATTTGCAGCTGGGATGAACATACCCAGTATAAAAGTGCCCAGGAGTGGCCCGTTAACCACGCCCATTACCGTAAACGAGCCCTGTGATTGGATACAGGATACAGGAATGAGAATGCATACGTAGATAATTGGAAGACCTTTGAGGGCAAAGCTGTCCTGTTAGGGCGGGACGGTGTCCATCCCACTCGGGAAGGTGCT
>JAQMYJ010000040.1:520549-532422 GCA_030014305.1 Clarias laeviceps | reverse complement strand
TGCTTATTACAACTGTGTCATCAAAGCCCCAGAGAACAAATATTTCAATCGACAGTTCAGGCATTTAAGTGGCACTGAAATGAGGCACCGAAATTTGCGTTCTGTGTCGGTCCGGTACATACCGGTTATAGAGGTACCGGTGCCGTGTTGGCACCGGCTTTCAGTACCCAACCCTAGGTGTAAGGCTAGTTTGTGACTGTCACATATAAATATGGTGCTGGTAGAGTTTAGATTAGTGCTGATTTGGGGTTTAGTACTGGTTGGTATTTATTTTGAGTTGGGGAACTAATGTGGACTTGGTTTGGGTTTCTGGTTGGAGTTTAGGTTGGTGTACTAGTTTGTCTGGTATTAGCATGTTAGTTGGATTGTGAATGGACATACTGGTTGGGGTTGGAGGACTAGTTGGAGGACTGGCTGGGTTTGGGTTTGGATTAGGGTTCTGATCAGGTTTGGTGTTTGTGGGCGTGGTTGTCTCAGGATCTCTTTAGGACAGAGAGCCGGACTGATTTAGGTTTCTGATGATGATTGATTTTGGTTGGTTAGGTATGTGAATCTACACGGGTTTGAATATGCACCTGAGGAACGACACCACCTCTCACCTGACTATAGATGAAGACGACACTAAAGGGCTTGCTGAAGACTCCAACACCTCGAATACTGAACGCTAACAGTGGTAGCGTGTACCCTGGTTACCTGCCCTACATTGAGGGGTTAATTAGCGTTTCCTCTGTGGGGCACTCTGGGATTGCGTTCCTCATCTGGGAATTTTCAGGTCCTGAACGTTTTGGGGATTTTCTGATTAATTCCAGTCTGTAACAGAGGCTGAAATTTCTCTAAAGTGTCATAACACAAAGGTGGAAGAAATGATTGTGTATCAGTTTAAACGCTCTGACTTTCTAATTTGTAAAATCGTCTTAACACTCCGATACCGTTGGGAAACTCAGACCTAATTAGATTTTGTTCTTTAACACACTTCACATTCAATATAAGAGGAAAGAGAGCAGGGCGATGAGAGGTCTGGAGACGCTGCAAAGGCAGCGCGGAAAATAATACGGGCTGGCGTACGTCTTATTGGAGGAGAATAAACCGCTAGAGCACGAACATCACACATTTGTGTACACTACGAACACCATCATCTTCATCCTCCTCAGAGACCTAGCCGCGGTGTTTAGCCGAGATGCCATTTAAAGAATCTACTTAGCCGTCGCTTTCACTCATGTTTAATCAATTCCTCCCGTTTGACTGATGGGAGGTCAGATACACGTGCACGTACTTGATTTTGGTTTTATCTAATGCGTGGGTCTGACTTGCGCCGCCACAGAGAATCGATGATTATGGTTCTGAGTTAGTGGATCGCACGCACTCCGAGTTCTCGGGTGCAGATTCAAGCGTCACTATTTGAAGCTAATGTTAGACCTAGCGCTCGGATGAGATCGGTGACGCGATGTGTTAAAGCGTCCGCGTGACTTTTTGGCGTGTGATTAGCTGCGTGCTGGACGTAGCACGTAATACGCGACGTGAGCGCACCTGATCTCCAAATATGACTTTCTCACGTGAGAGCCGTCTGTCGAGCGACTCGGTGGAGAGCAGCTGAGCGTTGTGCTCGTGTCTGGGCAGAACAGGAACACAGAGAGAGAGATGAGAGCACGCTGTGGAGGAGGGAGCGCTGTGGAGATGTGGGCACTGAGGATTGTCTGTTCTGCAAAGAGAACTGGAGGTGGCTGTTTTATGTGGAATTATGTCATAGTTCTTTTTATTTAAGCTTCTCTAAAATGACAAAGAATGCAGTTAAGAAACAGACGCTGCATGATTGTGATCAGGTTTGAAACAGATCAACTGGATTCAGGGATCTGCTGCACATGAGGGCAGAGAAGTTTTGATCTGCTCCTCAACATGGCAATTTTGGAACGCCAGTTAACCTAAACTGCATGTCTTTGGACTGTGGGAGGAAACCAGAGAACCTGGAGGAAACCCACCAAACACGGGGAGAACATGCAAACTCCACACACACACACCGGGGCGGGAATCGAACCTGGACCCTGGAGGTGCGAGGCCACAGTGCTAACCGCTACACCAATGTGCCATCACTCCTCACGCTGGGATTCATCGCTTAGCTGTGACAGATTGCATGAGAAACCTGAGACATGGAATGATTATAAATGGATTGTTTATCTATCAGAATTACTCCACACCTCCACTCACACACATGAGGGAAGCTAATCCCGTCTGAATAGTGCTCTGTCTGTCTTCAGTAATAATCTTTCTTCAGGTTTCAGATCAGATCCTCATTACGTTTTTATGTAGAACCCGACACATCAGCTTTCTCTTTCACAAACACGTGATGGTGCGACCCTCAAACATCCAAGGAAGACCTGAGGAACCTTTGAGGAACCTTTATTATCAGAAGGTCCAGTGACGCACATGTCATGAAACTGATGCAAACGTGCACATGTTAGATTTTACATAGGTGTGTGTCATGGATTTTTATTATTATTAACCCATTCATTTTTTTATTTTTTTTTGAAAATGCTTAAGATCTTATAAATCTCATAAAGATCTCATAAAATGAAGCATTATTCTGTTTCCAATTAAAAGAAATGTTTTTTGGCAGGTTGTAGCGAGCTCGGGGTTTGGCAGGGGGTTCGATTTTGACAGGGACTTTGTTAAATACTCGTATTGATCTTTGCAGCTTTCTCATCAGACAAGAGAGTCGCTACTTCTTGGAAATCTGTTCCGAGTTTCTCGTCTCTTTTCTTCATTACGCCTTTTGCTTCGGTAATAAATGCAGTGTTCTCTCGCAGGCGAACAGAACGTCGCATCTATTTTCTTAACATAAGATCTATTTTCTCACAATATTTATAGAGAGCCCTAAAAGCTTGCGAGAGTGCAGCAAGATACACAACATCCGCTGGCTGCCAAGTCCGTCCTCTCGGAGGCATCGGGGAAACAAAGGACGGAGGTAGAACACGGCTCGCGCTGCTCCTGCCTCGGCTGCCGTTTGTGTGCGATTGTTATGGCTCAGGCCGCGGTCTTGGTTTGCTGATTGCATTAGCACCTGTGCTGCATGCTAACAGAGGCTTCTGCAGATAGCGGAGTGAGGGGGTGAGAGGGGGGGTGAGGAGAGACGAGCAGGGAGGAGGGAGAAAGAGAGGGAGAGGGAGAGGGAGGGAGATGACGTTGGATACACACTCGGTTGTCATGAGAGCAGGTAGCCATGTGGAAAAGGCTCTTGTGCTTCAGATCGCTCTCTGAGCCGCATTCAGACCTTTAAAGAAGAATTCATTATCTGCTCTTAGAACAGAAGGGTTCCTCAAGGGTTCTTCGGATGGTTCAGGGTACTCGCTTACTAGAGTGGTTCTCGTGTTAAGCAAAAGCTTCTCTTGTCGCTTTAATCTGGGGAGATGTCGAGGGTCTCGTCTCCACGTGAGAATGTAACGTGTACATTGTGTTACTATTAGTGATCTCATGCAATCATTAGTATTTTATTATTTTTGTATATTTTTAAATATATTTAGATTGACACCAATATTTGTATTGCTAGTAAGTGACAATTTTCACATCACATTTTTATATAAAAAAACCCTTTAAAATAGAATATGCTGGGCTTCAACTATGTTGCCTTCACACCTGGTTCTTCCTGCTCTTTGCTGCTTTCTGCTCTCTCTGTCTCTGTCTCTCTGTCTCTCTTCGTCCTGCTCTCTCTGTCTCTCTCTCTCTGTCTCTCTCCCTGTCTCTCTTTGACCTGCTCTCTCTGTCTCTGTCTCTCTTCCTGTCTCTGTCTTTCTCCCTGTCTCTCTCCGTCCTGCTCTCCCTGTCTCTCTCCGTCCTGCTCTCTCTCTCTCTCTGTCTCTCTCCCTGTCTCTCTCCATCCTGCTCTCTCTGTCTTTCTCCCTGTCTCTCTCCGTCCTGCTCTTTCCGTCTCTCTCTCTGTCTCTGTCCCTGTCTCTCTTTGTCCTGCTCTCTATGTCTCTGTCTCTCTTCCTGTCTCTGTCTTTCTCCCTGTCTCTCTCTGTCTCTCTCCGTCCTGCTCTCTCTGTCTTTCTCCTTGTCTCTCTCCGTCCTGCTTTCTCTGTCTCTCTCCCTGTCTCTCTCCATCCTGCTGTCTGTCTCTCTTCCTGTCTCTGCCCTTCTCTCTTTGTCTCTGTCTCTCTTCATCCTGCTCTCTATGTCTCCCTGTCTCTCTCTGTCTCTCTCCCTGTCTGTCTCTGTCTCTCTCCCTGTCTCTCTTCATCCTTCTCTCTCTGTCTCTCAACCTGTCTCTCTCTGTCCTGCTCTCTCTGTTTCTCTCTCTGTCTCTCTTCATCCTGCTCTCTCTGTCTTTCTCCCTGTCTCTCTCCGTCTTGCTCTTTCTGTCTCTCTCTCTCTGTCTCTCTCCCTGTCTCTCTCTGTCCTGCTCTCTCTGTCTCTCTCCTTGTCTCTCTTTGTACTGCTCTCTATGTCTCTGTCTCTCTTCCTGTCTCTGTCTTTCTCTCTGTCTCTCTCCATCCTGCTCTCTCTGTCTCTCTCCCTGTCTCTCTCCGTCCTGCTCTCTCTCTCTCTGTCTCTATCTCTGTCTCTCTCCCTGTCTCTCTCCCTGTCTCTCTCTATGTCTCTCTTTGTTCTGTAAACCAAAAGTTAACAACCAATTAGAGAGTTTATAATTAATAAAAGGTCTCCACACGGTTGGTCCGTTTCGATTCATCACATTTTTCTAGCTGGATCTTTGGTTGCTGTGGGCGAAGCCGAGCATCACGTCATTGATTCTCTCACCTGACCCGATCCTGGACGTTATCTCTAAAAAACCTTTTGTAATTTCATCTACAGATAATGAAAATCTTAAACGAGTCCATGTTTGTTCCAGTCGTTCAGTTCACTGTCCATAATCTACTGCAAATACGGCATAAAGCCAGAACTGACTGTTATGAGCAGTAACTCTGCTGATTTATTCCTCTGTCATTAGGATTTAGTCACATTAATGAGATGTTACAGGTGGCTTTTATTAAGATGTGTGTGTCAAGACAAAAGGATGTGACCGTGTTGGACGTGCTAACGCTATCAACAACATAACAAAAGATAAGGTACGAACACACTAACTAGAGGCCTAAGGTTAAAGTACAGCAGCGCTGTGAAAGCAGATTAACATTAAATCATGCAGCTACATCAGCATCAGCGTTTCTTTTCGTTTTAATTTCCATGTGCTTTTAATCCGACTATAACAAAGTTAAACTCTGGTGCTGTTTCTGTCTCCTGTACATCAGACAACTGAACCAGAGCGAGAGGAAAAACTCTCAACGGCTCGAACCTGCACCGCTCTACTGCTCCTTCTTCTCCATTTCATCACTGTACTGACGTACAGACTATTGACTTTATACAGACTACAGACTATTGACTGCTGCCACCCAGTGTATCGGAGTGTAAACCTGTAGCTGAACCTGTAACAGTCGGTCGCGTCTCTGCGCGGTTTGATCTGTAACAGTCGTGCTCGAAACATGATTTTAGAAAATAATGACGCACTATTGTCATTATCATTGTTTTAGGGGCGCTAGGATTAAATTTAGGGGTTTAAAATCACCTCTGGGTTTAATTTTACCCTTAAGGATGACCAGAGATCCTGTTATGGTTCTAGACGGAATCCTATTTGATTACCAGTAATAATAATAGTAATAGTAAAACAATAAAAATATATCACAAATCTTCTTACCTCACACTGATTTTGAGAAAATGCTTTTTTGTTGTTGTTGTTTTTGTTGTTTTGTTCTAGTCAGCGTGGCTCATAATTATAATAATATCATAATATCATAATACAACCCTCAGATACAACTGCATATTAATATCAAGAAAGCAGCTTTTCACAGATATGTACATGGATGAGGTGATGGTGAAGTGGGCGGGGCTTAAAGCCTTCGTTAAAGTTTTAAATCTTTTTAAATAATTAATTAAGAAAAGCAACTTAAACATGTCCTGCTATGTATTAAACAAAGTATATAAGGATTTCCTCTACATCAGGTTTCTAAAAATGAGCATTTAAATTTTTATGCATTAATCTTTTCATGGAGACGATGTGTGTGTGTGTGTGTGTGTGTGTTTATGACACATGATGACATTAATATCATGAATCGAACTTTAAAGAGATTTGTTTTCTGACATGGAGTGATTATGAAGTGGGCGGAGCCTAAAGCCTTGTTTTTTTACTTGCCAGTTTTCATCTCCGCTGTACGAAAAAAATAAAACGAGTGAAATAAACAGATTACAGTTGAGTTTTTTATGGATAAAGAGACAGACGTGTTCAGGAAGATCTGTGTTAAATCCCGGGGCTTTCACTGCACTGAAGGGTGTGAACTCGGATCTCAGGAGTGTAAATGATGGCTCGAGGCAGCTTGTGAGTCGTTCATGTGTGAGCTGATTATATTGTAGTATTGATTTATTGGCTGGTGTTTAATTCCAAGCAAATCCTCAAACACTGCTTCTAAGCTCAGGCCATATATAAATCTATTCATTGATGCTGTTTTCAAAACATCATTTCAGGGTCGATGCGTTCAATTACTGTAGATAAAAATGGAGATGGAGGAGATCTTATGGTCTGGATGTTCTGCGGCTCGGGACGGTTCTCCACACTCCGCGTTAGAGACGACACGATGCTGCGGCTTCTTTCATTAAACATTCGATAGCAGAAAAGTACAGACGAGACGTGATGAGTGAAATAAAAACAACCAGAGATGTGTGAGAGGAGGTCCGGCTCAGTGTCAGAAGAGTCAGTACTCTCTGTGTTTATTCATTTATTTATTGTAAATTACAAAATTGTAGGATTAAAACATAAAATGGTTGCCAAACTATTAGGAGGTCTATAAGAAATCCCGCCTCCTGCATCATGATTGGTTAAAAGAATTCATCTATGATTGGTGGTTATAACAGAAGTGTTTTTATCCCAGTTAAATGATAAACAAGAACAATTGCAACACTTGTAGGATTAAAAAATCCCGCCAATCTATGATTGGTTAGACATCCATGTGTGCGGCGTAAACCGCTGTGTGTTTAAGTGCAGTTTAAAAGCCTTGTGCGTACAGTATAAAAGTCACTCTGAGATCTTGCAGTATTTGAGTGTCAGCTGAAGCACCTGCTGTATCTCTCTGATTTCATCCTCTTAAAAATACTACACTTAACCTGCTGCAGAAATAAAAAGACAACTGAAAACCCGACTTGGACAAAACTGCAGATGAAACACTCTGTGGTGTCCCGCTGTGTCCCGCTGTGTCCCGCTGTCTGGCGCGAGGACTTTTATTCTGTCATTGCTCTCAGTTCTCAACCTCAATCTTCAGTTCTGTGTTGATTCAGTCCGGGTGTGTTTCAGTTCTGTGTTTGTCAGTTTTTATATGTGAAGGCATTCCTGTAGATTCAGTTTGAGACGCTCTGTCTCTCCGGTCTCTGTTCGTGTCTTGCTCAGTGCTAATGCTAACAGCGCTAGCTTTCTGATTGTGTCTAAATAAAGCCTCGGCTGCGTGAACGTCCCGCCTACTCATCCATGGCATGAATACAGTAATGCACCATTTATAAACATAATAAAATCATAATAAAAACAACCTCTTTACAGACAAACATCTCCATAATCCATAATTATTGCAGAATGTCCTAATGTCCAGGAGCTGCAGTATCAGATCAGACTTTTTTTCAGTTGTCAGATGCTTATCCTGAGTATTAGATCTGTGGCGTCTTCATTCTGTGTGTGTGTGTGTGTGTGTGTGTGTTTGTGTGTGTGTAGTTTTGATTCAGTAAGGAATGAAACCTCAAATCCAGCGCTCTTCACATCAACATATTAAATCGATACGTCCTTTGTTTAGTTTTTTGTTCCTGGTACTTCTGCTGTTTTGAGATCAGTGTTCTGTCTTTGTCTCTCTGTTTCTCGGCCAAACGCATCTTTCTGCCTGCATTAAAAAACAGAGAGCAATTTGCTGAAGATTCTGCTTTTAATGGATGGCACTTGGCTCGGCCTCATTCGCCGCAGATGACTTCAGCAGCCAAAAAGAAAAATGTCCCTGAAATAAAACCTCAGTCAGATGAGTGCAGGGGGCGGAGCTTCGCTTATCGTCTGATCGTCTCTGAGGTTCATCATCTGTTCCAGCGCGTGCTGGGGAATTTCAGCGAGTGAGATTCACACCTCTGATGCAATGAAGCTCGTTAATGTCACATGACAGTCAGAGAACTCCAGAGGTGTGGAATGATGTGCTGGTGTGTGTGTGTGTGTGTGTGTGTGTGTGAGTGAGTGTGTGTTTTCTTGTCCCCTCCAGATGTTTTGACTTATTCCTGCTTAAGAAAAATGACCTCTAAATGACCTTGGGATTGCTGACGTCCCTGTCTGTGTACGTTATACAATTAAAAAAATTGAGCATTTAAATGTTGTTGGAGTTCAACAACACTGAGTGAAGAAGCTCTGCAGCGAGAACAGATTGTCCCTGAAGCTTTTCTTTACAGTTTAACCACAAAAACACCTGGAGTTTATATAAAAATAGGGCTTCGTCATTTTCAATATGGAATCGACAGCAGTAATTAACATTCCGGGAAATTCCTTCTAATTAGTAACATAAAGATGTGACAGATGACGAGGACGGGCCGTCCATAACCTGAGACTCCTGAGAAAATCTTTATAAAAGAGAGCAGTGTGTCTTCAGATTTGCAAGTGTTTTTATACGTATATTCCATTTTATTCTATTTAATTTGCTGTTTTTTTAACATATTAAAATGTATATTTAAATATAGGTGACATTTCACTGTTTTAATTATAATTTTTTTCTCCTTGTTTATGATTTAGGAATTAAAATACTTCCAGTTTATAGTTGTTTATTAAATGCTCTATGACCAAACACAGCTAAACACATTGTGTGATTTATGATTTCTGCTTGTCATTTCTCCTGAACCTGAGTTAGAATGTCTGTTCTGTAGCTAGCTAGCATATCTATCCTGACTAGCGGAAGCTTTTACTAAGGTTCCCTGCCTTACCATTCACTGTACTTTTCTATTTAATAGTAATAATGCAGTAATATTCATATTTGTTGTAGGAGAAGAAGATTTTGTTAGATTAACACTTGACTTTTAGCTCACTGGCGACAACATACTGGCTAGTCCGCATTCTGAGCTAGCTAATTAGCCTAAGTGTCTCTTGGCTTGCCAGATCCTGATATCAGAGTATCAGGAGATACCTACAGAAGACCTACAATAAATAAAAAACTCAATAATTTACAAGGCGCTGGAGCAGGACATGGTGGAGCTCCTGAAGCCTCAGCATGTTAAAGCTAATCGATATCCCGCGTCTGCTAGCGAGAGGAGCGACACACGGAGCAACATCCTCAAACATATCCAGTGGAACCTGAACAATCATGAAAAGTCACTCAATCATTTAGCTTTCATGTGCAAAAATTACATTTACTAATGCAAGCTTGTTTTTTAAACATTTGCTTTAATTTAGATTCATTTTATTTGGTGCATTTTAAACACTACAGATACAAACTCTACTGTTAAAAGTGTTATACCTGTTTCTGTGTGTTTTAACCTTTCCACATTTTATTAACTGAAAATCAATGTTCACGTTTTGGCTCAGAATCCTCCTCGTCACTGAAACCTGAGGACCTTCAGGCACTCCGAACTCACGTAGACTCAGAAACTATAAAGTCTGTCTTAGGGACCTCATTTAGAAGTGTCTACTGACTCACTCTCAAAATTTTGTCCCATTTTGCCTGGAAACCTTCATAATCTCACCAATAAGAGCAGTCCCAAATTAAAACCCTTCACAGACATTTAAATCACCTTCTCCAGGAACATCCATGGTTGTTTAAATCGGCATGGTTTTGTTTGTACGAGTTTCTAATCACGCTTGTTTGTGTGTCAGGTGAGTGCGGATGGCAGCAGGCTGAGCCATGCTTGGTCGCGCTCTTCGCTGTCGCCCAGCGGCCCCACGGTCCCTCAGATAGCCATGAACAGCTGCAAGTACAATGGCGGCGTGGTGAGACCGCTGGGCAGCAGGAACCTGGCCGATCTGGACTCGGAGACACAGCCGCTGCAGACACTCCACACCTCCGGCCTCGAGGTCGTGGTGTCAAAGGGCAACGGCGACGAGCCTGGAAAGCCGCTGCGCGAGGATGCCGGCAACGCACCGCACAAAAGGAACAAGGACATTGGCTACAAGCTCGGCCATCGGAGGGCACTGTTTGAAAAGCGGAAGCGCCTCAGTGACTACGCCCTCATCTTTGGCATGTTTGGTATTGTCGTCATGGTTACGGAGACGGAGCTTTCATGGGGGGTTTACACAAAGGTGAGCAGCCGTGTAAAACACACACACACACACACACACACCTGTTTTATGAGCATTTAAATAAAGGTGCAAAACATATAAAGAGAAGAGAAATGCCAGGCTCTGCGTGGTAAAGTGGGTTTAGCCTGGATCTGATGATGACTTCATTTTTCTGCTCTGTGTTAGGTTTGAGCAAGTTTTGAGTAAGGCTTGATTGAGGTTTGGGAAAGGTTTGGCCGAAATGTGAGCGAGGCGTGTGTGAGGTTTTGAGCGAGGTTTGGGCGAAGATCGAGTGAGGTTTGAGCAACGATTGAGCGAGTCTTGCTTCTAAGGTATAATATTGATTTTGCCCTGCTCTAGATTAACAATTAACGATCTCTGGTAATCATATAATTTAACTGTCCAGAACTGTTGAGGTCAACTGTTGCCATTAGGTTGACTTATGGGACATCGCTATGGCAACCAGTTCCTGTAGGACTACTCACCCTTTACAGCCGAACTTTAAACTCTAGTAACTCTGTAGAGGGTCATTTTTAGGTGATTCCAAAGACGTGTTATCGTATAGTACAGACGTGTACTTATCATATAGTACAGATGTGTTGTGTTATCGTATAGTACAGATGTGTAGTTATCGTATAGTACAGATGTGTAGTGTTATCATATAGTACAGATGTGTAGTTATCGTATAGTACAGACGTGTAGAGTGTTATCATATAAAACAGACGTGTAGTTATTGTACAGTACAGACGTGTAGTTATTGTATAGTACAGACGTGTAGTGTTATCTCATAGTACAGACTTGGAATTATCGTATAGTACAGATGTGTAGTGTTATCGTATAAAACAGACGTGTAGTTCTCGTATAGTACAGACGTGTAGTTATCATATAGTACAGACGTGTAGTGTTATCGCATAGTACAGACGAGTAGTGTTATCATATAGTACAGACGTGTAGTGTTATCGTATAGTACAGACGTGTAGTGTTATGGTATAGTACAGAGGTGTTGTGTTATCGTATAGTACAGAAGTGTAGTTATCGTATAGTACAGACGTGTAGTGTTATCATATAGTACAGATGTGTAGTGTTATCGCATAACAGACGTGTAGTGTTATCTCATAGTACAGACGTGGAGTTATTGTATAGTACAGACGTGTAGTGTTACCATATAAAACAGACGTGTAGTTATCGTATAAAACAGACATGTAGTGTTATCGTATAGTACAGACGTGTAGTTATTGTACAGTACAGACGTGTAGTGTTATCTTATAGTACAGACGTGGAGTTATCGTATAGTTCAGACGTGTAGTGTTATCGTATAGTTCAGACGTGTAGTGTTATCGTATAAAACAGACGTGTAGTTATCGTATAGTACAGACGTGTAGTGTTATCGTATAAAACAGACGTGTAGTTATCGTATAGTACAGACGTGTAGTGTTATCTCATAGTACAGACGTGGAGTTATCGTATAGTACAGATGTGTAGTGTTATCTCATAGTACAGACATGGAGTTATCGTATAGTACAGACGTGTAGTGTTAACTCATAGTACAGACGTGGAGTTATCGTATAGTACAGACGTGTAGTGTTATCGTATAAAACAGACGTGTAGTTATCGT
>JAQMYJ010000040.1:501313-513000 GCA_030014305.1 Clarias laeviceps | reverse complement strand
TGTTACACACTGCAGTATTAATGTTACACTCTGCAGTATCAAGGTTATACTCTGCAGTATCAATGTTACACTCTGCAATATTAATGTTACACACTGCAGTATTAATGTTACACACTGCAGTATTAATGTTATACTCTGCAGTATTAATGTTGCACTATGCAGTATTAATGTTACACTGTGCAGTATCAATGTTATACTCTGCAGTATTAATGTTACACACTGCAGTATCAATGTTACACACTGCAGTATCAATGTTATACTCTGCAGTATCAATGTTATACTCTGCAGTATTAATGTTACACACTGCAGTATTAATGTTACACTCTGCAGTATTAATGGTGCACTCTGCAGTATTAATGTTACACACTGCAGAACCACTCTTACACTCTGCAGTATTACTATTACATTACTGTTACATACTGTAACATTAATACTACAGAGTATAACATTAATACTGTAAAGTGTAAGTTTGCAGTATTAATGTTACACACTGCAGTATTTATTTCACATTCTACAGTATTACTGTTACATTCTGCAAAAACTTAGTACTTATGTGATATGCCATCCATAACCCTGTGACAGCACTATTGTTAAACTCTGAAGTATTAATGTGACGCTCTGCAGTATTAATCTTACACTCTACAGTAAAACTGTTATATTGTGTGGTACTAATGTTACATTCTACATTATTACTGTTACATTCTGCAGTACTAATGTTACACTCTGCAGTACTAACTGAAGTATTACTGTTACACTTTACTACTGTGATATGTGACATAACTGTGTTATGGACGCCCTGTGACATTGCAGTACTGTAGTATGGTTTTACACTGTGGTACCACTCTTACATTCTAATGTACTACTGTTACACTTTGCAGTACTACTTTTACGCTCTGTGCATTACTGTTACATTGCAGTATTAGTGTTAAATTCTGCTGTACTACTTTTAGATTCTGCATTATTCATTTTACACTCTCCAGTAGTACTGTTACTCTCCATATGACTACTGTTACTCTCTTCAGTATTACTGTGATATGCTGTCCATAACCCTGTGACATTGCAGTACTGTGGGTTTACCCAGTGGCACTACTCATACACTCCACACTATTAATGCACCATGCTGTACTACACTTACATACTCTGAGTCAGGTATTATGCATTGATATAAACCTTAAATACTGCAGAATTATTTGTTACATTGTACTGTACTATGCTTACACTTCTTAATGTTATAGTGCAATATTACTGATACACACTGTAATAATGCTGTTGCTGCAGTATAGTGTCATTATTGCATAGAAACGTGGCTATATAACAATATTACTTTTTCACACTGCAGCACTGTAACACACTGCACTGTTGTAATCACACTCTCACAGGATTGTCTTCTGATTAGTGAGTTGAGGTGTTCGGTGGCGAGTTATTTCCAACATATCATTTTAACCCCCAAGTACAGTAACAGTAATGTGTTTAACAGGAGTGTTTATCGTTGGTGTTATACATGAATGCAGCCTGCTCTCATTTTATGTCTTTTACTTTTAAAAAAAACATGTTTTTTTTGTGTTTTTTGCAGGAATCCTCATATTCATTTGCACTGAAATGCCTTATCAGCCTTTCCACTCTAATCCTCCTCGGTCTGATTATTATGTATCATGCACGAGAAATTCAGGTAAGTAGCCGACTCAGCTCTGACGGCAATTAGAGAGACGGGCACGGCTTAATAGATTACACCGCTGGCTCTTGTGCCAAATCCTAATGATTTTAAGTATTACCAAAATATATACAAAACAAAATAAATTAATAATTAATAAAATAATAGATAGAAATTCCATTATGCTGCCAGGACAGATAACTTAATGCTATTGTTTCTGCAGCTAATAGAGAATAGCTAATGGCTAATCGGCGAGATAATGATGATTAGAAGAGTTTAAAACTTACAGTACTACCAAAAATATCACAGAGTCAGAAAGCTTTTGACATAATTGTTTTTGTTGCAGCTTTTTATGGTGGACAATGGAGCGGACGACTGGCGGATAGCCATGACTTACGAACGCATTCTGTTCATCGTGCTGGAGCTTCTGGTGTGCGCCATTCACCCAATCCCAGGACAGTACGTTTTCACGTGGACGGCGCGGTTGGCGTTCACGTACACGCCCTCTGTGGCCGACGCTGATGTGGACATCATCCTGTCCATCCCCATGTTCCTGCGCCTCTATTTAATCGGCCGTGTTATGCTGCTGCACAGCAAACTGTTCACGGACGCTTCGTCGCGCAGCATCGGCGCCCTCAACAAGATCAACTTCAACACGCGCTTCGTCATGAAGACTCTCATGACCATCTGCCCTGGCACCGTGTTGCTCGTCTTCAGCATCTCCTCATGGATCATCGCCGCCTGGACGGTGCGAGTGTGTGAAAGGTGAGGATCAGCACATGGAGGGGAAAAAAACAAACAAACAAAAAAAACCAACAACAACTCGTCGTGCGTCTTCCTATTGTTATTTTACTGTTCACATTGTTCATTGTTGTGTTTTTTGCCCCTCCCTCCTCCCTCCTCCCACCCCCACCCCACATCGCTGCTGGATAGGGGTCCAAAGTGAGTCTATGTTGGTTTTTGGTTTTGTTTTTATTTCATTTTTTGTCATCAGTGGAAAAAAAAATCAGTGCCTGTCCTTTGGTTGGCCCATGACGATATCAAGCTTTGTCTGGATTCTGTAGATCAGCAATCATGCATTCGTCCCCTGGTGCACTGCATTGCTGACACACTGGAGATCCCAAACTCTTAAAACGAATCATTTTTATCCTTCACTTTTATCAGCGCTCATGTGCAGAGCTGCGAACAATCTCCACATTACGTGTCACCGGTAGGGTTTTGGGATTTTCACTTTCTCAGGCCCCGTCCACAACCATATGGATATCTTTGAAAATTTAGTTTTTATCTTTAAAAAAAAAAAAAAAAAAATCTTCCACAAGAATAGTGTGTTTATTTCGACAAAAAAATTGCACGTGATTTGTAAAAGCTCACGTAAGCTCTCCACGCCACTAGGTGGCAGTAGTGATCTGTCAGTTACGTTGAGAATAATGTTAAGAGCTGTGTATTGAGTGGCAGAGACGGTGAAATGCAATAAAATGCCAATGATGTTAAACGACTGCTTTTAATATAACAATACAGCGGCTCTGGGATTTCGTCAGTGATCACAAAAATCATCTTTATTCTAAGCACAAAATTTAACTGCAGACACATTATCACATGTAACAAACCAAAAAGTGACAACATGGTCAGTAAGTGTGATAAATGGAGGTGTGACACGTACACACAAAACACACACAAAGCGTTTTCAAAAGCATATGCAAGAAAAAAGCTTTTAAGTCATTTTCAAAACAGGACACATAACAGTGTTTCGTGTGGACGGGAGACAAAAAAAACTACCTTTTCAAAAACATCCGTGTGTGTGGACGGGGCCTCAGACACCATGTGTGGTGAACATGGCTGTCTTCATCCTCATGGTCTTGCAGACCTGCCAACTTTAGTGCACTTTGTGTAGGAGCTCTGCATTTTAATGTTAGCAGAGGAGTTGAGTAATGACGTAATTCATGGTTTCCAACTTCCTGATATTAACTGATCAATTGGAAGCTCCGCCCCCTTCCCCATCTCACATTTATTATGTTTCGCAGCCAGTGCTTTCGTCTCTGTCGCGGGAAAAAGAAAATCCATTAATGTGGATGAATTCATATCTAAACCTAGCTAGCATCAGCTACAACAGCACTCACATATCTTTAGCTGAAGACGCTACGTTTTTCAGCTACAGCGGTACCTCGGCGTACGACTTTTCTCCGTCCCATAGGCGAGAGACGGTGGGAGGTGAGATTTCGGATTGTGAAGCGCATTGTCCCATAGGGAATAATATAAATACAGATAATCCGTTCCAGCCACCCAAAAATATTACCAATATTAACAATTTCCAACACTGTAATCATATTTTTGCATTTAAAAACAATCAAAACAATTAGAAAAGACATAAATTAAGTAAAATATGAAATGAATAGACAATAAATCTCACATAATTTTAATTTATGATTCCTCTCGGCACCGACTGTTTAAAAAAAAAAAAAAAAAAAACTGAAAGCGGCTTCCTTTTCTTCTTGATAACATTTTTGGGACACATGGTGCTATTTGTTCACTAAACTAAACTGTACTAATCTTGCAAAAAAAAAAAAAAAACAACAACACAAAAATATGTAAACACTTGGCTGAGATAAAAATATTTCATATGCTGAGGAAAATTTATTGCAAAATTTCAGAGGTACCGCTGTGAGGATATGGTGAGAATTCTGACTCGAGAAAATGATTTAAGAAATATCTCTACAGCTAACATGTAAAAATGCCTTACAGTAATTACAGTTAGAAAGGCATTAAATACACTTGTTCTCTCAAACGCATTCTGTTCATCCGTGAAAGAAATAAAGTGTTGAAATAAAGCCAACGCATCCCAACATCGTCCAGAAATCCGTGGTGGTTACTGTAAAAACTCCATACACACACACACACACACACACACACACACACACACACAAGCATTCCAGGTTCTACCCTAGACACATTAAAGGATGATATCGGAGATGTAACATGCGTTATTCCTCTCGGCGGTTGGCAGGTCTGGTTTTGTGTTTTTTCCCCTCCAAGGCCTCTTTTATTTATTTATTCAAATTTTTTTTTTAAGTTTGACCTTTGACCTGTGCTGGCTTGCGATTCTGGCCAGGGGAACGTATTTGGCCCATATCTCGGGAGAAGGTGAAGACGACTCTATGTAGCTTCTCTACACCCCAGGCTGAGGGAGAGCAGAAGTTAAGCTAAGCTAAGCTAATCAGGTCATGGCGAGCCTGGTGGCTAATCTCCACACGCTTCCCTTTTCCCCAGATTATGATCCAAACCGCCTGCTCCCGCTCTCATCTCATCCCATTCCGCTGGCTGCTGTGAAAAGACACTGAGGGGAGTGTGTCAGCGCGCATGATGTGTTTCCCATCACAGACACACACGTTTGTGAATGAACTGAACACCGACTCGCCTGCGAAATGTTTATTATGTTTTTCCTTTTTTTTTTTGGTTCTTGTTGTCGTTGTGTATTATTAAGGCACTTTTGAAGTGGAAACATTAGTCTTGTGTGAAAGAAATTAGCAAATACGAGCGAAGCATGTTTGGGTCCATTTTAAAGTATTAACGTTATCCAACCAAGCAGCATAATATTAACCAGTTCATTCATTAATTAACTTCCTTAAAGGTCACGCATTTCACAAGACCAGTGAACACTAGTTCCAAAGCTCCCCCAGTGTGTGTGTGTGTGTGTGTGTGTGTGTGTGTGTGTATTAATGCCCCAGCTGAAAGACCCCTCAGATAATGTCCTTTTTCACACCTGAGACTCCCTCTATTTCACTCCTCCTACGAAAGCACTGTTTCAGTGCCTGTGTAAATAAGGCTCCTGCTAAGCCACGCCCCCCCACTACAGACGAATTTCAAGTCAGTGGGAGGGGCTCTTCTTGTATGAGGTCACATAAGGGGAATCTCAAATTGTCCTGTTTAAGCAGGAAATGTTTTTTCTCAGTTTTTTGTACACAAACTAAAGACACTTAGTTTGTGTACAAAAAACTGTCTGCGTGTCTGAAAAGAGAATTTTGCTCAATAAATGCCCTTTAATGCTAAGATAAGATAGCTAATTACGCTAATATACTTACCTTGTAATATGAATTATATGCTACTAAATGAATATTAATACTAGCCTACTAAATTAAAATTGTTTACTGTGTATTAGTTTAAATAACATATTTTAACATAATATATGCTAGCAAAGTAGTAACAAATAAGTTTAAGATGCTAATGAATCATTTAGCATTCCCATTGCTGTGAGCCAAACCTAGCTAGCATTTTGCTTTTCCCGGCTAAAGTTAGCCACGCTGAATATTTTGGAGGGATTAAATCTGCTAGCTCAGTGTGTCGTAAGCCTCAGGGGGAATAGCGGCATTTCCCTCTGCGTTTTTCTCCAAATCACAACACTCCTGTCTCAGCTTTAAATCTCAGCTAATAGCACTCAGCTTAATGAGTCGTCCGTTAAATTCATGGCCGAGATGCAGGACGCGCTCTGATTGATTAATAGACACATAAACGTTCCGTATAGCATCACACTGCTGTCAGCAAACACACACACACACACACACACGCTGGGTGGATCTTAAACATGGTGGATCTTAAAATAAATAGTCTAACCATGCTAACACATTAACTTTATACTAGCCCGAACTTCATATGTGCTTAATAGTTGCTAATGAAATAAGTTAATACTCTGACCATATTATTGAACTTCTTCATCTGTAGCCTACAAGCTAACTAAGATGTGTGCTAGCTAACTGAGGCAATATTTTAAAAATGTTATATTTTAAAACTAAAGGTATTTGTATATAATAAATACTAGCTATCTGTGCTAATGTTCAGAGATTTCTAAGCAGACTTATATAATGTTTTTCAAATGTACTAGCTATCCATGCTAATGTGTTTATCATGTATTAGTCAACTAAGTTGATGCGCATCATGTTTCCTACTCAACCCCGCTAAGGTGCTAGCAAAAGAAGCTAACGTGTCTTCGAGTTTGAGAGTAAGTGGATATTTGTGGATTTTCCACACTTTAGACAAACTTTCTTGTGAAACAGAATCCTTTAGACGATTGCCACATTGATTTTCAGGGTCTGAGGGGAAAGTGTTAGCCGCTATTGCTGACGCCTCTGGATCCGATTATCTTACACTGCGCGCTGCTTTATGCTCAGTTTATTGTCTATAAATGAGTGCCGGAGAGTTGCCACGCAGACTACACGGCTAACACACACGGCTAACACTCACGTGGCGTATACGCACGCGGTGGTGTGTTTTATTCAGCTCACTCAGACTCGCTTCTCCTTCCTGCATCAACATCTGATCTGTATCGATCGTGTGTTTCAGAGCTCGTACGGAGATCGGCTTTCTAATGTGATTGGGTTTCTCAGATGAGCCGTAATGGAAAGTATGTCCGGCTCACGAAAAAAGACAGCTCATCCTTCAGCTAGCAAGTAATACTCAGTGCTGTGCCATGTCCCTGATCTCACAGGCAATAAGCAAATGAGTTATAATGCTAATGGTTGGTTTTAAATAGAAACTTTCAGTATAAAAAAAGAAAAACGGTAAGAAAAAGCAAGAGTTCTTTAAAGGTTCTCTGTTTGTTACTAAGATTAAGGTTTATAACATGCTAGCAAAATGAAGAGGCATGAATTACACCCTCTAACTGGACTTGTGGGATGGGAATCACCAGGGAGCTCCCGATACGATATTATCACGACACCTGGGTGCCGGTTCCGTTTGTATTGCGATTATGTTAGTATCATGATATTATAAATATCCCAATTAAATTTCTTTTCAGATTTTGCTACAAGTAAACTTATCAAATAATTTGCTCCAACCACACAGGACATTGTGCCACCTGCCAGTGTGTGAATAGTTTAGCATGCGCCATCTGTAGGATTATAGAGGAACTGCAGTGTTATCCACCTCAAATGCAAACTTTTGAAGATTTTTGGAGTCAGTGTGGCGATACATGATTCACCATACAAAAAAAACATAAAGTATAAAAAATTTGAAAAAGAATTTCCTAAAAAGTGTTCATTTCCCCTATGTACGGAGACTTTTGGGACACACTGTGTAATACAGTTATTTTATGCAATTAAATATATTATTTATTACATTGAAATATTTAAGTAATATACACATACAATATACATGTTCATAAATAATAATTTTATTTATCATGGTTTATTCAGCATTTTAAACATGTACAAATATAAAAGTGTTGACTACATATTAATTACATTTTAAATTTATTTCTAAAAATTATAAATAAAAATACCAAACTGAATAAAAGTCTATTGTTATATCCCTAAAGTAGCAGTTTGGAAAAAATGAAATTTCAGCGGTAAAAAGTTTCAGCTTGCACCTTTTGTACATAAACAAGTTAATAAACTTAACATATTCAACGATTGTACAGTTTTATATGTGGAGATCTGTGAGTGTAAATATGTATGAGTAATTAACTTTGAACGTCGGAAACGTAACTGCTCCTGTATGTATATTGTTTAAAAAACAGGTGCCAACTTTTGGACCATCCCAAATGTTAAGCTTTTTGTGTACTTACATACTTATTGAGAGCAGATTATCCTGAGTAAGTGCAGCAGAGAGCTGTGATGTGATAATCTGTGTAATCCAATGAGATCAGCAGGATTTCTCCCACACTGATTGGCTGGCTCAGAGTCGCGGAAGGTAACTGACTCGACGCTATGGAGTAATGCAAATCCGCAGCAGTCGGTCACATGATCCATGTTTTGCCATAAATGTGGTGGTTATTTATGGTCAGCCGTAAATCCCGCGTGTTTATGTGGCAGTGTCCTCATCACGCAAATGTCCTGGACACGCGGGACACTGTCTCTGTACTGAAACACCACAAACACCTCACAGATGTCGAACTCAGGACTGGGGTCAGTTTGTTTGTTTTCAATTAGAGCCCATGTTGTTGTTTATTAATGAAGCTGTTACGTTGTTTTGTCTCTGTTTTTTTCTCTCTCAGATATCACGATAAACAGGAAGTGACGAGTAACTTCTTGGGTGCAATGTGGTTGATCTCCATCACGTTCCTGTCCATTGGATATGGAGACATGGTGCCACACACCTACTGTGGGAAAGGAGTGTGTCTGCTGACGGGAATCATGGTGCGTCTGCGTCACGTCCTCCATCACTTACAGTACATACATTAGATAAAGTTTGTGATTAACGCTCTGAATACAAGTCAGTTAATGAAGCTGCCACACATAACTTCACGATTGTAATACATTTTTATTTAATTAACTTTAATTTAAAAAATTGAATTAATTTTGAATGAGAAATGGAATAAAAGAAAAAGGAACCGTGCTAACAGTTAGCGCTGTTGCATAAGGGGTTTGAGCCCACGTTAAATCTAGAACCCAGGAGGTCGTTGGTTTGTCTTTAACGACTCTACATGAACTCTGTTGTAGTGTTCTAAACATTGGAGCGACTTGTCTAGCAATAATCACGTGCCAAAAGTCTTTTTTAATGTGCACCTGATTTTATGCACTCATTTTTACTTCCTCCTGCAGGGGGCGGGCTGCACTGCACTGGTGGTCGCGGTGGTGGCCAGGAAACTCGAGTTGACCAAGGCTGAGAAACATGTTCATAACTTTATGATGGACACACAACTCTGCAAAAGAGTGAGTCACTGTCCTCACACACACACACACACACTCTTTCATCACTAACCAACTTTTTCAGATGAAAATAAAGCTGTGAGTTCATGAGAGAGAGAGGGAAGAACGCAGGGAGCGTGGAACATTATGTCAAACTGTCAGACCCTCAGCTTACAGCCAAACGGTGAATATGCTGATGCCGGGGCGCTGGCGAGCCGCCGAAACGCATTTTAATGGCACAATTTTGTAAATTAAAGTCGGGACTGCAGTTTGTTTAGTCCAGGCCTCTCGGAGCGCGCCGTCATCACTACAGCCTGCACTACAGAGCTGGTTTCAGTCATCACCAGAGTTTATAAATCTCAAATCAGTCCTCTGGGTTTTTTTCTGAAAGCTTCATAAAGTGAAGAGAGAGAGAGAGAGAGAGAGAGAGAGATGATTCATAAATCTGTGCAGGTCGTAAATCTGTAGAGTTTTTGAGTGTCTACTCATCAAATTACAGCCACGGTTTGTAATTTACATTTTCACATCATTCATGTTGCAGTTACAAATCATAAGTGAATAAATTTACACATTCACACAGTTTCACACGACATCAATGACCAATCAGAGGGTTCAGACAAAAATCAAATCAAATTTTTTGGATGACCAAAAAATCTCAAAAAGAAAAGTTTCATTATGAGATAAGAGAATTTTTACAAACTAGAAATATAGAATAACACGGAAAAGAGACTTTAGATATAAAAAGTATTTTGAATTTACAATGTACAAAAAACTTAATAAAAAATGTAATAATAGAATAAAATAGAAATCTAAAGAATATAATAAAATACAGAAGGGTTGAAGTGGAATGTGGAACCGTGGACAAGACAAGACAATGTGCAGTGTTGTAACACTGTGTAAGGGGGTGTGGCCAAATACGCAGCTAAATATGTCTGTGGGGGCGGAGCCAATTGTACAAAATGTACAACTAAGTAAAGACACACACTTATCGAACTCAACTCCAGTTAGAGTTTTGGAATTGCACTCACTTTAAAATATCTAACATTTTGTTCAAAACTATATAAAATTAGACAGTAGACATGTGTGCAGTGAGCGAAGCCTATCCCAGGAGGCAGGGGGCACCCTGGGCGGAGTGCCAATCACACACACACACACACACACACACACACATACAAACACTCTTTTACACACTACGGACAATTTGGAAACGCCCAACAGCCAGAGTTCCCGGAGGAAACTACACACACACAGACCCCGAGGCGGGAATCGACCCATCAACCCTGGAGGTGCAAGGCGACAGTGCTAACTACCACGCCCCCGAGCCGCTGCAGCGATGACGAATTTCTATATTTATAACGACAATAAAATCATATTCATATTCACTGTATTTATCTTCTGTTAAACTGTGTTGCTACTTTAGGTTAGCAGAGCAGGTTACAAACACTGTGTAATAATAATCCTTTACTACATTAGTGTAGTGATTAGCACTGTGGTGTCGCACCTCCAGGGTCAAGGGTTCGATCACCGCCTCAGGTCCGTGTGCATGGAGTTTGAATGTTCTCTCCATGTCTGGTGGGTTTCCTCCCGCAGTCCAAAGACATGCAGATTAGGCTAATTGGTGTGTGTGTGTGTGTGTGTGTGTGTGTGTGTGAGTGTTTGTGCTTATTTTTAAGGAGTGGGAGAAGGAGGGGTTAAAGTGCACACCACTGTGACTAATACGAGACAAAAGGGAAAAAAAATCATTCGTATCAGGAGAGAGCGATGATGTTTGCTGTGTGTGTGACAGGTGAAGAACACGGCTGCTAACGTACTCAGGGAAACGTGGCTAATCTACAAACACACCAAGCTCGTGAAGAAGATCGACCACGCCAAGGTCAGGAAACACCAGCGCAAGTTCCTGCAGGCGATCCACCAGTGAGTACCGCGCACCACCACCGCACCACCACCGCACCACCACCACACCACCACCGCACCACCACCGCACCACCACCAGCTCCCTCTCTCACTACACAGTAACGCTCCTAAACCCCACGTTAGCTCTACAGCGCCCCTGCTGTCCTCAACTCACAGATACATTAAGTGCAAGTACTTTCAGAGCTCCATCTTTCCATCAGCGACGTGAAAGAAAGTAAAATTACAACATACACCATATTTACTAATGAAATGTACAGAATACTGTGGTGCATTTAACACTGAAGTGTATCAAATATGGACGTGTGTAAGGGGCACTAAAATCTATGTAATCTTGATTATCTTGATTACTGAAGTTTACTGCTAAATACTAACATTTAGCAAATGATGAATACTGAACTGTATAAAAATATTCTATAAATGTTCACTCAAAGTTCAAAAGTTTGGGGTCACTTGCAAATTTCTTTGTTTTTGTTTAGTGATTTATTTTCTACATTCTACAACAATAC
>JAQMYJ010000040.1:352576-363003 GCA_030014305.1 Clarias laeviceps | reverse complement strand
GCATGCTGCAAGGTACACACACACACACACACACACACACACACACACATAAACACATCATCTCATAATAACTAAATGCTACATTTTTTATATTTATTTAATATGTAAATTATACAAATATACCAACAAATATATAAATACAAATAAATATATGTTTTACTTGATGTTTTTCTCACTTTCATGTGTTAGTTTATATTCTTTGTCAATACTTTAGAACAATCTACAATATTTTACATATTTATTTCACTATCTGATGAATATTACATTATTTAAATATTACAATTTAATGCTTATTTTCACAGATTTTAAGCAGCATTTCTTCTCTTTTCCAGTGTTTTTTATCTGCTGATGTTTAACTTTTTGAAATAAACCCCACCCACTCTGACATCACTGTGATGCAATAACTCTCATATTTGCATTTTATAATAAGAGACAGGATGTAATTGAAGCACTTCCTGTGTAAAGACTTTAACAAGTTTTATTCTGTAAAGTCCTTGAGAATGAAAGGCTTATACAGATGTGTGTGTGTGTGTGTGTGTGTGTGTGTGTGTGTGTGTCTCAGGCGTGTCTGGCTCGGCTGTGTGTGTGCTGCCCGTGCTGTGCCATGGGTAACGTATCACTTTAATCCTACCTGATATCAGACATAATGGATAAGGATGTGAGGCGAGGTCTTCATGTCAGTCAGTCATGGTTCTGGTTCTGGTTCTTGTTCTGGTTCCATGTGCAGGTCGTATGGTGGGATTTAAAGAAGATCACTACATGCTGCGTCAGTCCTTACTGAGCTCGGATCACCTGGACACGCCGATGGTTCGGACCGGGCCGCCCAAGAGCACGGACGTGGTGCGCTGGAAAGTGAAGGACAACGTGCACCGCGCACCGAACCACCCTCAGAACCAGATCCAACCCAACCCCAAAGAAATCAGTGAGACCCTCACACTAATATCGCTCTTAACGGCAGCGTTACCGCGGTACACGTGTTCTCCCTTAGAACGGATAAATTACCCAAAATGCTTAGCCACGTTTACTGACCCAGCCGGACTTTCTGTCATCTATGAGCTTCAGCTAAAGTCACATAAGCCCCGCCCAAAACTTGGATCAATAAGAGTAGACTTGACTAGACTTGAAGAGTAGACAAATAAGAGTTTTTAAAGTTTAGATAAAAAAAATAAAATAATAATTTGTTTTATAAAGATTTCAGTGTGTATTTATGTAAATGACTTTCAGCTGGCTACGGTTAGCTGAGTACAGAAACGTCAGATATTGTAGAATGGTAAGAATTTTTGCGGTAATTTCTTAAGTATGCATTGTTTATTTATTTTCCTTCTCTTTAGTCGACTTCCCTCTCTCACTGCGGCTCCACAGACCGTTTTCTGATGAACTTTCGCGTCCTGAATCTCGCAACACTGAGGTCCTCAGACAGGAAGTGGAGGAGAATGTGAGTCACCTGATCAGCAGCACATTCATGTTAAAAATTCTCCTCAGATCTCAAAACACCTTCATCACAGTAATAGAGATATTTGTTTTTGTTTTCATTAATGCTGTAATGTTTTAATGAGTTTAATGGCCTCTGTGTGTTTTTTTCAGCTTAATAACGTTTTCAGGCAAATTCCTGGCACTCACTCGATGCAGAAAACCAGATTCAGGTGAGATCTCCAAGGAGAGCGTCTTAAGGTGGTCTTAAAGTTGAAAACGATGAAATGATGCAAAAATATGTAAAAAGAAAAAATGAAAAAATAAAGGAAGTAACCCTAGTGTTACTGCATCGTAAAATACCAGAGCCAATCAGGATCCGGTATGCAAATGATGCTCTGGCAGTCTGGACCTGCCATGAGACCTACCATGTTCTTTTTGTTCTTCTGTGATTTAAAAAAAAATAATATAAAAGAGTTTTTCTTTTCCGCAGGATTCAGAGAAATGCAGGAAAGAGGTAAGGTTATAAATCTGAAGTCCTGTAACAGCTGTTTATTATAAATATCCTGAGCTACACTCAAACCTGTTTGCACTTCTTTAGGCAGAACAACACAATCGTGGACACTGTTCTCTCGGCTCCTCGCTCCACCTACCGCGAAATTGTTAACCTGACAGATAAACAGGTGCAGGCTGGGAACTTCAGCAACATGAGAGTAGTTCCTGGATACTACACCGTGGCCACGGACAGAGGTCAGGCGCTAAAGAGGGAACGACGTCAGGTTTGAGAACATGCGAAGTCTAAATTCCGGTTAAAAATCTGAATGTGTTCTGCGCTTGCGTCTCAGAGGCGACAGGGGCGGTGGAGCTGCAGGAGGGCGTGGAGTCTGTGGACGTTCGGGTTCCACTCTTCATCAAAGATGAGGATGATGATAAGAAACAGCTGCTGGTGGAGGCCATCGACGTTCCGGAGGGAATCGCCACCATTGGAAAACGCTACGTCAACATCACAGTGATTAAAGAACATGGTGAGAATCGCTGGTCCACTTCCTCTCGAACTCCTGAAAAGATCCTGTGATGGAATTTGTGTTTCTTTAACGGTTTCTTTGTTAATTTGTGCTTTTCTGTTTCTGTTTTCTGAATAATGTTTTGGTCACTGTTTTTAAATGTTTTTGTTGTGTGTGTGTGTGTGCAGCTAAGAGCATTCTGACCTTCCTTCAGCCCTCATATACCTTCGCTCGGCAAGACGGTGTAGCTAACATCCCGATTAGCCGCGACATTATTGAGGACGGTCGCACTCAGGTTACCTACAGCACGCGTGACCTCACCGCCAAGGACAAGAAGGTAAGGTCAAGTTTTAGGTTAATATACATAAACCTGATGTATTCTGTGATTTGTTGTGTAAACCAATAACCTCGTAATGTTTTTGCCCCTCAGGACTACATCTCAGTGGACGGAGATCTGACGTACCTGCCTGGAGAAACTCAGAAGAACGTTCCTGTGAAGCTGATGGAGCTCAGTGAAGGAGACACCCTGTTGGAAAAACAGCCCAAACAGTTTGTGATGGATCTGAGTAACCCGCGTCAGGGCGCTAAACTCGGCAAATACCCGCGAACCACCATCAACATTGCTGACAAGCCAGGTGAAGCTCAGACACATGACACAGAATGGGTCGCTACAGACAATATACCACATAATTAACATAATTTGAATAAATTACATACAGAAGATGTGATCATGTATAGAGAGTAAATCCACATATGAATAAATAAAAATAAGAGTCAGACATGAAGCTGGGTTAAGTGGGAGAACATCTGCCAAGCTAGCAAGGAAACTAATTTAATCTTAGTTAAATAAAGTCCTAACAGAACTGCTGATGGATATCATTTGGTTTGGTAAAGTTTCCTGTGAGGAGAAATGTGTTTAGAGACTGGAGAAGGAGTAAAAAGTTGTTGTGGTGTAAGAGTAATAAATCACTTGGGGACCTGCTGTTCAAGGAAAATAATCAGCTGATAACAGTAACTTCACCCCAGTCTTGATTATTTTTCTACAACAGTATCCTGTTTTGTTCTTTACACATCTGAGTGATTAAACAATTAGGTGTGGTAGAAACATAGCAAGATTCAGAAACTAGTCCTGAGCTGTGGTATAGAGGTGCAGATGTACGTTACAAACATCACAACTAACTGGAGCATATTTGTCTGATAAATTACATATATGAAGATTTTATTCATTAAACAAAGCCATGAGGTTAGCCCAAAACTGTTATCTGGATGTCCATGAGGTTAGCCCAAAACTGTTATCTGGATGTGCCTGGCTTCCCAGGCAGGTCACCCATATGACTGACCATGTTAATATTAATCTGAAAATTATTTACTGTCCCTGTGTGTTAGATCCCAGTGTGATAATGTTCAAGAACAGCACTCAGAACTTCAACATATCCGACGCGCTCTACACCGTCCCTGTGATTCGCACCCAGGGGCTGGAAAATCCTTCTACTGTTAACTGGCGCACCGTGAACTCCCCCCGCATCAACCAGTCCGGCCTGGTCAAGTTCGCCCCAGGAGAGATGGAGAAGAACATTGTGATCGACTCTCGTACACAGCAGATTCCCACCAAACCAGAAAGCTTCCAGCTGGAGCTGTATGACCCGAGCACTACCAGCCTCGTTCGAGACAGGAAGACCACCTTGGTCAATATCATTGATCCCAGAGGTGAGAAAACCAAAAAAAAATCTGAATCTTCCAACTCAATGACACAGAAAATAGTCGAGTCCTGAGCTCCTCCACACATGAAATCCATCTCTGTGTTATTACATTTGACGGAACGCAACCTGACCTCACCAATTGCTAGGAACTGATAATAGGTTCTCCTTGTTTCTGTTTTTCTGTTTTCTGGAACAGGAGATAACTTCTCTAAGACGTCAACTGTTCTAAATAAAGCCTCATCTCCTACTGGACGAATCTCTGCTCCAACTAACATTGAATCTACAGCTATAGGGCCTAAAAAGATCCGCCTTAACTGGAACCCTCAGTCTGGAGCCAAAGGTTATAAGGTAAAACGCACATATTCACAAAATGTACAACATATTGCACTTAGTAAGAGTTAAAGGTAAATAAAGTGTTAACTCTAATACAGTATATAGATGACCTCCAACCACACATTCATGATTTTCTTTATTTCCAGGTGAAGTACTGGATCTACGGAGACCCTGAAGCAGATGCTCAAGTGGTGGACGTTAAAAACACTCATGCTGAACTGACGAATCTCTACCCATACTGCGATTATGAGATGCGTGTGTGTTCATACAATGCTCAGGGAGATGGAGACTACAGTGACATCGTGCAGTGCCAGACTCTTGAGGATGGTGCGTTACTCAGTCAAATAAACCAATGAAAGTCTGTTATCACTGGATAGCACTGGGAGCTAACTGTTCACTTTTTTTCACTTTTACTCAAATCACTTTAACTGTATACATTTCTGGGAACATTACCCAAGTCTAATAGCAATCTGGTCCAGGTGTGTTTTGGAATGCGGTAGATTATAAAGGTGAAATGTTCATGTGAATGTTCTAAAATCATTGTTCTAATTTTCCTTCCCTGCTGGCTGTCCTTTTTTGTGCAGTCCCAAGTGAACCAGGCCGCCTGGCTTTCAATGTCATTGGCCCAACTGTCACTCAGCTGAGTTGGGCAGAACCAGCAGAGCCCAACGGTGTGATCACGGCGTATGAGGTTGTCTACACACCCATCAATGAGGACAGCAGTAAGTGGCAAGATTCACATAAGTGTTGATGTAAAAAAAAATTCAAAACACTAGGATGTTCTTCTGCACCTGTATACACCTGTGTCTCAGATTCTGACTTTATTTAACCTAGAACCCATTGGACCTGATAAGAAGGTGAAGATTGACAACCCCAAGAAGCGCATGCTGCTTATTGAGAACCTCCAGCCCTCACAGACTTACTGCTACAAAGTGCGTGCTAGCAACAAGGTGGGATGGGGACCGTACAGAGACGCCACCATCAATCTGGCAACACAACCTCACAGACCCATGTCCAGTAAGTCTCTTAGGAGAGCTGTGTGATTTGCAATTTACCATAAACCCCTGAAGTAGTCTGGACCTTACTGTGTTAGACACTAGCTAGTCTGAATAATTTTCTCAATGTGTCTGTTTTTTACCCATCAGTTCCCATTATTCCTGACATTCCCATTGTGGATGCAGAGGCAGGAGATGAGTATGATAGCTTTCTCATGTACAGTAATGAAGTTCTTCGTTCTCCCACCGCCAGCACCAGACCTAGCGTGTCTGAGTTCTCTGAAGGTGAGCAAACCCCCTGCTGGCTGGATGCTTTCATGCTCTTGCTGGTATTCAATCATTGTTAGCATCCCTGTGTCTACTGTCCACATCAAATATTTAAATATTGGATTTCATACTTTTTACACATGGGTAACACTGATTGAATAAGGACCCTCTGCTTCATTACTGCAACTCTGAATCATTTTAAATGCGATCTTTACCCGTTTTCACCATCACCATGCTCTGTTGAACCTTCTGTTGCAGAATGATGTGCTAGCATCATCACCAGTAGAATTTTTAGAACACTTAAAATATCTAGGATTTGGAAATTGGCTATCATCATGTATAACATCTTGAAAATATTTAATGTTTTGATTTTTTTTGTACTTGATTCTTATTATCTGCTTTTGTTCCATTGCAAGAGTATCTGGGTTGATTTTAGTCCGTGAAGTTTTGGGCTCTGCAACTAAATAAGTTATACCTACTTTGCGTCAAGCTCTTAATACAAGCTTCCTCTCCTTCTCTCTCAGTTGCTTTGCTTGAATATAGTCACTAACCATAGCTAGCCTACCTACCTGTCCTCCATGCTCTGCTTGCTTCCCCCCACATGAACACTGAAGGCAAGCGGTGGAAGCACGTTAAGCTAGTTGGATCAGACCTGGATCTTCGTACGGTGTCCTGGAAACTTCCTGCTGATGTCATCCCCACCCGAAGCACAAGCCCTTCAGGAAGTGATGACCTGCTCGCCCCTGCTCATTCCCAGACCCCTCATCCAAGTGGCTATTTCCAGAACCCTCTACATGGTGGCTGTTTTGAGAGCACTGTGCAAGGTGGCCATTCCCAGAACCTTCCACAAGGTGAAGATCTCAACATGTCCCCTGCTAGACCGCATGCCAGCATACCCCTACCCCTGCCGCCAGTCTGCTGCCATGCTATTCAATCTATGTGAAACCTGTTCTGGATTGCTAGCTTGTCTCACAATGCTGCTGCCATGCTTTGGGTCAGTGTGAAGCAGAAAACTCTAGGTTGAACTACCTTCTGTGACACATAGCTGGTGAGCAATTGAGAACGCAGATGATGAATGTAATGGCTTACACCTGAAAGAATCTGCTAATACTGTCACTAGTCATACAAGCCCTGCTCCTGCTACAGCTGCCCTCGGAGAAAGAAGGTTCTTCTAATCTACAGCACTATGGAAACTGTCTCTTCCACATGACAGAGAGAACAGTCAAACATTTCTTGGCAACTGTTTTGAAGTCTGATCACTACCCAGTAATAGCTGGATATCCATCTTACCTTCCTAATACTAATCCTAGTTTATTCTCCTCTCTGTTTCTACAGACCAGGTCATAAATGGAAAGTGGGATCAAGGCTTCTTGTTCCCAGGTGGAAGTGGCTCCTTGTCACGCAACATCAGCACTTCTTCAACCAGCTATAGCCTCTCACCTCGCCCGGGTGGTGCCAACCAATCAATGGAGACCACTATGACTTACATAACCAGCAAAGGTGCGACCATGTCCGGACTTTTTATTGTTGATTTATAAAGCTGTATACTGAAAACAGTTAATTTTGAAAATCATTGAAAATGAACTGAAAGTCTGATTTTAAGCATTCAAAGTTTGCAAGATTAGGATGTGAAATTACTGGGGGGGTGGGGGGGGATATCACATTTCACAAGAAAGATAATGCAGTAGTAAGCGTTCTTAGCCCTAGCAAATTAACATAACAGGGGAGTAATTGCTTGGTATTATAATTCCTTTCAGGAGGATCTATGCCTCGCAGGCATGACATCCAGATGGAGGACGTGATCTTGAGAAAACGGTCCGAAAACAGAACTTATTATGATAACGACGGTGTGAGAGACTCCATCGTGATGAGTGACTTGACTGGAGGTTTCTCTGACATTCTGAGTAAGTAGATAGTCTAAGTGTGTGTTTGTTTGTGGATCCATGCTTCAGCTCAAAGGCATTGTTCCATTTTTAAAGTAATGGCTGCCAATTATTACAGCTTTTGGCAGGAATCTCTGGTTACCTCTCGCTCAAACTCTCACTGACTCCTGCTGTAACATTCGCTCTGCTCTGCTATGTCTTTCCTCCATGCATTGCCATGCCTGTCTGTCACTGTCCTACCTCATCCTGCTGTGCCTTTCCCTGCCATGGCCTGTGGTGGCGCACTTTCAGGCGGTTCTAGCTTCAGCCAGACTACAACTACCGGTTACAGCCTGAACTCCCGCGTTCACAATCGCTCAGATGACATCAGTGAAGCTCTGCAGAACCTGGACAGGGTTCTCCAGGGTGAGTCGATATGGAAGCAACCAATCAAACTGAGGAGTCCAAACCTAGCAGCAGAAGCTCCTCTTTGGATTGGTTGATAAATGTAATCCCAGGAGCCATAAGAACCCAGTGCTCTGTAATATTTGCAGTTCTCAGACCTGGAATAGCTGGATTAGCTCTGGAGCTCTTTGAGGTGTTTTTTTTAATAATTCAGTAATTCTGTGCAGTGGCTAATTAACAAACATAAACCAGATGTTAGAAAATGTCTTAGTTAAGCAGATGCCTTGCTTAGTCATTTCAAGCTTCTATCGTGCTGTTGCTACACACAGCCCTGAAGTCAAATGTTTATTAAAGGTTGTGTGTTGCCCCCAGATACCCGGCTGCCACGTGGGGTTCCTGAAACCCCAAGCAGGCTGGTGTTTTCAGCTCTGGGCCCCACAGCACTGAAGGTCAGCTGGCAGGAACCCCACTGCGAAAAGCCAATATTAGGATACTGTGTGCTCTACCAGCTTCTCAGTGGAGGTCAGTAACAATGTTGAGTCTAAAATGAAAGTAAAACTGTGAGCTTTGACCAGGTTTCTTTTTCTTTTTTGCAGAATGCTATATATATATGTATTGTAATTTTATCCCTGTAGGTGAAATGAAGCGGATGGACATCACTAACCCTACGCAGAACTCTGTAGTAATTCAGGACCTTCTGCCCAACCAGTCCTACCTGTTCAAGGTGAAAGCTCAGAGTCAGGAAGGTTGGGGTCCTGAGAGAGAGGGAGTCATCACTATCGAGTCTGCTGTCGACCCCAAGAGCCCCCTCAGCCCTGTGCCAGGTTAAAAAGACATTCACATTGTTCAACAACTACAAATATATCCATATTGCAGACTTTCTTACCCTACATACTGGTGTCTTTAGGCTCTTCATTCACTCTGAGCACGCCCAGTGCTCCAGGTCCGTTGGTGTTCACCGCTTTAAGTCCAGAGACTCTCCAGCTCAGCTGGGATAAACCACGAAAACCCAATGGCGAGATCCTGGGCTACGTGGTCACGTGTGAACAGCTGCATGGTGGAGGTGAGGGTCTCACCTCACTACACTTTCCCTCTGTTCAACATTCCTTTGCTAAATAATCTGAGATTGCAGTTAGGTGTCAGGTCACTATGAGGTCACCCTCATAAAAATTATTATAAATATACTTCAGTAGTTTTAGCAAAAAAAAATTGTGATGAATCTCTAATTTCTGCTAAGGCAGGTAAAGTCATATTGGAAAATTATTTTGGGGAAACGAGAGACCAGAAACTAGATATTGTCAGTTACCAGGATTTTTAGCTTTTTAATTTAAACAGTTTTAAGATGATATTTGACACAGTTGTATTCTTTGTGCAGGAGACCAGCGCTCCTTCCAGCTCAGCGGGAACTCGGCCACGTCTCTGACCGTTTCTGATCTGAGTGAAAACGTGCCGTATAAATTTAAAGTCCAGGCTCAGACCACGCAAGGCTTCGGTCCGGAGAGAGAGGGCATCATCACCATCGAGTCTCAGGATGGTACGACACACACACACACACACACACATATATATGCACAACTTGTTATTGTGTAACAGATATTATAAAATGTACCATGTAATACAGCCGTCTCTCCGTCTCTCTGAAGGCTCTATGGCTCAGTACGGCAGTCAGTCTGTGATGAGGAGAGAGGTGTTTAATTTGCCATCGCAGAGCACGTCACAGACAACACACACCATGTTCACTGATCCCTTCATCACTCCAGGTGACCCGTCTCTCCCGGTCTCTCTCTCTCTCTGTATTTATCTATCAAGACAATTATCTGTGAGTAAGGAAGCGTCTTTCATATTAGAACACAACTTTACTGCTTATGTGTCACTCAACACTTCAAAGGGAACCTTTTATCCAAAAATACACTTAAGTCACTTCTAGGCATTTAGATGGGTGTAACGTGTGTGTGTGTTTATTTAAAAAAAAAAAAGAAACCCTGTGTTTTGTTCTTTTTCCTTGAGTGTATTAGTCAGCTTTAAACAAGCCAATTAGATTTTCCCCTCGAACATAAAAAAGAAGAGCCCCTTCCCCATCTTGTTGCTCTGCTGTGCTGTTCTCTGAGGGGGCGTGGTTCAGCCGTAGCACATTTACATAGACACTAAAACAGCATGTTTGAAGGAGGAGTGAAACAGAAAGAGGGTGAGGTGTGATGAAATGCATTATCTGTGGGGTATTTCAGCCAGGGCATTAACACACACACACACACACACACACACACACACTCTGGAGGAGCTCTGAGACCGATGTTATAGTAGCATATGGGACGTTTAAATAAAGGCTGAGAATTTAGCAGACTACAGTGAAACCTGGGATTGTGAGTAACGCGGTTTGCGAGTGTCCACAAGACGAGCAAAGATTTTTTATAAATTTTGACTTGGAAAACGAACAAGTCTTGGTTTACGAGT
>JAQMYJ010000040.1:339020-352476 GCA_030014305.1 Clarias laeviceps | reverse complement strand
CTCTACACAGAAACACTGCTCTGTCGTGATTCTTTTCAAAGGTAAAGTTCAGGTTAATGTGTTGTATTTTTACTTTAAAACAGTGTTTCCGTTGTGTGCGCGTGTGTGAAAAGAGTGGAGGAAGGGGAACTGTGTAAGATGAGAAGAGGGAGAGGGGAGCTTACTTTAGCTTCACACACACACACACACACACACACACTGCGCGCATAAATGTAAACACTTATCTGTTGGGATTTATTTTTACTATTTTAAAGGTAAAGTGCAGGTTAATTTGTTTGATTTTTACTTTATATTTTGTGTTATTTTTATGTATTTTTTTTGGGGGGGGGGGGCTGTAGAACGAATTATTTGAGTTTCCATTATTTCTTATAGGAAAATTCTATTTGGTTTACGAGTGTTTTGGATTACGAGCCGCTTACGGAATGAATTATGCTCGTAATCCAAGGTTCCACTGTACATTTAAATTGTTGCTAATGTGTGTGTGTGTGTGTGTGTGTCTCCTCTCAGACGGTATGATGATGTCGAGCAGACAGGTCACTCAGCACACGGAGATGAGCGGCAGTGTCACGCGTCAGGTGGAGATGGTGCAGAGAGGCGTAACGTCCACTGTCACCAAGAAACAATATTACGAAGCCTGAACACGGAGATGATACAAACCTGGTGTTTAGTAACGTTACAGCTCACACAATGTCCTGTTACACACACACACACACACACACACACACACCTTAATTGAACATAACATTGAGGACGGATGCAACACATTCACAGCCGTTAGCGTGCGACGTGAAAATTCCAGCGTAGCGCTGCAGCGTTACACGAACCATGAACTCAGTTGCTGTGAGATCATTCTCACCCAAACAGCACACGGAATAAAACTTAAGTCATCTTTAATAAACTAATCTCATTAATAAACTATCAGAGATTAAATATTAAGTCAAAATAAGTTATTAAATTATGTGGAATAATATCTTTAAATAACAAGTAACTTCACACAGCACTTCAACTTTTTGTACAACTTTCACTTCAGTGCTTCTGTAAACAGGTAAAGTACACTGATCTGAGCTTTTTACAACAAACAAACAAACACAAATAAATAAGATCACTTTTGAAGTCCAGAACTTTTATTGAATGTAAACTGAATGTTCAGTGCTTTACTGTACGCCTGCACTTAAACACAGTCTCAGTTATCTGGCCTCAGATGGTTATTTTGGTTTTTTATTTTATTATTATTTACTTTTTATGTATGAATATAATGAATTATAAGTAATACTTTTTAAGCCAACTTTGCCAACAAAAATATTTCCTCACAGAACAACTTTAGCATTAAATTTAATTTTTTTTTTATTGTAGGGCCCAATCAGAGACCTCAATTTCATCACGTGACTATTTTCATTTAGGAGAAAAGGCTGCTGTTCAACATTCTCCTAATAAAAAAGGACTTTTTAAAAAAGCTAATTATTTATATGAGTCAGTCAAATTATAAAATACAATGAAATAATTATTTTTTTTTTAAACTAAATTTCTAATTAGTTACAAAGATACAAAGCTAACCGGAAAGCTCTAGCTAGTTAAACTTAGCTTGCTATCCATTTTATTGTCATTTCACATCTGCTTTTCTTTCTCATTACATAAAAACATTTTAATATACCTTCAGTATTAAATATGATTCCATATTTAATATCTTTTTATATTTAACATTAGCTAGTTAGCCTACTACCTGTAGCTAGCTCATAGACTCCCCTGCTTAATGTTTGATTTTATTGTTTTTAACTAAATATTGAGTTTTTTTTTTATTATTATTATTAGGTAATGAGCTGTCAGGATTTTCTCTCAGAATATTATTGGAATTTTATTTTATTTTACTGTTTGCATGTTGTTTTTTTCTACTCTCAATTTTCCTCATACAACATACAGGTTACAGTCTTGATTATGTTAAACCATAATTACATTACATTTTTTTGCATGTTGTAAATATATTAGTGAAATTTGGACTAAAAACAATCTGGAATTTTTCTGAAAGTTACACTGAGTAAATCTGATTCTGATACTTTTGGACATAATGCTCTTCTTCCTGAAAATATCCAAGTATTATGCTGTACTTTTTTAAATAAATATTTTTATATTAAATATATGAGAATTAACATTCTGTTGGTTTGGTCCAATAAAAAACAGCCCAAACAATTCAAAATTTGGTTTCTGTTTCATTCATTAAACACGACTGATTTACATTTAATAAACAATAAAACTGCTGAATAAAGTCTTAGCCTGTTTATTAAAGATTTGGAAGCTGAAACTAGAGAGTTTAGCCAAATACTTATACTTACACTTATACAGTGTGTAATTACACTGCCAGAACCCAAAGCCAAGGTGGTGTTAATGTTATGAAATCGGTGTGTATTTACTGGACATCAGGACACGTTCTCACTCACCTTTACATTTACTGATGAGTTCTTTATTCCACAAGAAACCAGGAACCGAACTGTGATGGAGTGTGTAGCTGTTTTTATCTCCTGCTGAACTGCTCACACAAAGTCCGAGTCTGAGAGCCGGTGTGTGTGTGTGTGTGTAGGCGCATTAATGTAACACTCTTTTTCGCTGTTACACTGGAGATGTTACACGTGAGCTTTATTACATTCAAATGTAAAATTAAAATACACATGATAATCGAATGTTAAATAAACAAGGACAAAGTTGTTTACCCTCTCAGGTCTTACTGTATGGACATTTAATTTAAACTGTTTAAAAAAAAGAATAAAAAGTGACATATTTTCCTTCTTTTTTTCCCCCATTTTCTGCTCAATCCAAGTTTCATGATCTTTAACTTCCCTGCTGTGCTTATTTCACCTCCCCCAACTACACCCCCCTCCTTCCCCCCTGGAGAACCCATGATTATCCAGTGAACCCTTAAAGCAGCCTGTTTTCTCAGAGTGAACGGATCGGAACCAACACTGAGGTCTGACCCGCTGTGGACATGAACAGCCACAGTGCGTCATGGGTATTCCGTATCTACATGATTTGGACAGTGATCATAAATCCCCTAACCCTAAGGTTATGAGGTTTTACCCTCCACACCTCTTAACTATCCTAATCCCTGACCTTTCTGAAACACACCTGTAATGGATTTGATCAGTACTCCACCTATACTGAGAATAAAATGGGTGTGGCTGAGGGAGGTCATGCCTGCGTGCTGTTCTGAGACGTTAAATAAAATAAAATGAAAAAGATAAATGAAAACATGAGTCTGTTTCAAACCTGTACAGTGAAATATTAATGACCCTCAAACACGTGATAAGATTACAGACGTTTACGGAAGGACGGCGAGAGGAAATTAATCATCACACACACATTCAGAGCTGTGTGTTAAAGAGGTAGAGAGGTAAACACACACACACACTTCACCCAAACACTGCCCCTCGAGGCGCTCTGTACTTCACCTGTAACATGCTGTACTTATGAACAGACGAATTAAAGGGACCGAAGGAAGCACTGTGTAGCCGCTGTAGACTCCTCCCACTTCATTTGCATACACAGAAGGTGGACATTAAAAGGTGCAGTAAGCGTTCAAAGCGTGCATCGTTTCATTGTTCTCACATGACACACACACACACACACACACACACACACACACACAGAGAGAGCGAGAGAGCTGTAAAGTCCCGCTGCGCTGTAAAACACGTCTCAAGAATGTTACAGATATCTGATGTATAGCCTGAACACAACACACACACACACACACACACACACACACACACACACACACCGTGTAGAGAGATGAAGGAGTGAGTCTGAGGTAGAGCGACCCGTGTTTACTGAACAACAAACAAGCCGCACTTAGAGATTGGACCAAAAAGTAAAGATGAGAACGACAAATCATGAGTTAGTGATAACAGTTACAGAGCCATCAATCAATCATCATTAGCATATCATTAGCATATCATTAGCGTGTCACACCCTTAAATAACCAATCAGTGACCAGCACTGTTCCTAGTTTCTGGCTCCACCCATATGAATGTGCTAATGATTATGTTTTTGTTGAAGTTATTGTAAATATTCTGACGTACACAGCTGAGGTGTGTGAATGTAAACGAGAAGCAGGAAGTCGTTGTGTGACGTTACATCACAGTGTGTTTAATAAAGACTGAGACGTGACCTGTGCAGCAGCTTAAAGCAGGAGAAACGGAGATGCCGACGCGACACCAGAATAAACCGAACCGTTTTTAGACTCGCTGTAACTTTTCTGTATGTTTATTACTCAGGTGTGGAATAACACTTACTGCACCTTTAACGTGCGTCGCCTGTGCGATTCGACGTGCGTGAAAATGAAGGACGGAACGCCGCGTGTGCATAGAGTAGCGCTGAACAGAGTGAGAACGAAATGAGAAAGGCACGCGGTCATCGGGCGTCACATTAACTCAGGAGTGTAAACACTGGCTAAACAAGAGGCGGAGCTTACCATAGTGACATCATCACCATACGCTACAGCGCTCCAATACTGTTTCTAACGCTCCCTCGTCCACTTCCCCTCGGTCGGCCATGTTAAGGGTTGTTTAATGACGTCACCAGATTAGAGGAAGGTCACTCGATATGCGGAAATTACCCAGAATGCACTGCACACTTTTGCTGCATGTGTTTAAAACAGAAGCAATAAAATACAAACACATAAAAAAAAAACTTTCAAGTGTGTTGCAAACAAGTGATCAGGTTAATGAGTGTGTTAGCTTAGCTTACACTTTAAACACTTAGGGGAAGTCAACAAGGGCTCGTTAAATAAACAGTAGCAGGACACAGTGCGACCTTTCACAGCTCGTTCAGCATATAATATATATTAAAAAAAAAGGCTTTCTTTCAGTTTTTTTAAATGTTTTTGGAAGACTTTCGGCACGGTGTACGACTGACCTCACAACATACAACAACATAAAAAAATAAAAAAAACACCACAAAACAGAACACTGATACTGACCCCGCCCACAAAGACGGAGGCCACGCCCCAAATACCATGAAATACAAAGCAGGAAATTATTCGAACGTGATCTATGCCTGTCTCACGCTTTTATTAGCATCTAATATTAGGAACAGGGACGAGTGTGTGAGGATTCATATTTCATTAAAGTTGGTAAATATCTACAATAAGGTGTGGCTGACACGCCCCCTGACACGCCCCCTGAGATCTCAGGTAACTCTACTCAACTGACTCGAAACGACCCCGTGTCTCTCCACTTCCTGTTTATAATTCTTATTTAAAACAAAGACATTTGCCTTCAGTCAGAGATGACGCGCGTGAACACGAACACACACACACACACACACACACACACACACACACAGGAACAGTAACATGTAACACAAACATCAAAATAATTCAATAATTCATTCCTCAGGCTGTAAAATCTCTGCTCATGAGAAAAGTCACATGATCCTGTGTGTGTGTGTGATTTGTTAGTTCATTGGAGTGAATGATCTGTGTAGGACAGTAACATGAGGAGTGTGTGTGTGTGTGTGTGTGTGTGTTAGTGGCGGTTGTTGCGGCAGAGTTTGGGTTTCTGAAGGCTGAACACACTGATGTTGAGGTGAGCGGCGATCTGCTTACACACACTCGTGCAGTAACACACCAGATCACACGCAGAGAGCACCTGCACACACACACACACACACACACACACACAACACACAACACACAGAACAATTAGAACGTAGTTAATAGTTATATAATGCCATATGCAAAGGTTTGTGCTCCCTGAGAATAAAATGAATAAATAATTTCTTTAAAACTGTAACTTTGTAGCAGCTGTTCAGTGTTTGGGTTCAAATTTTATTTTAATAACACACAAAAAAATTTACTTTCTGTATATTCATAGACTTGTGTATGTATTATGTGTAAAGTTTGTGCTCCCTCTTAAAATGCAGAATATTATTATAAGTTGCAATAATAATCGTTCTAACAGGTTTTTTCTTTTCCCAAAAACGATCATGAAAATGGAATACAAGCACATTGTGTGTGAGATGTCGTTAGTGTGGCAGAACTCACCAGCGCCCCCCAGAGGAGGATGCGTTCACTGAAGAAACTGTTAAAGTACTGATTAATAAGGAGCAGCAGCGGCGCAGCAAACGCAGCATCACTGCGCTGCATCTCACTCTTTGTCATGTGGGCCACCTGATACACACACACACACACACACACACACACACACACACACACACGTACACTTTAAAATGTAAACAATAATAATAATACATATTACAACACCTGAGTGATTAACAAATATTTATTACAGAAAAACACATGACTATTTGTACACTTTTGCGTTCGAGTCAAAGCGGGACTTTTGATTGTACAGAATAACAGAACTCAGTCCTGAGACTAAAAACTCTCTTTATGTCTCTATATAATCCCCTGATACACTAATGCACTGATCACAGTGTCTCACTAGTGACTGGACACCATCAAGGTAGAACGTTCTCTCAGTACGCCGGAGCCGTGATCGGACTGTCTGATTCGTGTCTGAAACGCCCTTAACGGCCCAAACGTGTGGAAATGTCCTGTAGTGAGGTCAGGACTGTACGGGGGCGTGGCTATAACTCCCAGCCCAGTTCCTGTAGTGTGTATGTGGTGTTGGTGAATGAGTGTGTGTACAGCTCACACACACAGACGCGTCTCTTCCACAACAAGTTACCCGTTGATTTTCAGTGATGAGGCGTTCCACTCTCCGAATGTTGACGGGAACGGCTGCAGTGAGCTCGGAGACACCTCGGCCGAGAGCGTCGTCTTCTTTAAAACGTTTCACCGTTCAGATGTTTTACTGCAGCTGAGAGTCTCATCACCGTACTGTACTTAAAGTCTTCTGTAAATCTCAATCACTTTTATTCACCTTCATTCACCAGAAAGATCAACACAAGTCCCGGTTTGACTTGAACGCATTTTTTTATTTGTTGCTGTATATAGCAAATATTCTGTTATGATATAAGAGTGTTAAGAGATTGTGTGTGTGTGTGTTGCATCGTGTCTTTACCACCAGGCGGTTGGTGAGTTTAGCCGAGCCGAAGCCGAACGCTAAAACGAACAGACATGGGTTTTTCTCAAACAGCTGCTCAGACGACAACTTATACACCAACGTGGCCAAAACCAACACTGCAGTGATGTGGAACGCCGGAGAGAGCACACTCGTCCCCTACACACACACACACACACACACACACAACAGAGAGAGAGAGAGAGAGAGAGAGAGAGAGAATAGATGACTCAGTGTTATTGTTTAAATACAGAGATAATCTGGGTTATGAGCTCACTTCCTCCCGGTTCTCACAGAAAACAGAGAAACATTTGTTTAATGAATAAAGATGATAATTAGTAAAGGTTGAGAAAAGATCAACTTCTTGTGGATTACTGATTACTGAAATCTTGATCTGGAGCTCTTGAGTGTTTCATTTAAAACACGGCTCAGATGACTGTACTGAGTGTGTGTGTGTGTGTGTGTGTGTGTGTGTGTGTGCGTGCGTTAGCGTCAGATGAGCACATTCACCAGGAGAGAAATCAGCAGCTGTACACCTCACTGAGCAGTGGGGCGACCCCACGTCTAGATAAACACGGCTTCATTTTGAAGCATTAAAAAGAGGTCAGGGGTCGCTCAGTGGTTAAGGCAGTGGACTACGGTTCAGAAGGTCCCAGGTTCAAACCCCACAACCACCAAGTTGCCACAGTTGGGGCCCTTGAGAGAGGCCCTTAACCCTAAACTGCTCAATGTATAATGAGGTAAAAATATAAGTTGATCTGGATAATAAGGGCGTCGGCCAAATGACGTAATGTAAAAAAAAAAATTTTTTTTGAACAAGCTTAATTTTTTCCATCCTCGAGCATGTGGCGCCCCCTGCTGGTCAGGCTAATGAGTGGAGGAGAAACTATACCGCTACTGCAGTTTTAAAAGCTTTAATATCCAAACAATCCTCACAGATCAATTAATAAAGTGTTTAAACTGATACGTCCTTCATATTTATAGTTTCTGTTCATGTTATTCAGCTGATTTCACTTACAGGTGTTTATTTATTAACTCACAGAACAACGAATCAAACAACAACATGTGACATGACTTAGGATTTATTGTGTGTGTGAGTGAGATTCTCACTCGTCTCACTCTGCGGTTCACTTACTGAGTGTTTATATCCTGTATTTAACAAATACAAATCATTTAAAGTTATTTATTTTATTCTGATTCAAAGCCGTGTGGTTCTTCATTGATCTGTACAGAGGTGATGTGAGTGACTCGTGAGATCAGGCGGGTGTGTTCAGACGTACCGCGATGGTGGAGCCGTTCTTGCCCATCCCGCCTGTGAAGATGACCCGGAAGTAGTTAGTGCATGAAAATACAGCTCCCAAGAGGGTGAGGACAGCGGGAATCATCTTCATCTGGACATTCAGCACCGGAATCTGTTGTAATCACACACACACAAATATTAGCATATAAAACACCCGAGAAAATTAAATATGAGTGCAGTAGAATCTAAAAGATTAAATACAAACCAAGATGATTTTAATCATTCTTAGCAAAAAGTGAATTAAAAGAATTCTACACCTCTAAAATCTAAAATAAATACACCAGTTCCTCAGCATATGAACGCCCAAACTTAGCCACCTGTCATCTTAAGAACTAAAAATTTTGCAAGAAATTTGCCTCAGCATACGAAGCATTTTCAGCATGCGAGTGACTGAACCGGCTGCCTGTGCGTCCGGGCGCCAAGCAAAGACCATTTACATATTATTACATGTGTTAACTATTTATTTTGGGGGGCATTTTGTGCAAGATTTAGTGAAGACACACTGTAGCACCCCATAGATCACAATAATGTTATCAAGGACGGTAGCAAGAAGAAAAATGAGCCACTTGCAGTTTGGTTTTTAAAGCAGCCGGTGCTGAGAGGAATCATAAATTAAGGTTAAGTGAGGTTTAATGTCTATTTGTCTACAATATTTAATATTTTACTTCATTTACGTATCTTTTCTAAATGTTTTGATTGTTTTTATATATATGTTTTTATAGATATGATTATAGTGTTGGAAATTTGTAATATTTTTGGGAGACTGGAACCGGATTATCTGCATTTACATTACTTCCTATGGGACAATGCATTTCACAATACAAAATTTCCCCTTAACAACTAGCTTTCGGGACGGATTAAACCCTTATGCAAAGGGACCGCTGTACTATAAATGCTCCATTTTGGAGTCATCATGGCGACACACGAAGTGCCTCACAAAATCATGAAAACTGAAAAGATTTCATGTGTAATGACTAATGTGTAATGCGCCTTACATGAGCCGTGTGTTACATACAAGCATGAACAGTTTAGTAAAAGTTAAAGTTTGAACAGTTAAAAAGCCAGGAAATGAGTCTGTTGTACCTCAGTGCTTTTTTTTACATTTTTTTTTTTAAGTGTCATTAGTGGTGAGTTTGCCTGGTGTTCCACAGGGCTCAGGATTAGGGCTGCTCTTAATCTACTTCCTATGTCCGTTTTAGTTTTTCTGCTTGTGTATTTCTACCCATGATTAAGTGTAGTGTGTCAGTGGGTTAGCAAAAAACACACAAAGCAATCAATCACCTCAGCTTGCCAAAAAGCCATTCCTCCGAGCGCAGACAGCAGGTACACCAATATAATGAACATCTGCACCTCAGTCACATCGATACTGTTCAAAAGCACGCACACACACACACAGAGAGTAGAGGTTAATTCACTTACTGAACAGCTTTCACAGCTTTTTTTTTTTCTATACCTGTGTGTTCAAAGCTATTATAACTTTACACTCTTAATTCTTCTGTTTCATTTTGTTAAATACACACATCACGATTTATTGTTGTTTAGCTTTTTTATATTAAGTTTTGGACTCACATGCCGAAGCGCAGTGTCCCAGAGACGTAGGTCTGCCAGTGCGCGCAGTAGAACATAAACACACCCACGAAACAGCTGAAGAACATCCAGTCAGGATTTGTCCCCATCTGCACCGCTATACACGTCCCAAGAATCACAAACACTGCACACACACACACCAATCAGTTACATATTATTAGAGATTGTGTTTTTCTGTATGGAAATCCTACAGTCTCTTACACACGCACGCGCGCACACACACACACTGACCGGTGGAGAGTGAGTCACAGCCGTGGTCAAAGAGTTCTCCGAGCGGAGTGCTGCTCTTGGTCCGTCTCGCCTGTTTACCGTCGATGGCATCCAGTGATTGGTAGATAAACAGCCCTAAAGCACAGGACAGGTACGTCCACGTCGGAGCCTACACACACCCGGGCACAGGGCAAAGATGACAGTGACAGTGATGTTAAAAGAGAGAGAGAGTGTGTGTGTGTGTGTGTGTGTGTACCTGCTCGGTGGCAGTAGGGCAGTGGTGTGTGTGTGTGTGTGTGTGTGTGTGTAGCTGCTCGGTGGCAGTAGGGCAGTAGTGTGTGTGTGTTTGTGTGTGTGTGTGTGTGTGTGCGTGTACCTGCTCGGTGGCAGTAGGGCAGTAGTATGTGAGGATGAGTGTGGTGGTGATGTTGAGGACGAGGCCGATGGAGGTGATGAGGTTCGGGGCGACCCACAGCGGGACCCTCTCCACCAGCCAGCACCAGAACGGCTGCATGAGCGGCTCCAGGAGAGACTTCCCCTCACTGCTGTACCGGTGGTCCTCCAAACGCTTCAGCTGCTGCCGTGACAACCGTAACCCTGACAACACCATCCTCACAGCCTGGGATCACAACCTGAACCACACACACACACAGTGTGAGCACAGTCACAAGCCAAAACTCAAAAGCATCATGATTAATTATTTCTGGATCTTAATGATTACGTCATCTAACATTAATGATTCATCCACATCTACAGAGATAATGTTACTCATGATGTCGCGAGACTATACTCAGGTATCGCGAGATCTCTCTCTCTCTCTCTCTCTCTCTCTCTCTCTCCTTACAATAACCCGGATTTAAAAGATAGCGTTGGAACGGTGTATAATTAAAGTCAGTTAAAGCCATTAAATAAGCCATTTAACACAGTTTAACACAGATAAACAACAAACAATTAGTGAATAGAATAGTTATAAAACATTTAGCTAAATATAAATAATTAAAGACTACTTTTATTTAGAACTTTATCCTCAGGACATCTTCTCAGTGGTTTATAACTTTATCTACATTCCATTAGTAAAATTATTGCACAGCCTGGTGTTTATTCTGATAAATAAAAAAATAAACGCGGTTCATCCGTTAGCTTTAGCATGATGGTTAGCTGAGTGGTGAGGGCTACAGTACCGTATACTGAGCGACTTCTCTTCACTCTGTGTGTCTGTACAGGACTAACCCGCTCCTCACTGATCATTAACCCGGGAGGAAATCACTCAATAAGCAGTTTATTCACTGTTTATCCCACTTCATGTGATAAATCCGCTTCATGCCCATGACACACACAGCGGCACGAGCACACCGGAAGTATACTCCTCCCTAACGGAAGTGCGCGTGTCACCTCGGCACGAGGAGTTCAGGAGTAGAGAATCTCGAGCGCGCGGAAAACTCTCAGTCTCAATGATTATTTTGTGTTTATTCTGTATTGTTGTATTTATTCGGTGTTTATTCAGTGTTTATTTTGTGTTTATCCTGTATTTATTATGTGTTTATTTTGTGTTTATTCTGTTTTGTTGTATTTATTTGCTGTTCATTCAGTGTTTATTTTTGTGTTTTTTCTATGTTTATTCAGTGTTTGTTATCCTACGTGTCTGATTGATACCATTTTATAGATCTACTGTAAATGGAAAACTGTCTGGTGTAATGCCAGTGAAATATGGGGTCCCACAAGGGTCAGTTTTAGGGCCTCTGCTGTTCTCCATATACTGTACATGCTTCCCCTGGGTAACATCATTAGAAGACATGTGATTAGTTTCCACTGCTATTCTGATAATACACAGTTATACATCTCATCAAAACCAGATGACATATACAAGTTGTCCAGAGTAACTGAGTGTGTTCAAGATATAAAAGATTGGATGACCGATAATTTTCTCTATAGTTAGGACCAGGGCTCGATTTAAGATTTCCCCCGCATCCCCCCTCAAATCGCGCCCTGGTCTTAACTAAAAAGTTAAAAACAGAAGATTTCCATGCTTGGCTAAAATAATACAGATTATATAAACATACATACATACAGTATTTATATAGCGCAGTAATAAATCCTACAGTGAGTGACTCTTTAGGAAGTTCAACAGCATGGAACATAGTGGAGGAAATCAGAGACTGCCACTAGATGGTGCTACAGACCTGTCATAAACTATGTAGCAACACACACACACACACACACACACACACACACCTCTATGCTGCATGACACAGAAGATGAGATGCAATTAGGGCAGTCTGTCATTTTATGTGTGTGTGTGTGTAGACATGTACGTGTGCATGTGTGTGTGTATATATACGTGTATATATGTGTGTTTTTGCATGTGTGTGTGCATGTATGCGTGTGTGAACGTGTGTATATGTGTGTGTTTGCGTGTGTTGTGTATGCATGTGTGTGTACGGTATCAGTGATCAGGGAACAGACGATGAGGCTCAGTGTGCTCAGGTGCTGCAGTGAGGGCGGGGCCTCGGGGCCACTGATGGGACGAGGATTAGAAATTTAGATCCTCCTCGTTTGAAGTGCTGCTCTGAGCTCCTGGGGGGGTCTTGAGGGAAGCTCCTCACACACACACACACACCTGTAAAACCTGTCAAGCACAAGATGAACAATAAACAGGAAAGACTGCATTCTGGTTTTAAGCTTATTTTATCTCTCTCCCTCACTCTGTCTGTCTGTCTGTCTGTCTGTCTCTCATTAGTAATGCAGCACTGTGTGATTTATTCGTGTCAAGGCTGTTCTTTCAGTTCAGTCACTGAGCTCTGACAGGTCAGGGCCCCCCAACACACACACACACACACACACACACACACACACACACACAACAGTCTGTGATCACTTTGTTCTGTCAGTGTTCTCTCTCTCCGCCCTTCAACTGATATTTCTTGTCTATGAACATAAATATAGCTTCCATACAAATTTTATGCACACTCTGTGTGTGAGTGTGTGTGTGTGTGTGTCTAAGAGTAGGAGGAATTCGCTTCTTTTCATCGTCAGGGCTGCTTGTTACCCTTTGATGTTTAAGCTGAGACTCAGCATTACTGACAATAAAAGAAAAAAGAAAACTCAGCAAAAAACTATCAACTTTCCTCACATGTTTCATACTGAAACTCGATAAATCCCTAAATCATCTTCATCATCTTAATCATCATCATTATCAAAATATACACACACTACCAGTCAAATGTTTGTACACCCCTTCTTACTACACTGTAAAACAACACTGAAGGCGTTTCTCCAAAATACACATTAATCTCCTTTGAACAGTTGATATTGAGATGTTTCTGCTACTTCTGCTCTGTAAAGCTTCATA
>JAQMYJ010000040.1:66382-80885 GCA_030014305.1 Clarias laeviceps | reverse complement strand
CTTTATTCGTCACACATACATTACTGCACAGTGAAATTCTTTATTCTTCACATATCCCAGCTTCTTGTTAGTAGGCACGGGTCAGAGCACAGGGTCAGCCATTTTACGGCACCCCTGGAGCAGACAGGGTTAAGGGCCTCGCTCAAGGGCCAAACAGCACCTGGCGGAGCTGGGGCTCGAACCGCCGATCCATAACTCAGAGTCTTAACACACTGAGCCACCACTGTTAACATATAGAAACTTGTTACCATAGCAACAGTGTACCCATAGCCCTTGACACGAGCCTCATAGAGATCCTGTATTTAAACCAATAGAACACCTCTGATTATAGTTAACTCAAACCCCCCGTCCCCCAATATACACACACACACACCTCCCTGCCGCCTGATCAGTGTTTTTCTGCAGGATCTCTGAGACACAGGAACAGAGGGCACGTGAGTGTTAAATGTCTCGTCCATCTGTAATCAGACTCCTGTAACTGATCTGCTCGCCGACGGACTGCTACACACACCTTGAGTCCGGAAATCAAAACGCTGTCGGACAAAAAGCCCAGGAGGAGAAAAGCTGCTGAACATCACAACTGGGAACAATTCTACACCTGACACACATGCTCAGGGCTCACCTGATGGTCACATGATCACCCCTGCTGACCCCGGAGCAGGACACGCCCAACTGCATGCTAAAGCTTCTCTAGAAATTAAAGCATGAGAGTCAGTTTACCACAGCGCCCCCAGCAGACTGAAAAAACAATTAACAACAGCTTAATGATGCTGACTAAAGCCAGTTTGGGGAGTTTGGGTGTGTATCCATGGAGATGTTACTATCAAGTACCAGCTAAAACCAACAACCATCAGACCACTTTTTAAATGAAACTGTTGTAGATCCTCCTGTACTGTGTCTGTGTTACAGAGACAAGAACTCAGATTTAAAATGTAAAAAATATTGTGTGTGTGTGTGTGTGTGTTATTAGGCTAATTGGAGCGTATAACAGTCTGACAGACAAACACCTGACTGGCTATTTTAACAATGCGCGAATACGGCGACATCTCCAGAGAGTCGGCCTGGTACGCATCACATCAGAACATCATCACTGTGGAAAAAAGTTATTATTGTGATAAAACAGCGACTAGTTTTACCCCATTTATAAACTGCACCACAACCAAAAACTCAACACTCAGAAAAAATATAGTTACTGTGTTAAAACATCAAAGTGTAACGACAACACTGTAAAAGGTCACCACTCCATAAAAACATAATCACTACACTGGACCATCAACATGACTTGCATACTGTCACTTACATTGATCTCTGTGTGTGTGTGTGTGTGTGTGTGTGTGTGTATCAGATCAGCAGGAGTGGACGTATTGTGTCAGAAAAGGAGTTCAGGTACAGGATCATACACAAAGATCAACAGAGACACGTACAGGAATGTCTCGCTCAAGCCATATTCCACAGGGTGCTGGACATGGAGGTGAGAGGACACACCGGCGAAACATTCGCCAATGGGGGTTCAAAGAGTGTTGAGGGGTCCTGAGGGCTCGTGAAAAAAAGTCACTTCACATTTTACATTCAGCAAAAGCACTTCAGACTTTATAACTTCACATGAGATTTATATGTTTATATTTATTTATTTGTTATATTGTTCTGCATCATGACACTGATGAAGTACGCATTATAACAGTCATAAAACTTCATAACTGAACATGTCCATGTGGTAAGCAGTCATAGCATCAAACATTATTACAGTTAATAATAATAATATCACAAGCCATAATAATGTTTCTCTGTTAAATCGTTGTCTGTAAACCGTCTGCTCTGAGTCGTTTATACTGGGGTTGTGTCAGTAACACAGTGTGTGTGTGTGTGTGTGTACATTAATTAGGATGTAACCCTTGGATTAGATATAACAGTGTATTAAATAATTCAGTCAGTTTTAAATAATTATTTTTTGTGATCAGCGTCTGCATCAAACTGAGATCAGGAGGAAACTGGAGGAGTGTGTGAGGAGAGAGCGAGTGAATAAAGTCAAGGTGCGTAACGCTCACTGTGGATGAGATGTGTGTCTGAAAGGGTAAAAGAAATGAACTGAACAGGATTAGGTGAAGAATTATTCACTTTTAATTCTTTCATTTTTGCAGTAATATGATGTAATTTTTTTATTTGTATAGCGTTTTGAAAAGCGGTCATTGTCGCAAAGCAGCTTTACAGAATCAAAAGAAAATGATAGAAATGTGTATAAAATGTAAAAAATGTGTAAAAATCAGAATGATCAGATTGTCCCTGACGAGCGAGCAGCTGGTGACGGTATGAATCTGAGTGTGTTGTGGTTATAATCTATAATTAAATATATAACACACACTGTATTCGTGCTGACGGACAGGTGGAGCGTTGCAACAGGTACGAGGACGATCCGCTCATCTTACTCTCTCCACGCCCACCGACTCGCCTCAGGAATTCACACGCTCGGCATTCTGGGCCAGAAAGAGAGCCGTCTGACTCCACCGACTCTGTACGCAGAACACACACACACACACGCACACGCAAGCCTTAAACACGTTGCTCTGCACAGTGAGGGCTGACAGGCGTGTGTAGCGTTTATTTTCCTCTCGTGTATGAGACATGTCTGAGTTTGCTTTGATCTTGAGCCTTAATGAGCTCTTTAATTTTCAGAAAACTTTTGGAAACTCTGTGTGTGTGTGTAAGCTTCAGTTACTCAAATGGAACAGATCATTTCTATTTATAGAGTTAAATTCCTTTTATTTTCCCTGAAACTCTTTCTTCAGTTTAACACTCAGTGAGTTTTAGCTTTTGAACATGAGTCTCTAATTTCACTTCGTGTGTACAGTACTGTGCTGTACAGTATGTTTTCGCCTTTGTCATCGCTGTGACTGTGTAACTGTGTGTAATTGTGGTGTGTAGTTGGACTCGTCCAGGCCAAACACGGCTCCAGAGAAAACCCAGCGGCCGCTCCGTCTAAAGCCTCTGAACAGTAACGGCACTCCGACATCAACCAAGAGGAACTTGACTGGTTATCAGGACTACGTCTCAACTAATGACGGGAAACAGCAGATCTGCAGCGTGGTGAGAAAAACCCGTTGTTACTCGTCTCACTGTTGTGAAGGTGGACTGTTCTGTACAAAGATACTTATTTAATCTTTATGGAAGGAGTCTCCAGTGTCAGAGCTTTATAACAGGCAGAGGTGAATCTGTTAGATAGATACACACACACACACACACACACACACACACTGAGTGCTGTTAATGTTGGTGTTGTATTTCTTGTTGCAGCTGGACGGAGATGTGATGAGACACTTGACACTAACAGATTTCTCCAGCTCTGTGTCTCCGTATCGACTTCCTGTCATTAATAACTTTGTGACCCCCGTACCCCCGCTCAAGAGGAGGGATAAAGTGCAAAATAGGACCCTGCGGGGGCGAAGGTTACGGCCCACGACGGCCCCCAGTGATGCTCCCGTCTCAAAGGTCAGTGTCTCAGCTTGTTTTTGGACGCAGACGTGACTCTGACCTTCAAGAGACTGAACGGTTTTATTTAATTTTATTACATTTATTTTAAATTATGTGATTTGTCTGTTTGTAAGTGGGACTGTCCTAACCACCTTCCCTAGCAGGAGGGTGCTGTTCAACGGGCGTGGTCTCAGACTGCAGTGTGGGTGAAGATGGTGTACTTTGGGAAGAGTGTACACCTGTCACATGACCTGATGGAGCTGAAGGACGAAGTGAAGGTTTTCCAGCAGCACTGTGGGGGCGAGAACCTTTGTGTCTATAAAGGAAGACTTAAAGAAGGAGGTGAGTCTCGTCTCCAAACACACTCACATCACACCTGTACTCACACGTCACACCTGTACTCACACATGACACTCACTTATTTGGGTGATAACGGATAGCAGGGATTGATCTGCACTCATACTGTGTGTTAGGAGGCTGGAAGTTCAGTATAACAGGAGATGTGGAGAAGTTCATATGGAGTCCAGTTCGTTATTGGAGGCTCAGGTAGACTTTAGGAAACTCCAGTCCTGAAACTGTAACCCTAGCGATCATGTACACTCTGTGTTTACGGCTCAACTTCAGTAACATGTATTTTATTCCACACACTTCCTGCCCCGGTATCAGTCTTTACTGTATGTGTGTGTGTGTGTGTGTGTGTGTGTGTTTCAGAGTCATTTCAGTTCATGTCTCGGCGTCACCGGGGTTTCCCCTTCAGTCTGACCTTCTACCTGAATGGGCTGCAGGTGGAGCGTCTCAGCTCCTGTTGCGAGTTCAAACACAAGAAGAACTCACGGCTTGGAGGACGCCATGCCCACTTTGGCTTCTCTGGGGTTGAAGGAGCCGCCCCTTGTTACAGGTAAAGCCCCTCCCTTATGACATGCAAGTAAACCCCCTCCCCCTGTTATTACCAGGCAGTGGCTGCTCAGTCACTAAGATGTTGGACTATTGATCATATGGTCATGAGTTCAAACCCCAGCACTCAAAAGCTACAGTTAAATTACCATACACATGTACAACCTGCCATGTCTACTCGCTTCACATGATTATCATACCACAGTACAGGTAAATCATAGCTTGTCTATCAGGTAAGCCACACCCACATGTTTATGTAAATCACACCACTAAATAAACCCAATATTGTCTCCAGGTGCATCATAGCAATGGGCCTGGATAAAAAACCTGCTCCACCAAACAGGATCAGAAACAATCTGCTTGTCTCCAAATCCTGGGAAAAAGAGGATGAAGAGGAAAAACCGTTACAGTCTGAATCCAGTCAATCACATCTCACTGATCCCAAGAGGAACTCCAATCAGGAGAGGAAAAATAAAAACGGTACTTTAGTGAACCTATAAACCTCATAAGGCTCATATTTTATCACTGATAACAGCCTTTCTGGAAAAAAAAGAGTTCCAGTTAATAATGACATCAAACATCAGAGTGACGAAAATTAGACAAACATTTTCTGCTCTTTCATGAGTCTTTATCTTTCCAGGTTTAATGGGTTGTCCTCATGCCAAGGCCACATTTAACAACCATTCTGATGCTTAATGTGAACATTAGCTGAAACACTTCACCCGTGTCTGTGTGTTTATATACATTGTGCTGCTGTCTCCTGATTGGCCGAGTGGATGTGTGTATGAATGAACAGGTACACAGGTCTGCTTTGTTACGACTGCATTTTTTGTGCTGAATTTTTCTTTCTTTCTTGGCACTTGCATCATGTTTGATCATAATTCCTTATGGCTGAAAGAGATCAGGGGAATTGCCACCCAAAGAGGAGCTGTAGAGAGCACTCAGATGTAAAGCCCTCAGAGAAACACTCAGGTGTGCAAAACATGCTCAGAGCATGAACGCATCATCTATCTATCCACAGCACACTGCTTACCAATGCACGAGATGGACTCCATCAGGACAAGAGTTTGTTTTCAATGCAGTGTGGTGAACTGCAGTAACAGTTACATTCAACCTTCTCCGGTGTTCATCACTATTTTCTACCGGCCCCTGATGCCAGCCCCGAACTGAGCTTAGAGTTTTTTCATATTAGATACGATTGATTTCCGGCATTAAACACAAGAGAAAAACGGAACAATGAAGTCAACATTTCACGCTATGTTTCATGTCTAAACTACGACTTACTTCCGTGATCAGGTATAATTGGCTTCCATATTTGATTCGATCCATGCCCGAGTATGCCGTAGTTTACCCAAGACCATGTCTTCAAGTGGACTGGGACACGTTTCCTGAGCGCGGAACGATTGTGTTCTTAATGATCAGAATGAATCAGAGTTTGGGGTTGAGTGTTCTTGGAACAATCCCGAGGCCCTGATATGAAAAAGCCTGAAGAAAAGAATCCAATGGCCCTAAACTCTGTAGTGATGAAGTCCTTGAGAGACTCATCATAACTCCATGTCCTTCTTATTACACGCCATGCTTTAAGTCTTACAGTTTAAATCTGAAGTGATTTATTGCTTACAGATACAGATCACATCATTATTTCCGTGTGTGTGTTGTACTTTAGGTTATGAGGAAGACTTTGAGGCTGATGATGAAGGTCCTATGGATGAAGAACTGGACAAGGGAAATGAAACATCATTTAACAGAGAGGAGGAGAATGAGAGAAGAACGGACGGAAATGAACTTAAGGATTCAAACAGAAACCGTCAGTTTGTATTTTAAATTGATTTAATGAACTATAACTCTAATTCTGAAACTTTGGTCTCATGTTCAGAATATTTTTCAAGTTCTTTTTATTTCTTCTTCATTAGAAGTGAGAGGATCATCATCCGTCTCCTCAGGTCTGACTAGCAGCTCGTCCAGCTGTGAAGAAGGTGAGTTTGATGAAGAACAGAAAGAAGAGGAAGTGAGGTCGAAGAGACACACACCCACATCAACCTCTGAAAAAGATGGTGAGGAGACGGAGGTCCTGCAGACGAGCATTGTGTCTCTGCCCACTGAGGATAAAACCCAAAACCAGGAGATAGAACATACAGAGAGGGATGATGGAGAAGCTGAGAAGTCCATAGAAGAAGCTGGAGAAGATAAGGAACCTGGAAATGCACCTGGTGAAGATGACAAACCCAGAGATAGACCTGGAGAAACTGAAGAACCCAGAGAGGAACCTGAAGAAGCTGAGGAACCCAGAAAGAAACCTGAGGAAGCAGAGGAACCTAAAGTAGCTGAGAAAGCCAGAGAGGAACCTGAAGAAGCTGAGGATCCCAGAGTGGAACATGAAGAAGTTGAGAAAAGCAAAGGGGATTTCAGAGAGGGAACGGTTAAAGAAATAAATGAGGATGGAGATCGAGGTAAGTATTAGCTTCAGGTACCTGTGCATTCTAACTGTGTGGCTTTTACTGGAGTGTGTGTTCCAGTTGAATTCTAGTAACTAATCACAGCCATTAGCGGCGATCTAGCAGGCATGTGCTGATCAGGAGATTAGTTTTCTTCTGTGTTCACAATGGAACAGAATTTCTCTCCTTATGAAAAGAACACAAGCAGCTTTATTGAATAAAAATAGAAAGAAACCTCGAACCCACTGCAATTTGGATGTGATTTTAATAATATTAATAATAATAATTATAGCAGCAAGGTGGTGGAGTGGTAAGAACTGTGGCCTCGCATCTCCAGGGTCCGGGATCTATTTTAGCCTCGGGGTCTGTGTGCGTAGAGTTTGCATGTTCTCCCGGTGCTTGGTGGTTTCCTCTGCGTATTCCGGTTTCCTCCCACAGTCCAAAAACATGCAGATTAGTGTGTGTGTGTGTGTGTGTGCGTGCTTTTGTGCCCTGCGATGGATTGGCACCCTGTTTAGTGGGTACCCCGCCTTGTGCCCCGTGCCCACTGGGATAGCCTCCGCCCCCATGACCCTGTAAAGACCGTTTATTAATAATGATAATAATAACGTGTGTGTGCTACAGTAAAATATGGAGGAAAGTGCGACACTGAAGACACTTTCACTAATATTCCAAGAATGTCTCCTTTTAAAAAAAATATTACCGTATCAATAATTGCATAGTTATTCTGTTTATGTGAATGAGCTGTTGCTATGTAAACGATAACATATCAGAGTGTATTGATATTACCCTGCGCTACAGTCAGAGCCGCTGTTATAGAGAATTAATTCTGACCAATGCAAGACTCAGTGTACTGATTGATCAGATATCAGAGATTATCAGCACATGTGACGAGCAGTTACTGTTTCAGATGAAACTTTATTATAACGTGATGTTTAACTGGAAGTCGCTGATGTTTTGCACACTTTGTGTTGCTCTTTGTTTCATTTGCATACGCAATAGTTTGTGTTACACTTTGGTTGGATGCGCAGTGTGCCAGTATTTTTGGACTTTTCAATTGATTAAAAAGTTATAATTATTCTCATGATTTTCAACAAAGAGGTTATTTTAAAATTAACAGTAAAATAAAACACTTTAATTCTCTCATTGTGTAGAAAACCCTTTAATCTGTAGCCTGACAGACAAGAGTGAATTCTGCTCTTTAGAGTCTTTGCAGTAAATTGTCACTCTGATTATAAATATGGTATATTTTGTTATTAAAGCCTAAAAATACTGTGTGATTTCTGTAAGGATCTTTATTGCTGCTTTGTGTGTTACGTTTGCTGTGTGATAGTTTTATTTTATTATTGTTTTCTACATGGTGTATTGTTTATCAGCACATGCCTTATAGACTTATAAACAGACTTAATGCTCTTCATTGTTGTTGATTTGTCGTTATTTTCCCTGTCGAGGAGAAGGGATGTGAGGAATTTATTACAGAGGTGTTAAATGTGGGATCAAAAGTGTATGAATTAAATATACTATTTAATTTAATATATTTTTAATACAATTTTAATTGGTAATAGGTGACGAAACGTTTTGGGGATCTCCAGCTATAACGTTCTGCTCACGCGGTGCAACACAGTGAGACCTGTTTATTAAATGGTTATTAATATTCAGATAGAGACTAATCCTGAGATAAACCGGTTATAATCTGATCCCACATGTTCCACCTTTCATATGAAGACCTGAGGAAAGAAATTGAATCTTTTATTTTCGATACCTGCATGGCATGAGTGTAATATATTGTTTACTGATAAAATAAAAAATGTTTAAAATAAACTTTTAAAAGTTCAGCCTTGTTTTCTTTTGTGTTTCCTTTGCATGTATGGCTACAGTTTGCTCTGCTGCACAAACTTCAGAATTTTCGGAATTTTGATTTACTTTTATATACAGTACAAAAAGTCAAAAGTTTACACACCAAAACAAGTTTAATGATTTATTAAAGTGTAGAAAGACATAAAAATCTGAATTAGAGGAATGAAATTAGAGGGGGTGTCCAAACTTTTGACTGGTAGTGTAAATTCTGTTTGATTTATTGCCATTTTCTTGGTTTATAAGTCTGTGTGCTCAAGCTCATTTTAATTTTGATTCATCAAACTCCTCTTTCATTCTCAACATCAAATCCAAGTCAAGTCTGTGCAGGAGAAGTTAGCAGAAGCCATTTTAAACATGAATCAGTGTGTTTCTGAACCTGAACTGAGCGACACCACCACTGAGGAGGACGAGTTGGTGTTGGTCGTGACCCAGTGGGCCGGTCCAGGTGAGTCATCTCTGAGTGTCTGCTGCTGTGATGATGTAATTAAACAGTTTGTGTATAAGGTTGTCCTAATACACCAAACTAAATACAGTATGTATCAATTACTAATGTTTTCTGACAAATGTATAATTTCTTAACATAAATAATAAATTAAATTATTGCTAGTAGAGAGTTGTGTTCATTTTGTTACGACACTGCTGCACAAAAACCTTTTAAAAACATTACACTGATCTCTGTTCCAGAGACCAACCAAACAGAAGAAAAGATTCACAGCACAGCCAATGAAGATGAACGTGCAGACGATGAGCAGAACCTCGAGACTGCTGACGAAGAAGGACAAATACAAGAGGATGATAATTTCAGTAACCTGCAAAATAAATCAAATGTAGAACCTGAAAATCCTGAAGGACCACCAGATGAAGAACCACCAGATGAAGAGCTGCGAGATCCACCAGGTGATGAACTGCTAGATGGAGATCAACCAGGTGATGAGCTGCGAGATGGAGATCCACCAGATGACAAGCTGCCAGATGGAGATCCACCAGGTGAAGAGCTGCTAGATGGAGAGACAGCAGATGAAGAACCCCCAGATGAAGAGCTGCTAAATGGAGATCCACCAGTTGAAGAGCTGCCAGATGGAGAGACACCAGATAAAGAACTGCAAGATCTGCCTAAAGAGGCTCCAACTGAAAATTCAGTAAATGCTGAAGAAAGCAGAGTAACTCCAGTGGAGAATGAGGACAATGTGAACGAGGAGATCACAGAGAACACTAAAGAATCATCTGAGAATCATGGAAATGTGGATCAGAATACTGAGATAGAAAAGGTAAATGAAGAAGAGCTGGGTGGTAGAGAAGAGGTGTCTGTTGAGGATATCAGAGATAATGAAGAAAAAACATTTGAAGAAGAATCAGGAAATCTGAGAAATAGTTCTGATGAGACAAACATTGACACTGCAGAATATGTTGAAGGCAGTATGGAAGATCCAGCCCTAAATGAAGTGAAAGATGAAGATCTAGCAGGTGAAGACAAGAAATCAGAAGAAAGAGTGTTGTTATCTGAGACTGTGGAAGAAAAAGAGCAAATAGAAGAAGGAGAAGGAAATGAGACAGACATGAGGAATGCAATGGAAGTAATCAGAGACCAAAATCAAGTTAAGGAGGATGAGAACACCGAAGAAAGAAAGAGGGATGAGGAGAAAATCAATCATGGGATGACTGAGGATGTAGCGGACCAAAATGAACCTACTCCAACGGGTCCAACATTAAATAAAAAAGCAGAGAATGTGGTGAGAAACAGTGAAGAATTGGAAGAAGGATTTACAGCAGAAAATGATGCTGGACTACAAGAAGAACAGGAGCTTGGCAGTGATGGTAAAAACACAGAGGAGGATAAACACAAGGAAGAGCTGGAGGAAAACAAATCTTTCAAAGGATATGAAGTTGGAGAAAATGAGTGGCATATGAGTGAATGTGGAGAAGTTGTTGGTGAAGCTGATGTAGAGATGCAAGGACCACTGACAGAGCAACAAGAGAACCACGAAGAACAGATAAATGGTTCTGATCCCAGTCTTCATGAAACTCTGCAGGAAACCACAGATGGACCTGATGTAAAATCAGGAGAGCTCATAGCAGAAAACGGAAAAGAAATAATTATTGTAGACCAGGTGGAGCTGGACAAGGAAGAAGGAACAGGGGAAGGGGAGCAAACTTTAGAGAGCAGTGAAGAATTCAACCAAGACATGGATGAAGAAGCAGGTGTGAAAGCTGAGCAGGTAGATGAGGACAATGTAGACCAAAAAGAAATACAGCAAGAAATAACCAATAAACAAGAAAAACAGGAAAAAGAAGAAGAGGAAATTGGTGTGAAAGGGAATGAACAAAAACAAACTGAAGAAAAGGCAGAAGCAAAAGAAAAAGCAAATCTAGAGCAAGAGACCATCAGTGACAGAGAAATCAAAGATGAGCAGAAAGAAGAGGTGGATAACCTTAAAACATTAATATCAGAGAGCAGTAATGATACTGCCAATAAGCATGAAGCTCCATCAGATGTCAAGATTCCTGTAGAAGATCCTGCAGGTGCTGATTCAGAACCCAAAGACACAAATGCTGAGTTTGAAGGTAGAACTGAATATGAGAGCAAAGCAAGTCCTGGCAGTAATATTCAATCATCTACTGATATTAAAAAGGAGAAAAGTGCTGACGCTGCTGAAGAAACCAGGAGATTGGAAGGCAGCGTCTCTCCTTCAGAGGAAACTCAGCCTCTGGAGAAAGTCCTGGCTGTCAAAAGAGATGAGAGAGAATCTGAACTTATTGTCGCTCCTCGGACAAATCATGAGGAGCTGGTAAGCAACTGGGTGATCGTTCACCAAGCCTCAAAATACTTTGAGACATTTGTTGAGCCGCTGGATGAGATAAAGATTAATGATGGAGAGAGGACCATAAACACTGAAGCCCTGCAAATGATGCAGAGCCCAAAATACTCTGAGGAAAAGGAGGAATCATCTGAAGCTGCCAAAGATGAGCAAATTATCCTGCCAGTGAACAGCGAGCATGAGCAACTACAAGATACGAAAAACTCAAACATGGAGGCTGAGGCAATAGGAGCAGAGGGTGAACATAATCAATCATTTGGGAACCCATCAGAAGAAACAGAGGATCAAAGACAAATTAATTCAAGATTCAAGATTCTTTAATTCTGAACTAACTCCAGAAGATCAGGAATGTGTTGAGCTAAATAACGTTATAGACATTTCAGCAACATCGCGGATGAAGAATGAAATTAGTCAAGATAGCTAAATTCTCAGCTTCTCTGAACACCCTGACCTCCAAAATGGAATCCATAAACACCACAAGGATCTGTGAGAGTCAGAACCTGCAGTGAGAACCACAGCTGCTCTAGAACCAGTCTGAGTTATGAACGGACAACTTTCTTGAGCTGTGCTTTTATTATTTAAAACCTTAACGCTGTTTTTAATTGGTTGTACATTGGTTGAGTATCTCACGTTTGCTCAACTGGATTCCAAAGAGTTTCTCTCTCTCTCTCTTTTATAAGATCACATGCTGTCCAGTAGATCACTGACTGCTCCATGTCTCTGCACAGTTGAGAAACATAACCTAAGCAGAAGGAACATTTTCTTTCTCAAACAGCAAGAACATGATGAGTGAGGCTATAACCACAGACACAGCAGAAATATCTCCATAAGTGGTGATAATATTATGTTATGTTACTTCACAATCTAATTAGCATGCTAGCTACGTATTTATTAAAGGGCTACATCAGGTCGGTCCTGCGGCTCAGGATTTCTCTGTCTGAAAGATGTTGTGTTTGATTTGCTCAGTTATTGTAGATTTAGATTTCGTAAGTAATCAGTGTTGAGTTTTTCACTAAAAGATTTGACAGTCGTAACACGCGGCTGATTTTAGTTTATTTTCCAGCCATAATAAAACTTTCCAACTATAATAAAACAACTCGTAAGGTTTGAATTTTATCATTTATTATTTCTGACTCATGAGACGTTTAGAAAATTATTCTCTGCTGCTCGACTCTTCGAACTGAACCGCGGCAGAAACAGACCCCACTGAAGACTGAATTAATTATTTATATTTAGTCTTTCTCTCTCACACACACACACACACAAACTTCAATGCCTGCACTTTGATCTGTGTTTGTTGTTTTATAGTTTTAATCTCTACATTGTTGATTACTGACACTGTGCCGTGACGCTTCATTAAAAGAGTTTAAAGCTGATTTGATCTTCAGTGTTTCATTTGTCATCTGTAGAGAATAAACACTCCATCCTGCAATCAGTGTTCATAACTCACACACATTTAAACACAGTTTTTAATATGTGTGTTTAATTTTAACATCAACACAAAGACAGTATATTATCACTTCTGATTTCATTAAAATCACACCAAAATCTCTCATGTGCACAGTCAGAGAGAGTGTGTGTGTGTGTGTGTATGGTGTGTTTATTAGCTGGCATCCTCAAAGCTGGTGTTGCTGCTGGAGTGAAACCTCATGGTGCTCATGGGATCTGATACATAACCTACAACAGAGAACACACAGACTGTCACACCCACACACACACACACACACACACTCTCTCTCACTCTCTCTCTCTCTAATACACACACATACACTCACACCTTTACACACACACACACACACACACACACACACACACACACAAACCATATCTGTCCATAGTAAACAGCATGTTTCTCCTGAGCTCATCCAGAGACAGACCCTGAGAAGAACGCCGTCCAGAACTGCAGACAAACAATAACAACACATTAAACATCACACACACATACATACACACACACACACACACACACACACACACACACACACACACATACACACAGTATATACACAGTAATACACTCACTAATCCACATAAATTGCAGCAGGTCAGGAGTTGTTTAAAGGTTGGCTGTAGCGTGTCACAGGTTATTTGTTGACGCGTCGCGTCTCTTCATTACGGGTCGTAGAGTCCAAACACATACCGAGTTTTAGTGTTTAGTGTCGATGTGGAGAGCTTTGAGCTACACTCACCCCTGCGCGCTGAATACTGGACCGCGCACTCTAACACACTCGTGTGAGGTTCGTACACCGTGTGTGATGGTTCAGTGGGTTCGGAGGTGTTTACGTCGTACCGTTCTGTAGCTAATGCTAATGACTCGAGAGAACAAGATCAGTCAAGAGGTTCAGTTCAGTCCCACAGTCGCGTCCAATCAATAATAATAACAATATTAAACCCTTAATGAATTCAAATCAAACAAGTTCCATAAAGAGCATAAAGAGCCATAAAGAGCACAAACAACTAGAGGAAGGATTTAATTACAGACTCTCTGGAGGCGTCTCTCAGTGGACATGTGGACTCTCATACACACACACACTCACACACACATCACACACACACACAATCACAAACTCACACACTACACTCACTAACACACACACACACTCACACACTAACTATACACATACTCACACACACTTACTCACTCACACACACACACACACACACACACCCATACTCACACTCATACAAACTCACACACAGTGTACAAAGAGGACTCAACAATGAGAGGAAGAACTGTAAATGCAATGAAAGCAAACATGACAATGTGTGTGTAGTGTGTGAGTGTAAGTTTTTGTGTGTGTGTGTGTGAGTGTGTGTGAGAATGTGTGTGTGTGTGTGTGTGTGTAGAATGTGTGAGAATATGTGTGTGTGTGTGTGTGTGTGTGTGTGTAATGTGTGTGTAGTGTGAAAACAACTAAACTCCGACTCAGGTACGTTATCATGTCTAATATTCATCTTGTTCAGTGTGTGGAGTGCAGGATGTTTAGACATTCTTCCTCCGTCATTAGTGATAATTTTACTTGTGATAGGTGTGTG
>JAQMYJ010000040.1:19034-29568 GCA_030014305.1 Clarias laeviceps | reverse complement strand
AACTAAATCGCGTGGTTATCCTGCCTACTCGCTTCTCTCCGCGTTTGGGTTTACCATCCACGCTACATTGGGCTAACTGCTAAAGCTACGTCTTCTGGTCACCAAGGTTAGTTCACCCTGACAATCACTTTGAGGTAGAATATCTATATTAGTGACATCTATACCATGGAAGAAAATTAAATCTAGCATATGATTAAAACAATGAGTTGGTCTATTTATATTTTGTTTAACCCCAAAGGAATTTAGCAAATCCATAAATGCGAGTCCTAAAGCGTCATTAGCATCGTCTATATGAATATTAAAATCTCCTACAATCAACACTTTGTCAGAGTTAATCAGTAGATCTGACAGTAGATGTTCAAACTCTTTAAGAAAATCAGTGTAGGGCCCTGGGGGTCTGTACACGGTGGCCAGGGCAAAATATAGCAGGGATTTATTATGGATGTCAGTGAGTGCAACATTAATGATAAGCACTTCGATTGAGTTAAAATTGGGCCTGGTTTTCTGGGGAATAGTAAGTAGATTGTTATAGATAATTGCAACACCACCACCATGACCAGTTTGACGAGGCTCGTGCTTATAGAAATATCCTGACGGAGTAGACTCATTTAGACCAACATATATATAATCTCTTTGGTCTAAGACAGGTTTTCGGTAAGGCAGTGTGCGTCAAGACAGTAAGATCATTTCATTAACAATAAGTGCTTTAGGTGCAAGGGATCTTATGTTGAGAAGCTCAAACTTTAGAAGTAGATTTCGATTACTTATTTGGCCTTTTTCTGGTTTTCTGGTTATTAGGTTATTTCTAGAGCTTTTAACATATTTATTCTTTTTTCTCACTATTCGGGGAACAGACACAGTTTCTATAGGATGAACAATGTGTGCACGTCTATCAGTATGTTGTAACGTGGCTATTGTAATTGAAATCTAAGGTATGACTTACTACCAGTCACATGGTTCATAGTGTCCTGGAGATGTTGTCCGAAAGGACTGCTGCTCCAGCTCTGCTAGGGTGCAGGCCGTCAGTATGGTAGAGCCTAGGACGCTCCCAGAAACATTCCAGTTATCAACAAAGGGTAATTTCTGTTGTTGACACCAAGATTGTAAAAATTCATTAAAGGCAAATAATCTACTGAACATCTCAATTCCTAGCTGAAATGTGGGAATCCTCGTCATGGGCGATGTGCTGCAGAGTTTCTCAACCAGGTTCCTGAAGTCCATCTTCAGAATCTCCGTCTGCCTCAGCCTGGTGCCGTTCGTGCCAACACAGAGGACCACAGCTCTAATGTTCTCTTTCAGGGCCACGGGCACCTGGGCAGCGACATCAAGAACACAGGCACCAGGTAAAAGTGCGTACGTGCGAGTGCGCACCTTACCTTTAGCCGTGGTAGCACGGATGTGCAGAATCAGATGATGAGCGAAGCGGTTCGTGATGGTTCTAGCGCGGCTTTCCGCTGTCGTAGCTGTGTCAGCTTCACCTGTAGGTTGCGTATCTGCTTCTCCATGGCCACCAGCTCCAAATCCACCAAGTGCAGCTCGAATGTATCCTTTTTGAGTGTAAAAAGTTTAAGCAAACTGAAAACTCTTCATAAGAAGACAAAAAGTTAGAATATTAAGATGGATTAACCTGGAAAAGTGGGAATTATAAGTCAGTCTGGCGGAGCTCAGAAATAAAATTGTAACCTAGCAATTCATGGCAGCTTCTGTTCGAGTGCACGCACATTAAAAGAGAAATACACAAACAAAAATGAAGACCAGGTAGATGTCTGTGGGAGAAAATACTAGAGCACTCGATAAAAAGCTCTCATCAACATTGAGAGTCAAAAGGTCAGACTGGAGCAGAAATGAAGCTCTACCAGAATGTGGAGAGAGAGAGAGAGAGAGAGGACCTGCTGATGATCCAGAACCTACCAGTTGATGGGTGAAGCACGGTAGAGGTAACGTCACGACTCGGGCTCGCATTGCTGCTTCTGGAACATTCTCACTGATCTTTACTGATGACGGAGCAGCATTTTGCAGTTTTGTGATGCATGCAAGGAATGTGCAACCAAATATTAAGTGTGAATTACTGTAATAATAAAATGTTCCAATACTGTTCCAATACTCTCAGGAGGGACTGTGTTTGGGAGTTTACATGAGTGTGTGCATGTTTGTGTATACGTGTGTTTTTGCCCGTCTCAGGATAAGGATAAAGCAGAGCTGTAACTTTGTGTATCTCCATCTCTCTCTATTTTCATATCATTTAAATATCAGATAAACGAGTGTGTGTCAAGGCTCCGAGTGTGTGCAAGTGATATTAATCAAGAGGTACAGAAAAAACAGGACAGAATTATTTATTATTTTTTACATCACAGAAAAAATCTGAAAGTTTATGGACCTGATCAGAGAATTAAAACTTGGAGAGTGGACAAGCTGAGAGTCAGAGCGAGGAGGAACAGGACCCTGAGCGCACACATGCTGGACCCACAGGTCTCTATTCTATCGTCCACTTTCTCACCAAAAGCCACTTCCTCCAGCGCTCTCTGACAACAGGAAGTCACCTGCACTATTTTTATAAAATATAATTAACTCATAAAAAAATGTTGTATCGAAGAAATACAATAGTGATGGTAATTTCCACATGAGTACTTTATACAACACACATAAAAAATCTGAACCAGAGCTATTGATAATTACTATTGATAATGAACAATAATGAGTAAAAAAAAAATTGGTTAAATGTTGTTTAGACATACGATCAAGTTCACTAGCTGACAATTTTATAGAATAAACGGTTATATAGCATATCTCTGTATCTGTTTATTGTTATTTAAGTTCTGGGTTATTTCCGGTACTTTAAACACATTGTTGGGTTGCTCATGTTGGGTCATATGAGATGTAGTGGGTCATTTACAAATGAACACCTGGTTGGGTTATTTTGACCCAACAACAGGTTTATTCTGTTTACTTATAATATTTGTTAATTTAATTTAAATGAGGTTTTGGCTCGGGACTTCGATTCGGCATCGTGATCCTCCTCTTTAATTCCCTACGTAGTCTCATCAGCGCTCAACCGCACGCATAAAGTTTTCCAGAGCGCATCGGCAGAAGTAGACTAATGATTATGAGTCGAGAAAACAGCAAGCAGACTGACTCTGACCATTTTAAAAATTCATTGATAAATTACTGATGTCTTTGATTTCGGCTGTAGTGATGAAGGTAATCATGTCATCTCGTCGTTTCCGCAGCAGTGGATGCGCCAAAAATCCACTTTATCATTACGCTTATAGTATAATATATCGCGGCTGTGTGATGCATCCTGTACTCTGCGTTCCAGACTCTTTGGTGAAGGCTGTTGATGTTTGTTTTAAAATTTTTCTTGTCTTTGAACTACACAAAGCCGTGTCTTCCCACCCGGGAGTTTCTCCAACATACTGTATATCAGATTGATGGACATGAGTCCTCATCTGTTACATTTTTTAGGACAACAGTTTTTTCAGCCCAAATATAATCAACAATATTTTAAAAAGTTTTATTGTTCTTGTGTTAATGTTATTTTGAAGTAAATGAAACAGTAATAGCTGTTTCTGTGTAATAGCTGTAATAGCGCGGAGAAATTTTGTTGTACTAAATAATATTTATGCAGTATAATCAGGGGCTCTTGTCCTGGGTTGTTGTTCTTTCAGTGTTACTGTGTGTGCTTTACAATGTCAGACAACATTCAAATGCAAATAATTCACCTCCCCAGGTGTGAATCAGCTGTTCTCACCTCAGAGAAACTGAAATGCAGATCTTAAAGTGGGGAGAGGTGTATTTCAGTTTCTCTGAAGACCTGCAGTGATTCGGCCTCTTTTTAAATTAGTGTAAATTTCATCTTCTGGATTATAGATTCTAAAATTGACAGTGTTACCGTTTTTAATCCCTGGAATGGAAAAAATGGAGATATTCCTTATGATAACATAAATTGCATTATTTTATATCACTATGTATTATAACATTTAGAAATACCTTTTATTTGGGGTCAAGTGACTTTTTTCAGCAGAGCCTCTGTTTCACTGAATAATCCACAACTTTTGATGAATATGTAACACAGCAGATCAAACGTAATCAGCACATCCCTCCCTCAAACAGCGCAGCAATGAGCATTTACTTACATCTGAACTGAGTCGTTTACATAAATCACTGATCAATAGCCCATCATTTCAAATTATTCATACAGATGTACCTGTTTGGGGTTTGGTAAAACAGTAAGGAGACTGACTCATTGATAAATTAGTGATTTCTTTGGTTTCGGCTGTGATGAAGGTGATCATGTCATCTCATCGTCTCCGCGGCAGTGGACGCGCCTATAATTCACTTTTCGAATTACGGATTACATCGTCTAAAATTAGACGTCTAAAATTGTTTTCCATTCTTTTATATAAAAGCAGACATTTCGCTTTCTATAAGTATATATTTTTCACATCTGTGAGGGGAGTATACACAGAGTTTCGGTTCATTTTCTGACGCTCTCGAGTTCACCAAAAACAATACAGAACAGCGCACCCTGTTTACTTTCAAACATTCATAAAAAATCATAACGTTTTTTCGTCATTGTGAGTGCACGTAAATAAAAGTAGAGTCTTATAAAGGCTATGTAGCTTATATAGTTTTATTATATTGTTTTTGCACATTAATCTGGCAAACTTTTTCTAATGCACACCCTGAGTCAGTTTTCTGCCTATACGCTAGTGTTACACATGATATAATCTAGATATAAAGGTATACATTTAATTTGCTTAAATTCGATGCAAATAAGAAACGCCTATATTTATTACTATATTTTTAGTACTGTGACTGTTCTGTAAATTAATTTAATGTTTCACTTGTTTTTCATAAGGTTTTGCCAACGGTGGTACAGCGCAACAGGGTCATTATTTATTAAAGAAAATGATGATGATCATAACAGCCTACTGCATTTCATTCTTATAATAACGCAAAAACACAAGCGGGGCTGAATGACAACGACATCTGCTGACGCAGTAGCACATCCTGACAATGTTTTTAGTTTATGGTCATTTAGTTTCATTTATTTCAGTTAATAAATCTACTACAAATTTAAAGAACACAAAGTATAAATTGGCCCCAAACCCTACACGCGTAGCTTTTCTAATTACACATGATAAAATCTTAAGGCTCACTGTGTTAACATTTACTTTGCTTAAATTCGATCCTAATAAGATTTTATTTAATTAGAATTCTACATTTGTACTGTAATTTTAGTACTGTGATTATGAATTCGTTTAACTACAATGTTTCACTTGATTTTATCCGCTACTACGTGCAGTAGGAGCTGCGGCTCATTAATCCTTGAGAGAATGAACTAAGGCCTGAGGCGTCGGTCTATAGTTACAGTATATAGCGCCACTCAGCGGTAAAAGCACAAAAACGCACAAACCCAACTGCTGCCGCTGTGAGGCGCGACGGTCAAACCAACATTCCGATTGGATACCTACTGTGTATATACACACTACAATAGATTACATCCTAAAGCGTGTTCCCTGTAGCTGGATGTGGATATTCTTCAAGACTCCTGATGAGACACACCTCGTTTTTCCTGCAGAATTTCTTCACGCAGATCGTTTCTGAACCTCAGCATGGTCCTCAGGTCTTTGAGGCAGAGGACGTCCTGTAAAGACAGCAGTGTGTATGTGTGTAAACTCACAACTCCATCTCCACGAGCTGCTCGGACCATCGCCAGCGTGACGGAGAATGAGCTCTTCATGTCCTCACACAGTGGAAACAGGCGGCAGGTCCAAAGGCTACACACACCTGCGTCTCCTGAGAGTCGGACGTCCCCCTCAACCAGTCCCCAGCGGCGCACACACTCTCCCACAGAAACACCAAACGCCTCCAGCCTGCGCAGGTCCGCGGCGCTGGGCACCGTCTTCTTCAGGTCGTCCAGAGCTCCAAATGACACGGTGACGAATTGTGTCCTGCCGTCCAAACACACAGCAAATGAGTGCATGAAGGTGTTGGAGGGGATGGAGAGTCCCCTGTCCACCCAGCAGCTACTTATGATGGAGCTCCGGCCCAGTTTGACGTCCTCCTCCAGCCTAGAGAACTCCACCACGCTGCCCTCACACACTCGCGCACTGGGATGGACGATGCTCTGTATCACACACACCTCTTTATTTTCACACGCCTCCAGAGGACAGGAGCTGAAGGTGATGGTCTGGAGGCCAAGTTCCTCTCGCAGATGCTGATCTAACGTGAGATGGAACAGGTACTCGTCCATGGTACCTAGATGGTAGAATTTTGACTTGTTCAGGATTATAACATTCAGCTGTTTTCCTTTGAGGTGATGGAAGATCTTCTTTCTGACCTCCACCAAATCTTTCTCCTTCTTCGTGACATTCTCAGTGTTGTCGGTGTACTCGGCTGTAGATCTGGTTCCTAAACTCTGCAGAAAGTCACCATAGGCGTCGATCTCACACTTCAGAGGTCCGATTTCTCGGAACAGGTCAAGTAGCGTCTCCACCGTGCCGTGACTGATGTAATACGTGCTGTCTGTGTAGACCACCTCATCTTCACCTCTCCTGAAGACTGCTCCACTCCTGCGCATTAGGTCCACACTGGGCTTGTGCAGGAACCGGAGGCAGGTTCTATATTCCACGTCTCGGACAGGCAGCTCTTCTCCGGGTTTGAGAACAAACACGCCGTGCGATTGGCCGATGATCAGGGGTGAGGGGTGTGCAAGGGCGGTAAATCCAGGTTTGTTAAACTCCACATTCTGGATGGCGCTGTAGAGCTCGATGTCATCAGCACATGTGACTAACACACCAGGATTCATGTGAGCAGGAAAGTCCACGTACATGAGCAGCTTCAGATCCAACATCTGATACACACGATCTCCCAGTGGAAGAGCCATGAAGATCTTCCCCAGAGCGCTGGTATGGGGTAAACGCTGACTCCACCCTCCTGCACACACACATACACACGCAGATTATAGGACAATCAGATTATTGGCACAATCCTGAAACATGGTTCTAAAATTGGATCTTTTGGTGAGAGCTAACATAGAAGTTATCAACTGCAATATCACTCTAATTAATAGTGAGGGGACTCACGGTATGATACGATATCATCAAGATACCTCTGTAGGATTTGATTTGTATTTTGATTTTTTTAATTTATTTACTTCAGAAATATTACATGCTGTGCTATTTTCATGCATGTGTGAATAGAGTAATAGTAATAGAGTGTGCCACCTGTAGGATTATAAAGGAACCGAGACATTTTACCACCTCAATTTTGCAGTCATATATAAATAAAAAAAGAATTTTTGGAGTCAGTGAGGCGATTAATGAATCACCAAGCAAAAGAATTGTGATAGATCACTGAATCGACTTCGCCCCATCTCTACTTATCAATATTCATGAGCAGAAATGAGACTTTAAAAGTCTGCACTTATAAATTAGTCTGATTTCCAATCTGTCTCGTTCAATGAATAGAAGTTCACCGGCGTGGATGAGGAGGACTCTGAATCTGGATAATGCTTCTCCATACTCATCACTCAGGAGTTGCAGGACGTGTAGTGTTGAGCCGCCATTACCTGAAACACACACACACACGTTATTTTAATAATTTGTGATGAATTTGAGTTCAGGTAATGTTCTGCTCCTGTACTCGCCAATCTTCTGTCCTGGAGGATCAGCGAACACGCGATACACACTGAGGGGGAGCTCGCTCCTGCTGATCTTCTCCTGGAGCTGAGTCTCGTACCAACATCTCTGATCTTCATCCACTGCTGTGATCACCACCAGGTCCCAAAGCCCTCCAGATTTTACTCCAGCACCTGAAACACACATCATAACAACACACTGTCCTTTTAATCACCTTACACTACACACACACACACACACACACACACACCTGTGCTTATACACAACTACACACAATTAATGCATATTTTAATATTTACCCTTTGCTTTGTTGAATTTTTCCAGTTTGTCTTTGGTGGATTTTGCCAAATGTGTGTTTTTTATATAATTCATAGATTTACTTTGTTCTGTCATTGTGAGAAATGATTTTGAGCTAAAAGTCAAAGAAGCAAAGACATACACACGTATATATAATAAGCGATATGACTCCGGGTTTAGACTGATTTTATGTGGTTAATTTGTTCCTTAAGTATTAAATAATCTTATCGTTGTAATCTCACTAACTCCACCCTGCTTACGTTCTAATTTTTTTTCAAACCACCGCTGTTCCGACTAAACTGATTACGGTAGGTAAAATGTACGCGTAGTAACCAATCAGAAAACGGAAAGTTAGCCACTCCAGCCAATCAGTAACCAGGAGGCGGGATTAACTGAATACGGGTGGGACACCACACGTCACAGCAGTGTTTATATCGCCGCTTCCGGGTTAATAACCGGAAGTTGTGTAAAATTAGCGTTTTGACAGTTTTATTATTTATTATTTATGGTTTATGATTATATAATACAGTCACAACTTTAGTATTGGTTGTTTAATAGATATTGATAACTTCAACAAATTTTGTCGAACAACTGTTGCCATGGCAACTTCACCCTAACAGTTGTGCCTGCTCAGCTTAGGTGTCCGGATTTACAGCCTGTTATTAATAATATTATATGTACTGTACATTCACCCTCAGACCCTTTCCTGACACACACAGACATGCTGTTTAGGGGTTTTTAGATTTATAGGTGTTTGAAGTTTCTGCAGTTATAATGTCCCTTTATTCTGTCTCTTTTTAGGGTGAAAGTTCAGATGGATTTAAACCTGGAAGATGGACACAAGTCTTCATCGTTATCTTCATCCTTTTCTCCGTCCTCAGTGCCTGGTGAGCGGGACGTCGTGGTTCTGCGGAGGTGTGCTCTCCGGTTACGCAGCGCCAGTGTTGTGTGTGTGTTCAAAGCTCTGAAAGTGTGTGTACTGTGTGACAACTTCATCACTGACATTGAGCCGCTGCGGCAGTGCGTGAACTTACTGAAGCTCGACCTCAAAGGCAACCAGGTTCATCTCATAACCTCATTAACTCAGTGTGCACAGCCATCAACATCCTGTTTACAGAAAGATAAATAGCACTTTTGCAAAGTCTAATCTGTGTGTGTGTGTTCAGATCACTCAGCTACCTGAAGCTTCTTTCTGGAAGAATCTGAAGGCGTTACAGCTGCTGTTTCTGCATGATAACGACATTTCTGTGATGAGCGAAGTCGCAGGTCTGAGTGTTTCTCCGTCTCTCAACGCTTTGACTCTGTATGAAACGCCACTCAGTCGCAGGAGAAACTACAGACACTGGGTCATTAACAGCATCTTCAGCCTGAAGGCCCTGGACCATCACGTCATCTCAGATGAAGAGATCATCGAAAACTGGAAACTTCCTCTTAGATTTAAAGCTATGACACCAAATTTATCAGTCCGTCTGTATCTGCCAGCTGACATGGTGACTTTAACACTTGCAATGAACACTCACGCTATTAAACACTGAAGCTGTTATACACTCACACTAATTCTCTTTTTATTCGTTGCTTTTTATTATGTTTGACATCACATCAGTATTACTGCTAAGTCAACCTTTGTCAAAGTCTGGAATCTCACTGAGACTGACAGATAGGCAGGCCACACCCCCTTCACTGAGACTGACAGGTACTCAGGCCACGCCCCTTCACTGAGCCTGACAGCTCTTTTTATTTCAGGAGGCTGATGAGGTGAAAACACTTCGTGCAATAATTTCAGAAATAAACAGAATTCAAGCTGCATTTTCTCCAACACTCATCATACAGAAGTGGACTAGAGGCCATCTGACCAGGAGACGTCTGGGGTAAACACACACATATTTACACACACATGTTCTGTCTCTCTCTCTCTGTTTCTCTCTCTCACTCACACACATACACACACACACACACACACACACACACACACACATGTTGTATATTTAAATAAATAATGATCTTGTGGCAGATCTTCTATAGAGCGCCTGCTCCTCTGAAAACATTAAGAAGGGACTTGACTCCGGTGGGTTCTGTGTGTGAGATCAGCAGAAGATCATGGATTATGAACGATCATCATGTTCCGGTATCTGTGTGTGTGTGTGTGTGTGTGTGTGTGTGTGCAATGTGTTCCTTTCAGCAGCTCTGACTCAGTGATCCTGTCCTTCTCTTACATTCCAGCTCCAACAGGACATGATGAGCTTCAGATCTTTCCACAGCAGGACACTGACAGAACTCAACCCACCTTGTAACACTCCTCAGCCGAGTTACCATGGAGACGTACTCAGTGAGTACCATTACAGAATACCACAAAAACAAGCTCGATGTTCAGAACACAGTAAACCCTGTCAGAGAGTGGACTCACGTCTTTCTCCTCTTTCTATATTGAAGTGAAACGGATGGTGTGAAATAAAATAAAAACACACCAAGATTTAGACATAACTGGTAATATATAGGTCGATATATGGTAATAGGAAGAAACCTTGACAGGAACCAGACTCAACAGGGAACCCATCCTCATCTGGGTGAAACAGAGAGCAGGAATTGATCTGCAT
>JAQMYJ010000039.1:35565863-35577209 GCA_030014305.1 Clarias laeviceps | reverse complement strand
TAGCTACACTAAGAGCTTTTCTATAGTTCAGGATGCTCTCCTTCCATGCTATTTGAAATACTAACAATTTAGTTTGATGCCATTTACGCTCCAATTTCCGAGTTTTAAAGTGCGCGTGTGATCGTTATACCAGGAAGCGAGTTTCTTATCTCTAATCATTTTTCTTTTAACTGGAGCTACATTATCTAAATATTTAGCCTGATCAAGTTCAGACGGCGATCCAATCAAAGTTGGTAACTCTGGGAGTGTGACCTGTTTTATGAGTGGGTCCTAGCGAGTCCACTATGGACATGAATGATGTTCTCAGGGGGTTTTCTGGATTCTCAAAATGAATATTAAAGTCTCCAGCAATTAACGCTTTGTCTGCAGAAATGACTAGGTTTGCGAGGAAATCTGCAAATTCACTAAGAAATTCAGAATACGGTCCTGGAGGTCTGTAAATTATAATTAGCGGGATCGACAGAACAGACTTAATATTTGTAGCTACACTTGTTATGTTACTATAGAGAACTTCAAATGCATTCAATTTGTGTCCGTGTTTTTGTACGATTATGATTGTAAATAACTGTGACTCCTCCTCCTCTATCAGTTAGCCGAGGTTGGTGTATGTAGCTGTATCCAGGAGGACTAGCTTCATTTAAAGCTACATACTCGTTCTGTTTAATCCAGGTTTCTGTTAAACAGAGTATATCAGCGGGTGCATCACTGAGGAGAGCAAACCTGTTGGACACGTGAACCGCAGAAGAGGTGTGCGCCGGTGGGCTAGCCTTAGCGTTAGCTTTGGCTGAATGAGTATGCTGCCGAGTCACCGCCCACTCGCCCCGCTGTGAGAGCTCTAATGCCGGAGTCGGGGGCTGGTTATCTCTGCCTGCAACACCCAGACCTTCCGCTACGGGAATAATGCTGCTCTCGCACTGAGTGGCACTATATAACTAGAGGCCAACGCCTTGGGCAGTAGTTCATTCTCTCAAGAATTAATGAGCCGCAGCTCCTTTAGAGCTGCATGTAGTTGCGGATAAAATCAAGTGAAACATTGTAGTTAAACGAATTCATAATCACCGTACTATAATTACAGTACAAATGTAGAATTTGAATTAAATGAAATCTTATTAGGATTGAATTTAAGCAAAGTAAACGTTAACACAAGAGCCTTTAGATTTTATCATGTGTAATTAGAAAAGCTTCATCGTGTAGGGTTTTTTGTCATCTTATATTTTGAGTTCTTTAAATTTGTAGTACATTTATTAACTGAAATAAACAAAACTAAATGACCATAAAAATTCAAACATTGTCAGGATGTGCTACTGCGTCAGCAGATGTCGATGTGTTTTTGCGTTATTATAAGAATTAAATAGGCTGTTATAATCATCATAATGTTCTTTAATAAATAATGAAAACGTTTTAACAAATTACATTTTTACATCCCAGCGCCCCGTTGCGCTGCACCACCGCCGGTGTTATAAGATACAAGTGAAACATTACACGAATTTACAATCACAGTATTAAAATTACAGTACAAATTTAGAATTTAAAATAAATATAGGCGTTTCTTAGTTCCATCAAATTTAAGCAAAGTAAATGTTAACACAGTGAGACTTTATATTTTATCATGTGTAAAACTCGTGTAGCCAGAAAACTCTATTATTATATAATATATTTTTATATTATTATATAAAAAATTATATAATAAACCTATATAAGCTACATACAGTAGCCTTTATAAGACTCTACTTTTATTTAAGTGTGCTCACAATGACGAAGAAACATTATGATTTTGTTAAATTAAGAGAGTAAACAGGGATACAGCGCTATTCTGTGTTGTTTTTGGAGAACTTGAGCGCGTCAGAAAATGAACCGAAACTCCGTGTATACTCGCCTCACAGACATGAAAAATATATACTTACAGAAAGCGAAATGTCTGCTTTTATATAAACTAATGGAAAAAAATTCAGCTTATTTAATTCGTATGAAACGTGAATTATTGGCGCATCCACTGCTGCGGAGATGACGTGATGACATGATCACCTTCATCACAGCCGAAACCAAAGACATCAACTCATCAATAAATTATTAAAATAGCCAGTCAGTTTCCTTGCTGTTTTCCCCGACGCATTCATAATCATTAGTCTACGTCTGCCGGTGCGTTGTTTCTTAATCACACTCCCGTTAAAACGGCGTATTCAGAGAAAGGCTCGCCCGCAAGAGGTTGTGTGCGCACGGTCTACTACACAGTAAAAATATGTTAGTATATTATGACTGAAATAAAGCGGCTCACATCGGCGTGCGTTTCGCACAGCGCCGCAAAGACAGCGCTTATTTAACAAGTATAAATTTGTGTTTGTTGTATTTCTGGGAAAGAGAAATCTCTTATAAATCTCTCATATCGACACGCGCGTTCATCAGACTTTAGATCAAAACTCGGTGAAAGTGAAAGAGCGCACATGCGCGCCGTGGGTTCACGCAAACATTTTACATTCACTAAAAGACTTATTCACAACCACATTTCAGCCATTCACAGACATGCATTGTGCTATGTTGTGGGTACACACTTTCACTTTTCATCTCCCCTTTCGATCAAAATGCTCCCAATATGAGCCGACACGAGCAGCTTTGTTTCAGTCATGATATTCATCTATCATAAAGAGGGGCAACATATAATTGCTGATTAAACACTGCATTTTTTAAAAGTGAAAGCGCGCGATGTAAGCAGCTTTAATTATTAATAATTAAATAATTATTCAATGCTGGACATAAAGAGCAAAAAGCATGATGATTATTATTCTTTTGATTATTATTATCATGCTTTTGCTGTTTGGGTTCAGCATTGAATGATTATTTGAAACTGAAGCGTCTCGTGTAGATTCATGCCACGAGTCATTTTATCATACAAAGATTATTACGTTGTGCTCGGACCACTGATCTTCTGCGGATTCCAAAATTGACATTTTTACCGTTTTTTTAATCACTGGAATAGAAGAGATAAGTTTCCTTATCATAACATGCCTTGTATTGTTTTTAATCGCTCGATACACAACCCATGATTTTTTTTATGATATTTTACAAATGGAAAAATTTTACTTGGTTCATATATTATTCATTTAATTATTTATTTATTTATTTTAAAATAAAATCTAAAATTAAAACATCGTAGAGCGATTAAAAACAGTGTAGAGTGATTAATAACAATACAACGCATGTTATGATAAGAAAAATCCAGGGATTAAAAAACGGTAACAATGTAAATTTTAGAATGTAGAATCGAGAAGATTTTAAATTTACACAAACTTAAGAAGAGACCTGAAGCAAGATCCAAGATCCTCCCCGCATTGATGAAACCATGCAAAGTGGGGAGGGGGTCGCCAACAGGACCAAACAGCCAAACAATCCTGCGTGATGCGTGTGAGTGGTGGAGGCGTGAGTGGGCACCGGCTTTGGTGTTCTGGGAACCTGGATGGTAGGTGACTGAGAAGTTGAACCGAGTGAAAAATAGAGCCCACCTGGCCGGTCTGTGGTTGAGTCGTTTGGCTGATCTGAGGTACTCTAGGTTGCAGTGATCCGTGAGAATGGTGAATGGATGCTTTGCCCCTCCAACCAATGGTGCCATTCCTCAAAGGCGGCCTTCATGGTGAGTAACACCCGATTATCATAGTCCTGTTCGGTGGGGGAGAGTTTGTAAGAAAAGAAGGCACAGGGGTACATCTTAGGAGGATTGCCCCGTCTTTGTGAGAGTACAGCACCAATGCCCGTATTTGAGGCATCCACGTCCACTATGAATTCCAGGTCTGGGTCAGGGTGATGTAGAATGGGAGCCGAGGTGAACCTGTTTGAGTTCTTGCAACGCTGTGATGGCCGGCGGTGTCCAGGAGAGGAGCTGTTTACCCTCCTTGATCATTGACGTTAAGGGTGCAGCGATGGAGCTGAAGTTGCGGATGAAGCAGCGTTAGAAGTTAGCGAATCCTAGGAAGCGCTGAAGTTCCTTGATTGTGGTAGGCAGGGGCCAGTTAACAACAGCGCATACCTTGGAATCATCCATGGCGACTCCCTCCGGACTGTTGATGTAGCCCAGATATCTTAGTCTGGTGAAACTCACAGTTCTCTAGTTTTGCATATATCTAGTTTCGCTGAATGACTGACCGGACATGATTTACATGATCGTGAAAGGAGTCTGAATAGATAAGAATATCATCAACATAAACGATGACCCAGCAGTTGAGCATGTCCCTGAAGACATGATTAATGAAGGCCTGAAAGACAGATGGACTATTGACCAGTCCGAAGGGCATAACGAGGTACACATAATGACCAGTGGTGGTTGAAAAGCCTGTTTTCCATTCGTCCCCCTCCTTTATGCGAATGAGATTGTAGGCACTGCGCAAATCCAGCTTGGTGGAGAACTTGGCAGTGCGCAGTTGTTCTAGGGCAGCAGGAACAAGATGGAGCGGGTTGACGGTCACCTCGTTAAGTCCTCCGTAGTCGATACAAGGACAGAGACCTCCATCTTTGTTTTGTTTTTTTACGAAGAAGAAGCCAGCCAAAGCGGGAGAAGTAGATGGATGAATAAAGCCTTTTCTGAACTCCTCCTCTATGTAGGCCTTCTTAGCGGCGGTTTCAGGGTGGGAAAGGGGAAATACACGGCCCTTGGGAGGATGAGAGCCTGGCAGCCGTTCGATGGAACAGTCGGTGAAGCGATGAGGAGGCAGTTGTGACGCCTTGGCCTTACTGAAGGCTTCGGCGAGATCCCAATTTTCACTGGGTAATTTAGCGAGGTCGGGTGAGGTGAAACTCGTTCCGTCGCCCTCTGCTTTGGAATGTGAATAAGGCATTGTTCTTGGCAGGATTCTGACCACCGCAGGATTTTTCTCTCAGTCCAGGAAATTCAAATCCAAGATGATCGGAGTTTGAGGGGTAGATAGGACGACCAGGTGAATAGTCTCTGTGTGGAGAGCCCCGGAGCACAGAGTGAGGTTATCGGTGGTGTGTTGACCGTCTACTGCTGCCACTGCCAAATGAGACACACACGGTACAAGAGGGATGTCAATGAAATTCCCGGCCGCACCGAAATCAACAAGAGCTATGATATGAACAATCTTACTCTTGAACTTTAGTACTACTGGAATTTCAATACGAGTATGTGAATGAGAACTAGAACTCACCGCAGCAGATTTGCCAGGAGGGCGTGTGGGGCATGATAATCTCATGTGCCCGGGTAGACCTCAGTAGAGACAGAGGTTCTTTTGAATTCGCCGTTCCCTCTCCTCCAAGCTGATGTGGGTGACTCCCAGCTGCATGGGTTCACTCTCCGGTCGTGGTGGACTGATCGGGACAGACGAGGAGGTTGCTCGTTGTGGTCAGCGTGCTCAAAGGAGGTTGTCAATGGGAATGACAAAATCAATGAATTGTGCCAGGGATTTACCCTCATCCCGGCAGGCGAGTTCCGACTGTACCTCAGCATTGAGTCCTTTGCGAAACAGCAGTTTGAGGGGATCGTCCGGGCAACCGATCTGAGCCGCGAGCATGCGGAAGGTCAGTGCATAGTCAGCCGCAGAGTTCTTGCCTTGTCAAAACTGAAGTAGCTGCTCCCCAATCTCCTTGCCATCCGCTGAATGGTCAAAGACCATTCTCTGAAATTCTCTGAAATTTTGCAGAAAGCCAGCGAAAGAAGGGAAAACGTCACGATCCTCCCTCCACACCACCGTGGCCCAGTCGAGTGCTCTGCCGGATAATAGCGAGCATACAAAAGCAATGCGGCTGGTATCTGTAGGGTACAGGGTAGGTTGTTGGTTAACAAACATCGAGCATTGTAATAGAAAGCTCTTACACTTAGAAGGTGTCGAATTTATCCGGGAACACCAGCCACGGGCTTGTAGTAGTAGAGGGGATTACTGTGGCGTGAATCAGCGGGCTAGGATGAGAGACGGATGATTTGGTGAATGGAGTACGGAGTACTTGCAGCGCCTTCACCAATTCCTCGGTGAGGGTGGTGAGGCGATTGAGTTGTTGCTGGTGGGTCGCTAGTACGGACACTTGAGCAGAAAACTCCGTGGTGAGCTGATAAGCAGTTGCTGGATCGGTAGATGGCGAAGTCTTCTGTGACACGGAGTCAGCGTGACTAGGATCCATATGCAACTTTATTAGAGACAAACTCATAAACAAACAGATCAAGGGTCAAGTCGGAGCAATACGAGCAATGTAGACAAACCCGAGTCAGAATCAAAGTCCAGGCAAGAGAATCATGTCAGGCGGCGGTCCAGTGGTGTAAATCCAATGAACGAAGCGAGGGTCAAAAGGCAGGCGGCAGGCAGACCGAGTACAAAGACAATCGGTTTGGCAACGAGAGATCACACAGGAATAAACGCTCAGAAATGTCAGCAGCAGCAAAACAAGACTTCGCAAGGTGGTGAGCGTGCTATTTAAAGTCTGTGGGTAATGGTTGACACCTGTGCTGGTGATCAGCCCCAGGCACGGGGTTGTGAGTAATGGAGTCCGAATTGAAACTAGTACTCCGGTGATGGTTCCCTCTGGTGGTGATCGGAGGGAGCCACCGATGCTGAATTCGTGACAGGTGTGCTGGAGAATACTGTAAATAGTGATTTGACTCTCTGTAAATACATATCGTAATAAATGTTAAAGTTGATCAAACAAAATCTGTGACTTGTATGACCAGGTAGTATATTTAAATATACAAGAAAAATGTTTTCAGTTTTCCAAAAGCATCATAAATTAAAGAGAATCCTAAGTGATTGATAGTGTTCGGTGGAATGCTCATTTAGAAATGATGATCGTACAGTACTTACAGTACAGTATGTCTTTAAAGATTTCACACATTTTATTGGTCTCTCTCTCTCTCTCTCTCTCTCTCTCTCTCTCTGTTACACATGCTGTAGTATGTTTGCTTAGTCGGGAGATGTCATCTGAACAGGGACTCTCACAGATGGCAGAGGTGCTTCCTATCGGCAATTTGTTACGGTGACATATATTTAGTGTTCTAGATGGAAACACAGCAGCATTTTGAAAGGATATTTTATAAAGTCTTCTAAATGCATTCAGCAAAGGAATTATGAATGAAAATCTGACAAAGTGGAAGAAACACAAAGAAAAGCACTTTGATCCTTATGTTATTAATTAGAATATTCATGAAAATGCTTTTTATTGATGGCTTAAAGGAAGTTTTTAACATAATTTCATGTTAGCTTGAAAAAATAATAACCTAAATCAATATGCATCATATGTTGTGCCAAGGCAGCTCACAAATGAAAAAGAATAAGAAAAAATCTTTCAAGCAATACACTCAGCATGTTCATATACAGATTGTATGCTTCTCATTTAAAATGTTCAGATTGTAAATTCTTTAGCAACACTCTGACTGGTGGTGATTACTCAACAGCATGGAGATTTGTCATGCCAGCAAGGAAAAAAGAAAACATCAAGATGCTGTATAAACTGTCAGATACATATTTCATGTATCTCGTTTTATTTGTACAACAGGTTGAATTGTTGTCAGTGGCAACCAGAATTTGACAAACATTACAGGGAAATGAAAATGCGTTGGCACCGGTTTAGATGAGGAGGTGTGAAAAGCATGTTCTATGGTCAAGCTGCATTACACCTCAGAAAAAGAAGATGTTTTTTTTTAATTCTCAGAAAATGCATTTTCTTTTAGAAAGTAAAGTAAAGTACGTTAAGTGCCTGTCTATCTTAGAGTGGCTTAAAGATTTATTATTTATTCTTAAGCTGGTGAAGTTAAAATATACACCGAGAGGTCCTATTCAGACGTTCTATTACAAATGGCAACCGGTTATATCTGATTTAATTAATTTTCTGGTATTGCCTGATTAAATGTTTGCACTGGGACATATGTCAGAATGCATGTACAATTAATATGCTGACACATTTGGATCTGTCTGAGCCAGGAGATGTGGAATGTGCCTGTGTGTTCTTTTTTCACTTGTTATTTTCCCTTATTTGGTTGCATATTAAAAATGTCAACAGTTATTCTGTTTCATTTGATTGATAATCTTGTACTGCAATCGTTCAATAAAACAGTGTTTACATAAGTGACGACTGACCTACTCAAACAGCCCCTAGGGAGTAAAATCCCCTGTGGTCATGTAAGCGTAATATCAAATTTCTATCCAGTGCTTTCTGGTCATGCTGTATATAAAATAGTAGGGTTTGTACTATATATTAAGTACATTTGTAAAGTAAAGCGAAAGGTTTTAGTGATCTAGAATGTAAAATGTACTTTGTTACTGTTTATTTAGATAAAGTCACATTTATTTACTTTGGGTGGCACGGTGGTGTAGTTAGGCTCCAGGCCCCCGACAACCCTGAATATAGGGTATAGACGACAACGATGAGTGAGTGAGTGAGTGAGTGTAATATTTTGCTGAATAAAATGTGAAAATACCTTTAACAAGATCAAAATAGTGTACAATAAACTTGAATTATACTAGAAGAACTTGGGATAAGTAGAACTTACTTCCCCAAGAAAAAGAAGAGGAAGGTGTACAGCGGGAAGAATGAGTAAAATCACGTTGGGAAAATGCTTGACCATTCATTTCAAAGAGAAAAAAGAGAGATAAAAAAATAGCAATAGCAAAAGAAAGACACCAGGTATTGCTGCCATTTTTACACCTGCTCTACACTGGTTCTGGACTAACATGCTAGAGGTGGAGCAGTGTCTATACACCAAAAGCATTAGAATTATCTACCAATAAATGGGTAGAATTAGAATAAAGAGTGAATTTTAGAAACATAAAATTGTGTTTATGCAAAAAACAGCCAAAATCATCACCTCTTCACCACTGTGCTTGACGTGTTTCTGCTAAATTGCTGTTTGGTTGGTCATTAAGGCCCGACAACTCAACTTTGGTATATCTTTAATTTGTACATAGGATAGTTCCAGAAGCCATCTAATTTGTTCAGATGCAGTTTTGCAAACCTCATTTCCATATTATTTCTTGGACAGAAGAGAGACTTTTCTCATGGCAACCCCTCCAAAAAAATAACCATACTTGTTCAGTCTTCTTCTAATTGTGCTGTCATGGACTATAACATTTGACATTCTCAATGAGGCCTGTAGTTTTTTTTCCTTAATTTTGGAAACAGGGTACCTGGGGGGTACTTTTTGCCCACGTGTTTTTTTTTTCTTTCTGGCTTCATTTTTGTTAAATACATACAGTTAGATGTTGTTGTTTGTCTGAGGTGATTTTTCCTAATACTGAGCCCATCTATCAGAAGATTTTTATACAAAAACATAAAATTTAAAGAGGGGATACTATATTTTGGACATGACTGTATTTTAATAGTTTTCTGCTGCTTCTTAAGTATTATAATACTTTGGATTTCTGACAATTAAAGACTAAAATTGTTCTTGTTACTAAACTGATGTCAGGAAACAAACTGTATGAAACTGAAGAAATCATTGTGATGTGATTGGATTCCAATTGTTTCATGGCCATTGTTAGGAAAGGATTAAATTGGACCAGCAATTTAAAAAAAGTAAAGCTTAGAACTTTTTTTGGAAAAAAGTTTTCTAAAGAGTCTCTGCATGGGACAGTCAATCTCAGGGTTTTACATGGATCCTTCAGGGTTTCCTATAAGGGATAAACTGAACCCTTTAGATTGCTTATTGGAGCATATATATTTATTTTATAGTACTCTTTATAAAAAAATTTATTTCCATGAAACCAAGCTGTTGTTTTTACTGTAACATAAACTGTTTATTGAACTATAACTGATTATAAATACTGTGGGAGATTTTTATCTTCCACTTGTCAATGTTGCCTAATTTAAAATATTAAACAAATACTGTAACTTTAGTAAAAAAAAAACAAAGAAAGACTCCGTACTCTGTGCAGATCTGGATGATGTAATGCGGGATTTATTGCAGCATTAAAACCCAAGTGAGCCAGCCTTGTAACGCCTAGGTTGTGAATCCAAGCATCATCAAGAGCAGACTGATTTGACTGTGACATACATGCTCATTTTATACAGTTTGCAAGGGGAGGGGCGCTCACCTAGCCCCCTCCTCTGTACATTTTTTTCCATTCCCATTATAATCCAATTTTTCCAATAAATTCACCCATTATAATAAATTTTTTTCTACCCTGTTTTGTCACGTCATATACCTCGTCATCTGACTCGTATAATCACCTCATGCTTATATTTTTTACCATTATAATTTATTTTTCTTACAAATTACTTTCCATTATCTTTGCACTTTTCTTGTTTAATTAAAAAAATATTGGGGTGGCGCTTATTTTTACTATACATTCCTAGTTTTTCCGGGTTATTCTACAGTTCTCAAGAGACAGGTCATGGGTAAGCATCTCCGTCGCATTATTTTAATTACTTGTCATATTTTTCTCAATTTGTTATATTTACATATATTTTTTTATCTTATAGATAATTGTAATTGCTCAAGTGCTCACTACATCCCTCTGAACGACTCGGACAGCCAGGGCAGTCCGGATTACAACCCTACTGAGGATTACAACCCTACTGAACCTGTCATGGACCGGTGAGTTTTATCGAGGATGAACCTGAGCCATCTGGATCATTGATGCAATTTCTACAGAAGAAGTCATTCTAAGTCATCCTTCTTATTTCAAGAAAAATGACTCCAAACCTGGTCCATCTCAAAGACTGCGTCTGGAGTCAAATAGCCCTCTTTCTCGTGCTTTTAGACCTGTAAGGCCAGAATCTAGTATAACTCCAGCCTTGTCGGCCCTAAAACCTGTTTGTCATATAAGTGTTGGCACTCAGACCGGTTTTAAGGTGTCTGTTGGTACCCAAACTGATTTTCCTTCGCCGCCTGTGCTATTGCTAAATCGTGGCATTTCTGCTTTTATTCTCCTCACTGATCTTCCAATCTGTGTTGTTCTGCCTCAGAGAAGGTTTGATATTTAATTTCTTATGCATTTTATTTTACTATTGATGCTTACCCAGGTCCCCTATATTTTTCTATTTTTATGTTGGGCCTTATACTTTGTATTTTTTATTACTCACTATGTACTGTAGATGCACATACAGTGGAACCTTGGATTATGAGCATAATTCGTTCCGGAAGCGGGCTCGTATTCCAAAACACTCATAAACCAAATTTAATTTTCCCAAAAGAAATAATGGAAACTCAATTTATTCGTTCTACAGCCCAAAAAAATTAGTACATAAAAATAATTACTACAAAATATAAAGTAAAAATAAAACTAATTAACCTGCACTTTACCTAAAAAAAAAAGTAAAAATAAGGCGCTGTGTGTGTGTGTATAATGTGCGTGCACACACACACACATTAACGGAGAGACTGTTTTATCTGAAAAATTAGCAAGGAACATCGCTAAT
>JAQMYJ010000039.1:35218814-35232979 GCA_030014305.1 Clarias laeviceps | reverse complement strand
CCGCCACCCACACACACACACACACACACACACACACAAACACACACACACACACACACAGAGTAAACTCACCGGGTTTAGCGTGTTACACTGGTCTATAGGATTCTTGTAGTCTGTCTTCAGTTCATCGAACGCAATGATCTGTAACAACAACAACACAAATGTTATTTGAATGAAACTCACATTACACGACTCAAGATATTATTCTATTAAATGGTTAATTAGAGACTTGGATGACAAGTAAACTTTCAACGCTTCTGTGGTTTAAAACATTACAAGGTTACCAGCATTGTGTTAATGCGAGGTGTGTGTGTGTGTGTGTGTGTGTTCCTCCTGGGAGACAAAACCTAAATAAATAAACGCCAGGTGAAATTCTGGAAATAAATTTCACAATAATATACAGATTAATATGCAAATATGTGGAAGCATTGTATGTGGTGAAATTTAGTGTTTGTCAGTAACTTGATTTCAGCTCCTGTGTGTGTTATTAAATATCATTAGGTGATACAAAACTATTCTCAAAATCTTTTGCTAACGCGCCAACAGAAGGCAGCACTGCGCTGCACTCACAGTCACCTGGAGCAGCGACCTTCATGAGTCAGCGTGCCAAAAGACATCGTCAGCTGGTGCTACTCGGACCACGCGAGTCATCACGTCAGCACGTAAGAACAAACGTGGAACGTGATGTTTATGGCGATGCTGCATTGAGGTGTTTTGAGTGGAACGCGCATATTAAAAGTGGAAGAGCGAGAGATCAGGACGACCTTCAGCAAACTCCACCCCTGAAAATGTTGAAACCTTTCAGCAACTTGTGCAGGACGATTCGAGAACAGGTTTCTCACTGGAAACATCATGATCTCACTTCCACCCCGACCCAACGAACAAGATTTCACCCTCTTCTCGAAGATGGAGATCCAGATCAATGGTGGCTGTTTTGACACCACTGTGGAGATCCAGCGCGAATCGCAGAAGATTCTTCACACGCTTTGAAGAGAAAACTTCCAGGACAGGAACCAGGAGTGGCAGGGACTCTGGGAGAGGAGGACCGCTGTGCGAGGGGACCATTTGTAAAGTCATGGCGTGTGAACGGAGATAAATAAAGTACTTTCTTGTAAACGGAGCTAATCTCGGAACTTTTTGATGCCACCTCGTACCTACAGTATAAATCCGAGTGTGACAGTCTGAGGTGTGTTTCAGTCAGGAGGAGAACAACACACTGTCTGAGGAGAGACTCATCACCTCAATCAATCATCCGCAGAATGTTACAGAAATTAATTATAAAGATATTTTTGTGTTGTTTAAAGAATCGGACCATCACAACCTGATCAATAATCCTTTATAATAAACGCGTTAGCTTAGCCGTTAGCATTAGCTGACTAGCAATCAAAACTAACCAGCTTGCGGTAAAAGAAATCAGGTCAGTTAATTATTTTTGATCATCTGTTATAACTGCTGGTGTGGAACCTGACTGAAGTGCTGTGAGACTCGATAATAAACCGTTAAACATAATGAAGCGCTGCGGGGTAATGAATTAAAATCCCAGGCTGCCTCCTGATCCGCACTTCCGCACTAACTAGTACAGATGGCGCGTGTGCCGGCGCGCGCGGAGTGGTGCGCACTGCGTAGTGCGCGAGTGTAGTGCGCGCGCTCACACGGAGTCAGTCATACAGCCGTCAGACACATCACACACTCACTCACAGCTCATTTTAGCCTTTCGTGATTGACTTACGTGCCAGATGGCGAAGAAAATGAGAGCCGCAGTGAGCAGCAGAGCCAGCATGTAGCAAAAGGCCGCGAATGTGAACGCCATGTTCCTTTTAGCTAGCTATCACGTTAGCTATCTCTGAGCTAGCCCCGGGAACAGTTGTCGCCTCACGCCGAAGAGCGCAACTGCGCATGCGTGGGGAAAAAAGAAGGAAAAAGTGCGCATGCGGCATCGCGGTTCCTGGGTAGCGCAAAAAAACAACAACTTGGTTTTCGAAAACAAAACAAAAAACTTGTATCTCGCGAGAATTTGTTTGAACACGCATTAAAAAATCTAAATAAAAGGTAAATATTAGATTTTATTAAAATCTTAATGAATGTTGACAATATAAATATATATATATATATATATATATATATATACTACTCACAATAAGTTAGGGATATTGTTATTTACATGAGCGCTTGTGTCTAGACGTCTATTTACAAGAGCCAGTCTTGTGTCTAGACGTCTGGGTCAGGTTGTCTCCAAAACAGCAGGTCCTGTGAGGTGTTCCAGGTGTGCAGTGGTGAAGACCTACTTCATGCTCCAGATCTCTGTTCTAGTCCCTGAGACCTGTTGCCCCTCCTTGGACCACATTTGTCAGGCATGAAGTAAATGTAAAAATAATTTTTAAAAAAACAGTGCAGACTTCCTAATCACACCATGAACCGAGAGCCGAATTCTCAGTTAACATCTGAAGCACGAAAGGATGAACCATTAGTAAACCCGCTGTGAGTTTGTCATGAGCTGTAGTTTTATTGGGAAGAGTGGATACATAAGACATCGTAGAAACCATGGAAAAGTACAAATATTCAACACAGACTTCAAAATATTCTACACATCACAAACATTTAAAATCCAAAACACAGTTTCTGAGTGTTTATCTGAAAGGTAAGAAACACGTATAAATGAGTCACATTCACAGGTTTTAAGACTGACATCATCGTGTGGTTTATTATTTAATGAGAATATTTGATTGGCTGTAGCAGACGATAATGAAGGAAATGAAAGTGTCTGTGTGTGTTTGTGTGTGTGTGAGAGAGATGCTTTAAGTATTTGTGTTCAGTCCCTGTGGTTAATTCGAGTGTTAAAACTGTGCTATAACAACGTGAATGTTGAGGCTCTAGACGCTCTTACGGCAGTACACACGTCTGTCGTGGCAGTAGATGACAAACAGTACACGTGATTTATCTGGAATGTAGTGAAGAAATCTGATCCGCTACACCGATACAGTACATGTAATCACGGCTCTGTCTCCAGACTCGGTCTCGTTCATGCGGCCCGTTTGTCTTACCCACAATGCACGGGTGATAGACATCAGATTACACCACACAGAGTGATGTTGGACTGGACACGAGGAGTAAGTCTCAATCTCTGCGAAACAAAGTTACGTTGGTCATGTGATCACATCTACTGTATTGTTATTCAGTCACGTCTTAAACTGTGGGACATGCCTCAATCTATCCTCTGTCCTAATAAAGGGCACTTAAAGAAAGGAAAGATCTCTTGGGCTAAGCATATACATCAAATTACTCAGGAGGTTCACTTCTTCACCAGGTCTCACGTGTTCCTACAATCCCTCCTCCTTACCTTCTAATTTATGTGCCCTAGGTTTGAAGTGTTCCCTAGTTTTCTCCATCTCCTCACTTTCTAGTATTACTAGTGCCTTCTTTGTAGTGTCTGTCTTTCTGACACAGACTAATTAAGAATGAAAAAAAGCCCTAATGTGTCAGATGTGCACTCAGATTAAGTGTGCCTAATTTAGTGATGTCCCCTAGGTTTGAAGTTGTTCCCTATTGTTTTTGTTTGTCTGCTGAAAGAGTTTTAGTGTAAAGTCGGTTATGAGAATCTGATGATAAACAGATGTGCAGGATCGGGGATTGGCTGAGAGCCGGATGACACGCACACATGCACGCACACAAACACACTCACACACAAGCAGGGTTTTCAGTGTAAATCAAACATAGTGCTAGTGTTCACCACTTCTTAGTGTTCTAAATATAATGTTAGCCATGTTGGCTGTGTCCCAAACTGAAAGATTCTTTCTACTGGTGGTTATCTGCTCCGTTCTTCTGATCTGGTTATCTGCACATGGTGTGTAATCTCGGAGTGTATTACCCATAATGCACTGCGTTCTGTGATGCGGAATCGGATATCTCTGTCAGTAGGTTAGGGCTCTTTAAGTTAGGGCTCTTTTAAGTGAGCATGGTGTGAGGACTCACCAGCGTTTGGGACACAACCCTACGTCTTCAGCAGGGATTACTGAGAGACGTCGCTGTAACACACCTGCACCAGGAGACACTTATCACTCTGCCCCCGTGGTGAAGTTTTATAGGTTAAACATTAGATTTTCTGATTTCTGTGACAAGTGAAAGTCTTTTCAGTGTCAGGGTCTGTTATCTGTGTAGCACTCTTTAAACACACCCACACACACACACACACGCACGCACATACACACAGAGGTTAGTATTAAATGGACGATGGTTTCCTCTCGAAGGCGATGCACAGCGTCCTGTTCGTCTGTACTGGAGCATGATTTTAACGGAAGAAGCCGAGCTTCTCCCTCAGCCACTCCTCTGTCAGATCCTCCGTGTTCCTGATCTCAAACACCTGCACACACACACACAGAATCAGAGAGTGTGTCCACACTCCCCCAGGGTCAACACCTTCACTATTACTGATCCTGAATCTCTCTTGAACACAGTATCTTCAGAGCCCTGTTCTTACTAAAACCTGACTGTACTGCGCTTGAAGTCTTCTGTAAACGTCAATCGCTTTAATCCCTTCATTCACCAGAAACTTCAGCACAAGTCCCAGTTTGACTTGAACATCCTTCAAAGTTTGAACAACAAAACCAAATTATGTTTGTTAAAGAAAAAACTGAAAGTGTCAGACATGCTAACGCTAAACATCAGTGTGAAACAAAACACTTCCACTTCTTATTTACAGCCAGAGAGACAGATCAGCAACAGGAAACGGGTTCAGTCACACAGGCACTGAAGTGAGAAATGGAACAGAACCTTCACTAACGTGTGTGTGTGTGTGTGTGTGTGTGTGCGCACGCAGTTACTGTTACCTTGGTCAGTTCCACCGTCTGCACCAGTTTGTTTTTGCTTCCAGCGTACATCATTTGCTGCTCTGGCTTACATCCTGACACACACACACACAGCATCAATCAAAGACAATAACAGTGTGTGTGTGTGTGTGTGTGTGTGTGTGTGTGTGTGTGTGTGTGTATGTGGGTGTGTGTATTTACCGACTGGACTGGAGAAAATGAAACAGAGGGGATATGACACTCGTCCATCATCATGCTGGTATTTATAACTGTACACTACAAATGTATTCATGTTAAGGAACCACAGCATAAACGTGTGTGTGTTTAGAGAAGTGTGAGGAGTGTGTCATAAAGAAAGGATATCTAGGCTGTCTCTCTGGCAGTTCGTCCTTCAGTTCATCAGGAGAAACATCCTATACACACACACACACACACACACACACACGATAAATAAACTACTGCACTAAATATGCAAAGACAGAAAGTGTTAATAAATAAACAGTATAAATAGCACAAAATAAAGCTTATTACAAAATAATCAAAGTAGTGTTATGAAACAGTTATTACTACACATGTGTGATTAATTAACAAATAATAACATCCTCCTGCTCTCTCTCACCTAACATTCCAAACTTCATTACCTGTCGTTAACATTGTCACACAGCTGCTGTATCATTTTTAACTGACTTTGTATTTGTATTAATGTAATTACACACACATGCAGACTTACTTCATACTCCTCATCCAAGACCACAAGCTGTCGATCTTTATCAATCTTCACTGCAAAGAAACACAGAACAAATCAAAGCTAGTGTGTAATTATAATATAGTGATTATTATGAAGAGTGTGTGATTATTATAGTGAGTGTGATTATTATTGTGTGTGTGATTATTACAAAAATTGTGTGATTATTATAGCGTATGTGATTATTATTGCGTTTGTAATTATTATAGCATGTGTGATTATTATAACGGGTGTAATTGTTATAGAGGGTATGTGATTATTATGGAGAATGTATGATTATGATACAGTGTGTGATTATTATTGACTGTGATTATTATAGAGAGTGTGATTAATATAAAGAGTGTGATTATTATAGTGTGTGTGATTATTATGGAGAGTGTGATTATTATGGATAGTGTGATTATTATGATGTGTGTGATTATTATAGAAGGTGTGTGATTATTATAGAGAGAGCGTGAGTATTAAAATGTGTGATTATTATGGAGAGTGTGATTATTATAGAGTGTGTGACTATTATAGAAGATGTGCTTATTATAGAGAGTTTTCTTATTATGGAGAATGTGCTTATTATAGATTGTGTGATTATTATGGAGAGTGTGATTATTATAATGTGTGGGATTATTGTAGAAAGTGTGTGATTATTATGGAAAGTGTGATTATTATAGAAGATGTGCTTATTATAGAGAGTTTTCTTATTATGGAGAATGTGCTTATTATAGATTGTGTGATTATTATGGAGAGTGTGATTATTATAATGTGTGGGATTATTGTAGAAAGTGTGTGATTATTATGGAAAGTGTGAATACTATAGAGTGTGTGATTATTACAATGTGTGTGAGTATTATAGAAGGTGTGGGATTATTATAGCGAGAGTGTGAGTATTATAATGTGTGTGATTATTATGGAGAGTCTGAATATTAGTGTGTGGGATTATTATAGTGTGTGTGTGATTATTATAGAGTGTGTGACTATTATAAAGAGTGTGATTATTATAGAGTGTGTAATTATTATAGAGCGTGTGAGCATTATAGAGAGTATGTGATTATTATAGAGTGTTCTTATTATGGAGAATATGATTACTATAGAGTGTATGATTATTATGGAGAGTGTGATTATTATAAAGAGTGTTCTTATGTGTGCGATTATTATACTGGTTGTCATGCTTATAAAGAGTGTGTGATTATTATGGAGAGTGTGATTATTATAGAGTGTGATTATTATAGTGTGTGTGATTACTATAGTACTATACTCTATTACTATATATTACTATATGATTATTATGGAGAGTATAATTATTATAATGTGTGTAATTATTATGGAGAGTGTGATTATTATAATCTGTATTATGGAGAGTGTGTGATTACTATGGAGAGTGTGAATACTATAGTGTGATTATTATAGAGAGTGTGAATATTATAGTGTGTGTGATTATTATAGAGTTTGTGATTATTATGGAGAGTGTGAATACTATAGAGTGTGTGATTATTATGGAGATTGTGTGATTATTATAAAGAGTGTGATTATTACAGTGTGTGTGATTATTATGGAGAGTGTTCTTATAATGTGTGAGATTATTATACTGGTTGTCATGCTTATAAAGAGTGTGTGATTAGTATGTGTCATTATTATAGAGAGTGTGTGATTATTATTATGTGTATCAATATTATCGAGGGTGTGTGATTATTATGGAGAGTGTGATTATTATAGTGTGTGTGATTATTATAGCATGTGTAATTATTATGGAGAGTGTGATTATTATAATGTGTCTGATAATTATGGAGAGTATGTGATTATTATAATGTGTGGGATTATTATGGAGAGCTTGAATACTAGAGTGTGATTATTATAGAGTGTGTAAATACTGTAGAGTGTGTGATTATTATAAGATGTGTGATTATTATGGAGAGTGTGAATACTATATTATATATACTATATTATTATAGAGTGTGTGATTATTATAGAGTGTGATTATTATAGAGTGTGTGATTATTATAGTGTGTGTGATTATTATAGTGTGTGTGATTATTATAGTGTGTGTGATTATTATAGAGTGTGTAAATACTGTAGAGTGTGTTATTATTATAAGATGTGTGATTATTATGGAGAGTGTGATTATTGTAGAGTGTGTGATTATTATAGTGTGTGTGATTATTATAGTGTGTGTGATTATTATAGTGTGTGTGATTATTATAGTGTGTGTGATTATTATAGTGTGCTGCAGTGCTCACTGATGATGGCGGCATTGCTGGTCTCCTTCCTGAAGCGGAAATCCCTCAGCTTCTTCACCAGGTCTCCATCCACCTCACATACAACTAAAGACTCACTCTGCGTGTCCACACACACACACAGTATGTTATGGTCTGACCACTAAGTTAAGGTAGTTGTGGTGGTGTTACTGTGCCACGTTGTGTCTTATGTATGATAATACAATTTGGCTAAACTTTCCCTTTAACTGCGCCCCCTTGTGGATGCTCTTACACTGAACAATACATTTAATTGCATGCAGTGACTTAAATCATAGAGAAAAACAATCTGAATAAATAGCTCATGTGTGTTTCTTCTATAAAACGAGCCCAGTGATCAAATGAAAGAATGTGAGAAACTCCCGTCACCATGACAACCAGACCAGTAAAATAAAGCTGGCGTGTGTGCAGAGAAAGAAGTTCAGATTCGTGTCTCTCGTTCCTCCAGCCCTGCTCCGGCATGTTACAGCACATCACCATCTCAAAACACACACACACACACACACACACACTACAGGGCGGAACTGAAGTGCTCAACCACTTTTATACACACGCACACACTCTGATACCCGCACCAGTAAGCCCACTAGCCCCACCCCGCCTCCTCAGAGGACAGAGGACAGACCCACGCTCCTACCCGGGGCAGTTAGTCAATAATAATAATAATAATAATAATAATAATAACAATAATGATCCTCTCACCATTTTGCCGGAGCGCAGACTCACACAGACTCAATCTGTTTCTCCCCTCGTCCCTTCCCAGTCCCGTGACTCCGCATCAGCCAATCACAGAGCACGCTGCTCTCCCCCGCGCATGACGTCACGCGCTCTGTCGCCGTCTGTCCCTGAGCCATGCGGAAACACACCCGGGGTGTCTCTGTCTCTGTCACACCTCTCACTCTCTGACACTCTAGTCACGTGATTCAGGTTCCGCCAAGTTCTATTTCCACACGTTAATTATTCATTACTTGTTGCACGTGGGATATTTAATACTGTTTGTGCGAATCCTGTCGCGCACACACGTCAGTAGGTGGTCAGTGTTGTGTTTAATACAGCAGAGGTTATAGCAGGATGTTGAGCTGAGCTCTCATTGATGGAGAGAGAGAGAGAGAGAGAGAGAGCTCCCCTTTAGACACACTGCAGAGAGAGAAATATTCACAATAATGACAGATAGATAGATAGATAGATAGATAGATAGATAGATAGATAGATAGATAACAATGTGTGTATGTATGTATAAATTAATTTTAAAATATATTCTTGCATTCTGCTCTGTAAATGTTTCTGTACATGTTTATTCTTTTGTATTTTGATGCATTAAATGAACATCAGATAGTTTTAATTACATTAATTGTTTTAATAGAAAATCTAAGATATATTTAAGATCCTTTCCAAACCACGAATAAAACAGATAGACAGATAAAAAAGCATTAGAAGTGTATTTAGTGGTTGAGTGTAATTACTGTATATTAAAATCTCACGCGCTCACCTGCAGACTGATTATATTCCGGGAAGGGGGCGGGGCGGGGCGGGGTGGGCGGGGCGTGTTGCGGTGCTGCAGGTGGCTCGTGACAGCGGAGGCGGCGCTGTTGTGTCTCTCAGAGCGCTGATGATGGAGACGCGCGGCTTCACTTCCATCTCTCTGTCTCTGTCTCTCTCTGTCTCTCTCTCTCTCTCTGTCTCTGTCTCTGATCAGTTGTTTAATCTGCATTTAGACTGAAACCGGAAGAGCTCGAGCCCAGGAGTGGTGAGTCCCGGGTCGCGTGCGTGTCCGCTGATGATGGAGGGATAAAGTGTGTGTGTGTGTAAAGTCGGGATGGAACGCTCTTACTCCTGTCTTCTAATGTGTTCTCTCTCTCTGCTTTTCTGATCTTCTTCTTTTTTCTTTCTCTTAATGTTTATGTCTCTTGTTTTAGTTTTTCTGTGAGTTTTATCTTTTTCTCCTCTTATTAAATTTGTCCTCTTTCTTACTTTTGTTTTTTTTTCCTTCTTTTTTTCAGATCCATTTCTCCTCACACTGATCAGTTTGTTTTATTTTCCTTCTGCCCTTTAAATAACTGGAGTTTTCTTTCTCTCCTCTTATCCTTTTATCTGCCCCCCCCCCCCTCCCCTCCCGTCCCTTCCCCCCCTCTCTGGGCTGTGGGGTGTGGAGCTCTTTGGCGAGTATCACTTCCTTCACCAGGGGATTCGCTGGCAGGGCAACCTGCTACAGGTTACACACACACACACACACACATACAGTACATACACACACAGACCCTATTCTGTATTTAAGATGCATCATGTCACTTCAGAAAAGGACTTTAGCAGATTTCAATACCTGTGTGTGTGTTTGCAATGCATATGCTTATATTAATGTTGCTGTGTGTGCATGTGTGTCTAACAGATGATGAAGTCTCAGGAGGGAGAGCTAATGCGGGAGATCTCAAAGGTAACACACACACACATTCACACACACACACACACACACACACACACACACACTAGTGAGGAAGATCTCCAAGGTCACCAGTGGTCAAATTGTAAAAAAATTTCAAAGGGGATTTTGTGGTCAACAAAATCTATATATATATTTTTTATAATTAACTAAACAAAATGATTGCAAAATCTGTCACATTTTTAAGAACAGTTTTATTACCAAAATATAAGCTTAATTAAATCAACTCGCAGCCATCAAAACAAAACACATGCATTTAAACATGCAGTTGTCAAAACTATCATTTGATCCTTTCCATGGCTTTAATCTGGAGAGGATTATAAAACTGAGAATGAAACACAAAGTGTGTAAAGAACTCGTCTTTTATAATCATTAAAGCTGTCAGTCATTTCTAAATCTCCCGTAATAAACTGAATCCTTCATTTTTGTCACGTTACCACTGAGGATTTGTGTGTGTGTGTGTGTGTGTGTGTATCACACCTTCACTTCTCTTCTTTTTAAAATATGTCAGAAGCTGTGCTTGAACTATTCACTTGGTCACTGCAAAAATGTGAACAGTGAGAAAAATGATGCAAACTTGCGTGAGCTCGTGAGCAGCGCGTTACAATATTGAATTCTGATTGGCTAATCGCCGTTATTTATAGTTATGCAGATGATCATACGTAGAGAGTTTTAATATTTAATTTTCATGACATAATACACAGGGCGGTTTTTGTCTTTTTTTTTCAACAGGGGGGCGATGCCACCTCCCCCCATCCCCCCCACAAATCGAGCCCTGAAGGTCACATAGACACTTACACACACACTGTGAAGTGGGCGGAGTGTTTTCTCAGGTTGCTCGTGTCTTAGAAGCTTGGTCAGGGGGCGGGGCTAATTTTTGGGCCAATAAAGATACCTACTGTATATTTGTACGTTAACCTGATAAATGTGCCATTGAGTGTATGAACATAAATGTTTGTGTGTGTGTTTGCAGCTGCAGATGATGGTTTTGGAGCTCAGGTCCGGTTTCTCTCGCGCTCTACTGGAGTTAAATCAGATTCAGCTTGGAGACACGGAGCTTCAGAACCAACTAGAGGAGACGAGACACGGCTGTAACAAACGCACACTCCATCTGGAAACACTCGTTCTCACGCTTAAGGTAACACACACACACATACACACACAAAAACTTCAGAGAAGCAGAAGGTAATCTTTCAGACGTGACCTGTCCCATGGAAGTGCAACCATGTGAAGAAGATCAGCGAGGACTTCACCAACACCAGAGCCGGACGTGACAGAGTTTTACCACACGTTTCATGTTCGCCTGAGATCTCTTGCATGCTCATTGTAGAGCATTGAAGCCCTCAGCAGTGGGAATCTGCCCCTCCCTCAGACACCAGGTGCTCTACAGGTGTGTGTCAGGAACACACTCTCAGCACTCACAAAGCTGCTGGACTCCCAGTTTCCACCATCATACCAGTGCTGAAGAAATCAGCAGTATCCATCCTAAATGACCCCGGCGCTGTAGCCCTCACTCCAATCATCATGACGTGCTCTGAGGGACTGCTCATGGGTCACATCTGGACCAGATTTCCCACCACACTGCAGGTTATCTACTACTCCAGCTGTTCTACAGAGGGTATAACCGCACATACTCCTCACCAGCCACTAATGCACCTCGACAAGAAAAGTAAAGGCGTCAGAGGGGTGGGAAGGATAGGAGGGGTTCAGGGTTCAACACCATCGTCCCTGAGCAGCTGACAGATAAACTGGTTTGTCTAGGTTTTATCTAGGTTTGGGTCGGCAAACCTCATGCCCTGACCTCTTTAGTCTAGGAAGAAATTTCCAAGAGAGCACAGCGGCATCTGCAATTGCTTTGATGCTTGAAGAAGGTGAACATCCCTCTGTGCATCCTCGACACGTTCTACAGAGGAACCACAGAGGATCCTTCTGACCCTTCTCCCAATCTATTTGCCCCTCTGCCACCCGGGAGAAGTTCCTGCGGCATCGGTTAAGAGACAGGCGGACAGAACACCGTGCTGCTACTGAACCCCAAACCCTCCTCCTACTCCCCCATGTTTCTCACGCCACCTGCATCTTGTACCTTTATTTAGGAGAAACATCTCACACTGTACTGCACACTGTGTACGGCTGTGACCTACTCCGCCCAGCTTCTTTTACTCAGTGTGTGTGTGTGTGTGTGTGTGATCAGGAGGAACTAGAGGAGATTCGTTGTCAGATTCGTCAGCTGTGTGATGAGCAGGTGAAGTCAGAACAGACGAGCAGTACCACAGGAGTGCAGAGTGACAGGTACACACACATGGACACATTTACTCATTCTTATTTTTATTTCATTGTGCAGATTCTGCTCTGCTGTGGAAGGAAACACTTGCAGTTTGCTCTTGTTGCTCACTTTCTGTTTTTGATATTTTAGATTTAGATTTTACTTTCTGTTTAAACACATGATGCTCATAAGGGGAAACTGTCTGTAATCATCATAATACGTACACAGCTCTAATACACACATAATACAATATGAAAAGAAGTTAATTCACCCTGTGTGTGTGTGTGTGTGTGTGTGTGTGTGTGTGTGTGCGCAGTGCTCCAGGCTGTAGTGGTGTAAAGGATGCTAGCAGCAGCACTAATGGGACTAAAAATGATAATGAGGTGACAGTAGCCCCACCCCTTTGCACAGTAGGCGGAGCTCTTCTGCTGCATTGCTACCTGCAGGGCCTGTGGGCGGGGCATAACTCAGGTGAGTTGTGTTTAACACCATGAAAGTTGCGTGAGACATGATGGTGAGATCAACGTGTGTGTGTGTGTGTGTGTTACAGGTGAAGTTTTCTTGCACGTGAGACTCGGAGGTGATGGTGCTCCAAGCTGCACGCAGACAGGTAACTCACACTGACCACGCCCCGCTGAGTGAACACCAATCAGGAGCTACTACACCCGTGTGTGTTGTCATCTCCATGGTGATGCTTAGCCAGATACTTTACCCTCAGAGTTAGCAAAGAAATAAAAAATGTGTGTGTATGTGTGTGTGTGTATGTGTGTGTGTGTGTATGTGTGTGTGTGTGTGTGTGTGTGTGTGTGTGTGTGTGTGTGTGTGTGTGTGTGTGTGTTTAATGAGTCATGGCTTAACTAGGGACATTCTAGAGAAGGAAATCCTGCTATGAATTCCTGAAGTATAACCACTTCATTAGCATTTACTTGATTTCTACAGTATGTTGACTTCCTTCAACAAGGTGTGAAATAAAGCTGGACCCGGACAAGTGACCAAATTCCTCTCATAAGTAATGGCACCATTTAGTTTGCTTTTATTTGAGGGGGAAGAAAAACAACAAAAAAAAAAAACAAGCTTGACGTTTTTTTTAGGCTTTGACTATTAGACATGTAAGGAATCGAAACTAAGATAATTTTAGCTTAAAATTAGTACAAATGTCTAGAAATGTAAGAATTGTTCATTAATAATATAAGAATACTGGATAGAGCTTTACCTTTATTCGCTTTCATGTTCTGTTTTTTAAAGATTTCTTTATACAGTGCTGTGCAAGTCTTACTCACCTGCAAATAAATACTATAGACTGAATATGCCTTCAAAAAAATTAACAAAAAAAAATCTATAAAGTATTCCAGTAATTAATGAAACAAATAAAGTCAGTATTTGGTGTGAAGACACTTTGAGAACCCTTTAGTCTCAGGTACAATGTGCGCAGTTTTATAAGGAAATATAAGGAAGAAGACTGGTGCACCGGCTTCTATTGGCGTGCGAACCTAAGCAGCTTTCATGCTGTTTTTTTTCTGAAACGTAGTCGCTTATATAACGTGCTGCATCTTTTCTGGCATACAAATATTTTTCTGTAACTTTTTACTTCTGTTAATTTTGTGGAGATTTTGGAAATCAGAAATGTGTTTCCGTACTGATGCAATAATTAAGTGCATAAATTATATATTTATAT
>JAQMYJ010000039.1:35018111-35032178 GCA_030014305.1 Clarias laeviceps | reverse complement strand
ACTCCTCCATCACCTTCATCATGAAGAACCCAGATCTGGGCCAGGAGATGAGGAGGAACATCGACTTCTTCTCAGGTGGGTTCATCCAGACCACATGTCCCTGAGAGTGTTATTAACTCCTTCACCACTGCAATTGACCACATTACTGTTCTTACATATCACAAAAGAAGGCATGAGCTCTAACTTTAGCTCTAAGAGTTCAGATCTCAAATAGAATAAAGATGTTAAAATGTGGCTTGTGAAATTGTGTCTGATTATTTTCATTGTTTGTTTTACAGAAACTGGAGGATTTGACCAGAAAGAACAGCGAGCAGTAATCATTGGAGTTTCCATTGTCGGAGTTGCGTTACTAGCGATCATTTCAGTAATTATTCTCCATCAACATTACAAGAAGAGAAACTCCCGAAATCCTGCAGAGACCTGCGTAGAGTCAGGAGCAGCATCGAACCATCAGACTCGAACGGATAATTCTTCAACAGATAAAGCTAAGAATTCTATAGAACCTCTGTTAAAAGAAGATCTTACAAGAGACATTAGATTAGAACGATAGATGGTGAGCTGGTGATGTCAAGAAAAGAACCAGAGGAGGCCATGAGAAGACGTCTACAGCCTGATCAGTAGCGCCTGTCTGTCTCTCAAACTGGAGTGTTTTGGACCCTGATCAATTTGGACGTTAATGTTCTTAACGTAAATATGAAGATAATTGAGTGATATTCCGTTCAGGAGTGAGGAACTGGGTTCTCCTGCCTTGTGCTCAGCATTTTTTGGGGTAAACCTGCAGATCCACTCACGATCTGATCCTGATAAAGCACTTACTGACGATATATGAATAATTGTATCTGTAAAAAAAAATTATAAGTTTTATATATATATATATATATATATATATATATATATATATATTTTTTTTTATTATTTTTTTTTTTTTTAAATAATTTCTACATCTTCCTGTTGTAGTATTGTGAATTTTTATTGGTTTCTTTTTATAAAAGCTAAACTGTGACTCTCCGAGAAGCCTGAGCTTTGGAACGTTCTGTTTCTTTCTTCATTTTAATACGCAGACTTACTTTAAGAGTTTTATGTTTAAAATCGAACCAGACATCTGCCATGAAATAGCAATTAAAAAAGTGACAAAATGTAAAAAAAAAAAAAACAGGAAGAAATGAGCTTTAGGTGAACTCCTGACACACAGATGTTGACACAGATGTGTCAAAACAAACATTTCCTTTTTATAATCGGTGGGATAAAGTCATTTATACAAGATTGTAATTCTTTTAATCCTGTGAGGAAATTATTTTATTAACACTTTTAAAAATGTTTTTAAACAAGTAAATCCAAATTAGTTTTAAAATTCTTTAAAAAAAAATTTTTTAAACATCTTATCTAGTTTTAATATTAAATAGTACCAAACTGACTCTGGCCATGAATCCAGCTGTAGACGCTGGCAGGAGTCACTGCACCTGTGTGTTCGCTCCTGTCTTACTGTATCTGAATCAGTGTTCTGTAATAACGTTAATGTTTTCTATTATTAAATGAATAAAATGTTAAATTCGGTCTTGAACAGCAGCAGGTCGCCTCATTCTCCTAATATTTATATTTTCACATTAGGACAGTAATCCTGTCTTAATAAGCTGTAATGCTGTGATTTTAGTTCGGCATCATAAGCTGTTTTCTGCACTATATTTATCTATATTTGTTTCATTGCTCTTGCTGGACAAGACGAGAGGAACAGATACGATGTTTTAATTGTCATGAATTTTTTACTGCCAGATTTTGAAGACTCAGTTTTGTATTGCAAAAATATTTATTTAAATTGTTTAGTTACACATAAATATACGGTTATACGGTATAAAGGTTTATTTCTGAGAATTTTTTTACATTTTCTGAAAGAGCTTTTGGTCCGTGTTTTATTCTGAATGTATTTTGAAGGTCATGTTTAAACACTACGCTGCTCTTTTCTCCAAACACCTGATAATTCTGTCAGATTAAAACTAGTTTTGTGTTCATTTGTGTGTGTGTGTGTGTGTGTGTGTGTGTGTGTGTGTGGTCTGGTCAATACTTCTGGACAGTGTAATGTAACAAAGTGGTTTGAAAGTAACTGAATTCTGTGTGTGATGTGAAAATTATCTACAGAATAAAAGCTGTGAGTTTCATCTCATCCTGTTATTAACTTCACTTTTCAATTAGTTTTCAGTTAAAAATGTAGATAATTGATGTGGTCATAATATAATATCACAGTATTTAAAGAAAGACACACACACACACACACACACACGCACACATACACACAGCAGCGTAAACACCTTTTCAAACACTGTAACACTTCAGTAACACTGAAGTCTGTGTGAGCTGGTGATTCTAATTCAGAAATCTGAAAAATTTAAACTTCAACATTGATTAACAAACATGTGATGCTTTAACAAGACTAATCACAAGGTCAACACACTGGCAGTGTGTGTGTGTGTGTGTGTGTGTGTGTGAGAGAGAGAGATCCGGTGTCAGATGTACAAAAATAATTAAAACTTCCCTTATTTTTAAATATATAAATATCTTCTAACTTTTAGTTCTCCCTTCATTGCCGCTCTCTTCCTTTTTAATACATTTAATACAATGGAAAATCTTACACACACACACACACACACACACACACATACATGTGCCCACACACACATCCACACACACACTCATATGCGTGGTATTTTCCATTTTCACTGCATGCTAAAATTAAATAAGTGAAACTGAATCAGTTCATAATATTTTTTGAAAGAAAACTAACAGAAGAGTGTGTGTGTGTGTGTGTGTGTGTGTATGTGTATGACACTAGCCCTCAGTGTGCAGGGTCCTGTTAGTCAGGTGTTTTTCTTACAGCTTCACTTTTAATTGCTACTTTTATTTTATCAAATTTAATCATTAAAAAAAAACAAATAAAAACCTTGTATTATTTATAATTTGTGAGTTGTTACTCGGCATGGCTACGTAGAAGAAGAAATGGAATTTGTGTTGGTTGTTGTTTCAGTCTGACATGCTACAGTGAAGTGAACTGAAAAGTCCAAAAGGTTTCCTGCTGCAGGAACGTGTTCTGTTCCCCCGACACCCGCCGTGCCTTATAGTGCTGAACACACCTGGGGGGCGGGGCTTACAGGTGAAAGGCTTATATGACGGACCGGTTTAATCTTGCCCTGATGACTCAGCGTCTGCTTACTGAAAGCTTTGTCTGCTTTCTCATTACCAGAAGAACATCATCTACAATCTCTGCTTAAGTCACCAGTTAATTATAAACACACCACAGATGTGCTGCACATAAACAGTTTTAAAATCCAGCGGGTTGATGTTCACAGGAATCGTTGGGTCACTAAACATTCCGTAAAATCCGGAATCGTCCTTCAGTTCTAAACTAAAGGTCCTGTTCCGTATAGAACCGATACTGACACTGTTTGTTCTGTATTTTTGAGAATCAGTTCAGTGAAATCTGTGGGAGAGAAATGTTACAGGTCAGACTAATAAGACACGGAGATGTCTATGAGACACAGTCAGAGGACAGAAGGAATCCCCTCCTCTCCCTCCGCCTGTCTGTCACGGTCTCTGCCTGAACACATAGAACAGGAAGAGCGCTTCTCGTTAGTCCAGACTCTGGCATCTTGCCAGGGGGGCATTGGGGGGGGGAGGGGGGGAGGTATAATTATTTATTAGTTCTTGCTCTGACTCCAGTGTGTGAGCGAGGCAGGGGACTGACTGAAGATCCCTCACTCAGTCACTCAGAGAGGAAAGAGATGGGGAGGGAGGGGGCTAGTGGACATTACCTCAGGTCACCTGCAGGGGGAGCAGGAACAAAACACACGTCCAACTTTATAGAGCAGTGCAGTTAGTAACATCACTCACAGTACAGAATGTCACAGAATAAACTACAGATGAATCATAACACTGTGACTATATACTGTACTGTAGAGTTTCACAGGAGGATCTCATTCTTCTCTTCTGTGTCAAATCATTAAGAATAATATATAACCAGTCTACACACACACACACACACACACACACACAGGGGAAATGAGTTAGTCCTGACTCTTAATCGGTAGTTTGCAATGTCTTGATGCTTGTCAAATAGAAATAAATATATAAATAAGAAAAGGTCAGAGCCATTAGGTGCAGAGTTTAGAAAAAGAAGAAAGAAAGAGAGAAGATATAAGGAGTCTGTGCTTCTGTCCTGCACCGTGATGGGTGTGTGAGATGCAGCCACATAAAAGCGTGCAGTACACAGTCATCACTGCACCGTGTGTTGCTGGAGGTTTGGTGATAATTTCACATTAATTTCTGCTAAACGAAAGGAGGAGGATTGAGATGAGATGTGAAGAATAAAAGGTCAAACCATCAGACAGGAAAACACAAGATTGAGCTGAGAGAGACACACAAACCCTCTTCAAGGAAAATAAGTCTTTCTTTCATAAACACAGGAATTCAGAGCCGAGTGTGTGATGAGGTTTGATACTGAAACTCCGCCTACTATCTGCAGACTTATTCAGAAGTGACGCGAATTTTTCTCATGAGAAAAGTCCAGGACCGCTGTCTGGCTCTCTGATGTAACCACAACATGTCAAGCTAAAATATTACCTCTGGTCTGTGTGTGTGTGTGTGTGTGTGTGTGTGTGTGTCTGGAGTTTGGTGGGTTTCTCTAGGTAATCCAATCCAAAGGCTAGATGAATTGGCATCTCCTGCGGCCCAAGTTCCCTGTGACTGTCCCTACAGAATAAGTGTGTGTAGGTTAAAGCAGGGAACTCTTTATTAACACATTCTGATCTGCCAAAACACAAACAAAAAACTATAGCTATGCACTTCTACCTAAACTGTTCACATTAGCATATAGCATAAAGAACAAAAATCTCCTGGTCTGGACGATTGTGTACGATCTTACTGACATTCAGGATTAAAGCTGAACAATGAACAAGGAAACACAGGACCAATAAACACACTACATCTGTAGTTGTATTAAAAGGTTTGGAGACTTTGTAACACACCAACAGAGGGCAGCACAAGGCTGCACACACACAGTCACAGAAACACCGATCTTCATACGTCCTGTGCCACAGAGATGTTTGACATGATTCTGCAAATTTACGACGATGCTGCAACGAGTCATTTGAGGTGTTTTGAGTGGCACACGCGCGTCAAGTGCGGAAGAGCATCACTGGAAGTCAACGAGAGATCAGGAAGACCTTCAACGAAACCTTTAAAACCATTCAGCAGCATGCGTGATGATCTTTGGAGAACAATCCACAACATTGCAGGTTTTCTATCTAAACAAGCTGTAGATGCAGCCAGTGCTGGAGACAATTTTAAAAAGCAAAAAGTATAAAAAGTATAAAATATGAATATATGAATATATTAAAACATTACCATGATAAACAGGTAACAGTGTTGGGGGATGGGTAATGAATTATTGCTCGCCACATATTAAAAATGGATACAAAACAAGCCAAAAGCATCAGGTGTCTGGTTTAGGAAAAAAGGGAAGGAGAAGAAGAAGACAACAAAAGATAAAGGTACGCAGCTGTCGTATCACTTTATGAATATAGTTTCATGCATGAAATCAAAAAGGCTAATGGTTGTGTTTGTTGCTACGTTATTAAATTTAAGATGAACCTATTAGGCTTTATACTGGATATAATTTCACACAGTTTTCAACACCTGCAGCAGAACTATTAGAAGCTAACTAGAACATGACTGATTTGATGAACGTTCACTGAGGGAACTCCCTAAGGGTTTTGTTTGATTGTATTGAGGTCCTGAGCTCAGTCAGGGAATAATTCCCAATGCTCTGAGTCAACTTACAAGAATTAATAGAACTAATATTTGTCTATTTTGTGATTAGAATCTTTTGTGGTTTTATGATTATAAATGTTATAATTATTTATTTGTGTAGTTCCACATGTCTGAATAAAATAGTTAAAATGTGTAAAAATGAGTCAATTGTTGTTGTTTTTTTCATTCTAGAGGTACAACATGTAGAGGAAATGCTGAAAAAACATAAAACTTAGCCGCTAATTATAAATAAATGTATGACATATATATTATAATATAATTTGCATGAGTTACATAAAAATTCACACCATCTAACTTTGGAGACCAAATCCCTTTTTTGTACCTGGTACTAAATGTGGCGGCACTGTGTCTTAGTGGTTAACTCCGTCACTTTCACCTCCAGGTCCTGGGTTTGATTCCCACCTCGGGGTCTGTGTGATTGGAGTTTGCATGTTCACCCCGTGCTTGGTGGGTTTTTTCCAGGTTTTCTGGTTTCCTCCCACAGTCCAAATATATGCAGATTAGGCTAATTTGTGTTCTAATTTCCTGTAGCATGTGGCTCCTGTCCAGAGGTCCTACCACGGTTCTATAAAATAGGAATTAATACAGTGGTCACCATTGCACCTCCATGGTCCCTAGTTAGACTACAGAGGTTCCTGGATGAATGGAGGGATCTTCTAAATGTGGACATTTTAACATGGGGCTCTATGAGGATTGGCGCACACTAATAAAAACACCTAGTGGTCATTCAAAGAACTGCACATTTCAGCTCTGTTTTTAGTAGACCGGATTATTACCATATATGGGCAGATGTCTGCGCCATGCATCATTACACACCAAATGTGTGGTGTGTATGTGTGAGCCTTCCGTAACCTGTATCCTGATTAATAATTTTAAAAAATCAGCTCAGGAATACAAGTAAAGAGCTCAAGTTGTATGACGTTGTATGGAGGCTGTAAACTTAAATACAGTGTGTAGAGTTTAAGGGGAGATTCTTCTTCTTCTTCTTCTTCTTTCCCAGTAGGACCAGCACACACTGACTCAGCTGAATGAACCCTACACCAGAGCATTAATCACCCTGAGTCAGACAGGGTGGGTTTGTAAAGTTCAGGGCTCAGCCATGGGTTACTGAGCTCCTTCACAATCAAAGCCACTTCACTGGTACAGAACTTATCATTAGGAATGAACAGAACCAACACACACCATTTTTTATCAACAGTTAACCAGTGTTTTATTATAATTTACATTGAAAAAGTGGACATATGTTTAACAGACACAAACATTATTAAGCATTTAATAAGAGTAGATGATCATTTCACAGAGGACGTCTCAGACACTGGGGTTTATTAATAACAAGTGAGATTTAACAATGATGTCGAACCCGGACCCTGGAGGTGCGAGGCGACAGTGCTAACCACTACACCACTAATAATTATAATAAGAATAATAAGAATAATTTTACTTTACCTGAGGGATTTTGCCGTTAAGTGTAAATATAAAAGTTTTTTTATATAAAAAATATAAAAGTGCTGTGTGTGTGTGTGTGTGTGTGTTTAGGATGAGCACTCTGAACCAGCTACACTCAGCACAGTCTCCGCCCCCGGGTTAAACCGCGCCCTCGTGTGTGTGTGTGTGTGTGTGTGTGTGTGTTCACCACTCGGTCAGGAGAGAGTCTCCTCCAGCAGTGGGAAATGAGTTCTCACACCCCGGCTCCGGCATGGACCTGCTGCTGCTGTGTGTGTGTGTGTGTTCCCTCCTCCTGCTCTCTCAGGTGTCCTGTAACAGTGAGTCTCCTTCTCCTACCATTCTCTGTCTCTCTGTCTCTCTGTCCCTGTGTGTCTCTCTGTCTCTCTGTCTCTCTGTCCCTGTGTGTCTCTCTGTCTCTCTGTCCCTGTGTGTCTCTCTGTCTCTCTGTCTCTCTGTCCCTGTGTGTCTCTCTGTCTCTCTGTGTCTTTGAGTCGGTTCTAGTCTTTTCCCTTTGTTCCTTTGTTCCTTTGTTGTTGTTGGTGTTGATGTTATTCTTCACTCCTGAAACTGTTTGAGGTTGCAGTTTTTTTTCCCCTAACACAGTTATTGTTTTTATTTGAATGGTTTGTGATTTTGATAGTTTATTTGTTTTATATATTTATTTTGATTTGTACTGGACTCTCAGTAGCATTAGAATTATACACGAGCAATTCACAATTGTAGCAAAGCACTTGTTAAAATTATAAGCAAAGTTCAGTATAAATAACACATTCACTACACATACTGTATGTACAGTAATAGTGATGGAGGTTTGTGTATTAATGATTTTATAGCCAACAAATCATTTAAGGTTTAAAGTGTTCATTTCTGAGGTTTAGTATAATTAAAATAAATAAATGAAATCTCACACACACACACACACAAATCCACACACAAACACACAACCTAGTTTACATGTAGCAACTGGCAGGTCCATGTAAAAATAATTTTTCTTTCCATATTTGAGAAAAAACCAGGGTGGAGGACGTGGCATCAGGTCATAAGGGAGGCTGAAACTCCTGAGTCTTTAAACCACGCGTTCATCCCCAAGTTAGTGAGGGAAAAACCAGCCAAACCTTGTTTTATGTCCACAAACATATCCACAAATTATGTTTAAGTTTGTTTAAGCTCCCTTGACCCTCACTGTTCGATAATAATAAATAAAAGGTTGTGTTGAGGACAACACGACTGTAATCCTTCATTGGTTTATTAATCTCAGGCTGGAATCAGTCAAATTTCCAGCGCAGGTGTAAAACTTAGGGTTAGGTCAAGCAGACTTACAGAAACACACTGGGTTTGAGTTTGCTGTGCATTGGTTTACAGAGCACGAAGACATAAACTAATATAGACAACAAAAAGGAAAGAGAAAGTGGCAGTTTAAAATAGAGAGGGGTAACTAAATGCCCCTCAGCCCTGTTTGTGACAGCAGTACGTTCATTATAGTGATGTAGTTTACTGAGACGGGTATCTGTAGTGGACACACAGTGAACGACTGCATAATACACTCGAACAATAACTACTGTGTTATAGCCCCAGTGCAGATAATACACACTCACTGTCCTCTTTATAAGGATGGACATTCATGCAGTTATCTACTCATCTGATCATCGTGACAGCACATAAAATCCTGAGGTTCAGGTCAAGAGCTCAGTCAGTGTTCACATTACGGCCTCAGTCTCCTGTTCCTGTCTGACAGAAGTGGGACACAGTCTGGCCTTCTGAGTGCTTACTGATGACTGACTGTTGCAGATGGAAATGACTTTGATCTTTGAAAAATGATCTTATATTTTATTATAGTAAAATTAGATCCATTGAAACCTTGGATTGTGAGTAACTCGGTCTGCGAGTGTTTTGCAAGACGAGCAAAAATTTTAAATGAATTTTAACTTGATAAAGAAGCGAGGTCTTGATATACATGTAGTACGCTTGTGCTTTGTCTGCCGAGTGTCACGTGATAACAACTGAGCCGATCGTTCTTCTCTCTCTCTCTCACTCTCTCACGCTGTGGGATTGTGGGTAATCGTCTGTCATGCTAAGTCTCAGTGCACGTGTAACACTCGTATAGTCAACATCCGTGCGTGTGTGTATCGTTTACTATAAGACTGTGACCACGTGTTTGTGCGCGTAAAGCATTTTTTTATTTTGTGCTCAAGTGTAGTGACTGTTCTTTAATACTGTACTGCAACAACGGCCCACAGGAAGAAAAAAAAAGTTTAAGTCTGTGGCAGTGCGGAAGATGAATCTGTTTAACGGCAACACAACGTCACATTTCCGTGAAATCCTCAAAAGGAGCCAAAAGCAAGTGACATTAGAGAGGTTCACTGTTAAAGATTTGTAGACAGAGACTCTCTATCAGAGCAGTGATTCAGTTAGTGTGTGTGTGTGTGTGTGTGTGTGTGTGAAAGTCACCCCCTGCTCTCCTCTCTCATCTTACACCAGCCATGATTCTTTTCAAAGTGCAGTAAAGCGAAGGTTAATTAGTTATTGTTGTTTTATATATATATATCGAATTGTGCTCGCAAAGGATTAATTGTGCACTGTTTTAAAATACAGTAATATTAATAGAAACATGGTGAAGGGATCAGCTAAAAATATAAGGCCTGTAAATTAGGGATGTAACCCTATGTTACTACTTTCAGGATCTTTATTTAACTAGACATTATATAATGCAGAAGTGTGTCTGATCACCCCAGATCAGCACTGTTCTCATCATGTGATGTGCATGAGACCTTTAAAAGAGCCTTTAAAATCCTGCTTGTATTCTTCTTATTTTTGTTTGTACTACCCGCTTCATTTCTAACGGACCTCACTGCCTTTATTTCCCAAAATATAGCGAGACAGCAGAGCATCTGTGGTTGTTTTCCCCCACACATGGCCACCCACATGGAAGATTAATCGTTCTGTTCTACACGACTGTTTGCTGCATCCTACAGACTTCCTGTCCTGATACTCTGATAGACAAATTATTAAAAAAAAAAAAAAAAAGTGTTGACACAAAGACATGTACATTTCAGCATTTGGCAGACGCCCTTATCCAGAGTAACTTGCATTTATTTTTTATCTCATTTTACATCTGAGCAGTTGAGGGTTAAGGGCCTTGTTTAAGGACCCAACATGGGCAACTTGGTGGTGGTGGGGTTTGAACCTGGAACCTTCTAGGCCTTAACCACTGAGCGACCCCTGCTGTGTGTAATTTAAGTCTGTTTAAAACATGCTGTCTGTTTCAAATCCAAATGATGAACTGGTATTCAGTTATACAGCCATGTGTAAAAGTTAGTACCCCCTCTTTTCATTCAGTCTGTTTTTGTGTAAAAACATTATAAAAATCTTCTGATCCTAGCAGGTCTCAGTAATCGGCAAATAAAACCTCAGATGAACAACATGAACTTTGTACCATTCCGTTATCTATTTAGAAATATTGAATCCCAAAATTACAATAAAGAAAAACAGCAATAATAAGTACACCCATGATTTAATAGCTTGTAGCTCCACCCTTAGCAGCAGTAACTCATAGAAATGGTTTCCTGTATGATTTAATTTAGTCTCTCACATCGTTTTGGTCCGTTCTTCTTTACAACATTGCTTCAGTTCATTGAGGCTTAAGGTCCTGCTACAGCATTTTAGTCGGGTTGAGGTCTGGACTTTGAGACGTCTATTCCAAAACCTTGATTCTTTTATTTTTCAGCTGTTCTGATGTAGATTTATTGGTGCGCTTCAGATCATTGTCCTGTTGCGGGACCCAATTTCGCCCAAGCTTTACTTGTCGGACAGACAGCCTCATGTTTTCCTCTAGAATACTCTGATATACAGAGGAGCTCATGGTCAACTCAATGACTGCAGGGTGCCCAGGTCCTGTGGCTGCAAATACAAGCCCAAATCATCACCCCTCCCCCTCCCCCTCCACCGCCAGTGGGTATGAAGTGTTTCTGCTGAAATGCACTTTGGTTTTTCGCCAAACATGGTGCTGGATATTAGGGTCAAACAACTCCACTTTGGTCTCATCTGTCCACAGGACATTGCTCCAGAAGTCTTGTGGTTTGGTCTCAGATGCAGTTTTGTGAACCTCAGTTGTGCTTCTGTGATCTTTATGGACAGAAGAGTTTTTTTGTTTCATGACAACCGTTCCAAGTAAACTGTAATTGTTCAGTCTTCTTCTAATTGTGCTGTCATGGACTTTAACAGTTAACACGCTCAGTGAGGCCTGTAGGGTCCGCGATGTAGCTCTTGAGGTTTTCTTTGTATTTCTCTGAGCATTACACAGTCTGACCCTGGAGTGAATGTGATGGGACGTCCACACCTGGCAGCTGTCTAGCTTTCCACTTGTGAATAATCTTTCTCACTGTAGAACTCCAAATTGTTTTAAATAGATTTATAACCCTTTCCAAATTGATGTGCAACAGCTGCTTCTCTAAGACCATTGCACACACCAACACACACCTGAACGCTCCAGACCATCAAACTGACAAAACGCTTGATTTTTTATGATCAGTTAATCAAGGGCTGATGATTAACAACACCTGGCTGCAACTTACCCTCTTAAATCCTGTGGAAAAGCCTGTGAACTTAGTATTGCCCACATGTTTTTTCTTCTTTTTGGCTTCATTTTTCATAAATAAATAATGGAATTTGAAAAAAAAAAGCTATTGCCGAATACTAAGATCCACTTTGATCAGATGAGTTTTATGTTTTTACACAAAAAGAAACATAGAATAAAAAGAGGTGCTACTAATTTCTGCACATGGCTGTATCTCTTCAATGCACTGTCCTTCTCATCTGGGTTACAAACAGACTCCTAAAACCTGTGTTGTGGTGACATAAATGAGAAACCAGTAAGAGTGAGTCAGTTAGCAGTGAGACATAGAGCGGCTCAGACTGGGTGGGTTTAAGATGCAGATGGTCGGGATTGTAGAGAGAGAAACAGCACATGATAGCGACAGCTGAAGATGTTTTCCTATTTAGAGTGGGTTTTTCCCAGACAGAAAGCTCTCACTACATGAACGGATGTGATAAAGCATGTGATAGTTAATTATAGAGGAGGAGCAGTTGGGGATTTTCCTTTTCCCAGTCATCCACTCATTCTATGGTTGTGATATGAGACGCTAATTCAAAATAATAATCTGGGCATCATACTGTAGATGGAAAAAAATAATAAAACATTCACATTCAAACTCAGGTCAAATAGGAGTCAGTCGTTTAAATGTCTCTGGTTTTCTTAGTCACATCTAAGAGCAAAAGCCATCCAGCTTCCAAAGCAACAAAGAGAACTTTTTATTATAATGTATCAGTCAGGAGAAGGTTACAAAAAAAATGTCATGGCATTAGATATTCCATGGAACATGGTGAAGACTGTCATCATCAAATGGAGAAAATATGGGGCAACAGTGACATTACCAAGTACTGGACGTCCCTCCAAAACTGGGGAAAAGATGAGAAAAAAACTGGTCTGCCAAGAGGCCTACAGCAAACATAAAAGAAGCTGCAAGCAGGAATTTCTGGCAAGTGCTGGCTGTGTAGTACATGTGGCAACAGTCTCCCGTATTCTTCATTTGTCTGGGCTCTGGGGTAGGGTAGAGAAAGACAATCAAGCCCGGCTATATTTTGCAAAAACACATGTGAAGTCTCACAAAAGCATGTGGGAAAATGTGCTCTGGTCTGATAAAATCAAGGTTAAACTTTTTGGCCTTAATTCTAAAAGGTGTTTTTGGTGCAAAATCAACACTGCACATCACCAACTGAACACCAGACCCACAGTGAAGCTATGCTGTTTTTCTTCAGCTGGAAGCTTAGACAAGGTGGAGGGAATTATAAACAGTTTCGCCATATACTGAGAACATCTCAGAGGTTGAGGTCTGAACACGTCATGAACACAGATTTATGTTTGTTTAATTACTTTTGTATGAGACAGTGTATGATATAAACCAGTTATCCCCAGTATAAAAGACCACACTGAGTCTTCTCTTTGGGTTCCTACAGGTCCTACAGGTTCTCCATCCCATCATCCCATCTCTAACCCACAGGTGTTTTCAGAGCAAATATATTAAAGGCTTTATTTAGCCATCAAGGAAATATGTCATTGTTTTAGATAAATGCATTATTTATACACACTGGCGTGTTAAGTCATGTACAGTATGTGTGATGATTTATAGGGAAGTTTGTAATTAAAGAGCTTCTGTTGTTTTGTAGCAGCTTCCTGGAGAGTGTGAGAACATTAACAAGGGTAACAAGTAAAGGGTGTAAAGGTAGAACTGCTGGTAAATTGTTATTGTATAAGAGGAAGGAAAGACTCAGGGACGAGCTGGTTTTAAAAAACAATCAACATCAGGATGGTAACAGTAACTCTGCTTCATCACAGCACTCAGTGTTGATTATTTCCAGCAGCACATCATGATGTCATTTGCTCCTTATTAAGTGAGTGAAGCACAAAATCCACAGTAAAAACGTGACATTTGACATAAAATGAGTGAAGCAAGGCAGCTTCTCTTTAACGTTTGTGTGGACTTTATTTGGACATTTAGTTTAACCTTGTATAAACTCTTCTCCTACACAGTCTGGTGATGATGTCATGTTTCATGGCCTCATCCTGGAACATGTGACTTTCACATCATTTAGCAGATCTGATGAGGAAGCGATCACAAGTTCAGTCCTCTCACTTCATCCTGAACATGAAGATCTTTACCGTCTCACCATCTGTGTGTCTCTGTAGGTGAGTTTGAGATCTCGGTACCCACTCGTGTACAGATGGGTGTGTACGGCGAGTCTGTGCTT
>JAQMYJ010000039.1:34955459-34975308 GCA_030014305.1 Clarias laeviceps | reverse complement strand
CTGAGCAACTGTATAACCAAGAGCAATTTCCCTCTGGGATTAATAAAGTTCTTTGAATCTTGAATCTTGAATTTGAACTGTGACATCATACTGTGAGTGTCACTGGCGTCTTCACAGTAGTGAAAGCTGGTACTTCAGGCTGAGGTCATAGTTACTGAAACCCCGGATCAGACTGTGACACGTCTACAGCGACGGTGTAACTGACAGGAAGGCCTGAGAGCTGCTGAAACATTGGAGCAGCGTGAGGAGCAGCAGAGAGTTGATCACACACTATATTCACAGGTAATGATAGCATGCAGGGGTCGGGATCTGCACCTGGGTGGAGCTGTGGGTACCTAGTTTATACTGAAATGTTTTCAGGATGGTAATGCACCGCAGTTGTGATTTTTTTCCTCTTTAGTGTCAGATTATCATATATAAATAACTACATTTATGGCGGCACGGTGACATAGTAATTAGCACTTTCGCTTTGCACCTACAAAGGCGGGTTCGATTCCCATCTCAGGGCCTGTGTGCATGGAGTTTCCAAATTGCGCATAGTGTATGAATAAGCGTGTGTGTGTGTGCTCTGCAAGGACCCGCCCCTTCCTATCAGGGTGTACCCCGCCTCGTGCCCTAAGTCTCCTGGGATAGGCTCCAGGCCCACGTGACCCTGTATACAGGCGTATTGACGATGAGTGAGTATAAATAAGTGTGTGAATATTGACCTGAGGTCCTACCATGGTCATAAAAAAATATGAATAAATACAACGGACTTTATTGGCTCCCACAGTCCCTATTCGGACTACAGAGGTTCATGTATGGATGAAGGTACATGTATCCTCACTCTCACTCATCGTCTGCACCACTTCTTGTGTATACAGGGTCGCGTGGGCCTGGAGCCTATATCAGGAGATTCAGGGCACAAGGTGGAGTACACCCTGAACAGGGTGCCAATCCATTGCAGGGCACACACACACTCACACACACACACACTCATACACACACTCATTCATACACACACACACACACTCATACACACACTCATTCATACACTAAGGGCAATTTGGGGGAAGCAAATTAATAAGTAGTACTTGGAGGAAACCCACCAAGCACAGGGAGAACATGCAGACTCCATGAACACAGACCCCGAAATGGGAATCGAACCTGGACCCTGGAGGTGCCGCGCTGCCTTGTGTATAAACAGACTGCACGTATATATTAATCTAATTATGTTATACATAAATACTGCATGGACATATTATATGATTTAATGTGTGTGTGTGTGTGTGTGTGTGTTAGTTGCACTATGAGGTTTTTATCCGTTAACAGTAAAAGACCCTGTTACGTGTAAACCGGCCTGTGACGTGTCCTGACTGTTTTCTTAGCAACAGGACAACTTGTGTGTCAGTGTGTGTGTGTCAGTGAGAGTGTGTGTGTGTGTGTATGTTGAAGTGAGCGCTGCTCAGCCTGCTGTGGGTAAGTAAGAACAAAAAAATGGCCGAAAGGAGCGCGAGAGAGTGTGTGTGTGTGTGTGGAGACGGGGCGGTTATGGAAATTACTGGGCGTGGTTATGTGCGGTAGGGGGCGTGGTTAGCGTGTGTGTGGCTACACAAAGGCGCAGCTGTGGCGCGAAAGTGGCGCGCGGGTGCGGCTTGTACAGTCTCGTGCTGCAGTCGGTGTAAATAGACGGGTTTGTTTTTTTTGTGTTGTTGTTTTATTCCGATCTCGGTGTTTCTCGCTCGTGTGTAACTTTGGATCTCAGACCCCGGCGTGTGGAGCGGCGCTTCTCACTGCAGCTGGAGATTTTTTCCCCTCCTTTGTTCCGGAAGTTCGATTGTTCTCGGTCTTTGTGCTCCTCATGCTCTCCTTCTCCTCCACCCGGACACAGTGAACAGATGAGACGGTAAATGCGTTAATCACACCCGCCCCCCACCGGCCTCGTGTGTGTGTGTGTGTGTGTGAGTGACTTTAGTAACTTTGTCTCCGATGTGTTTTCCTGCTCTGCATCTCCTGTGATCCACTGTGCAGAAAAATGTTTCCCTTTATTTTGTAAATATATAAAAATAAAAGTGCCGATGTTGTAAATTTTTGCGTTAAAACCCCGACCGTCACAGTAATAACGTTTCCGCGCGCACGTGCTGTTACTGTACGGTGCGCGCGCGAGCAGTGATTTACCTCGCCCGCTCCGCCGTCGCCTCGTGCGCGCTCATAACGCGCTCCTGTGTTCATCAGCACTGCGTTCTCACGCGGTTCAAGGTTTTAGTGGCCCGAGCGAGATTAAAGCAGCGATAAGCGACTTGCGCGAGCTTCCTTATGTTGCATTGTGAGCTCGTGCTTAACTCCACCAGGCTCCATTGTAGTTCACACTGCAGCTTTAAAGCTGGACCACGCGCTGGTGTTTATCCTGGTTATAAATGCATCACAGTGATGTTGAGTGATTCAGATCAGCTGTGGTGGAGTTCGTTTTTTATTTATTTATTTAATAATTAAAAAATTAAATGTAAGAACGTTTTGCTTTGTGTTTTGGATGTTGGACTCATCAATGTTTTATAAACATCGCTTTTAAGAACGTTATATTTCAGCTCAGACTTTCTGCAATGTAATTGTGATGTATGTTAATATATATAACTTACAATATTTTTGTTAATCCAAATCATTTTTTTTAAGCACAAATGTGTATCTTTGTTCCCGTGTTTTCGTGATTTATTTAAGTCCTGCCGTCTTAAGTTTTTCTTGAAACATTTGCTTGTTACCAGATAATGAGTGGCCTGGTTTCACCACGGTGACATTAAAAGGAAAAAAAAATCCCAGATCCCAGACGTCTCTGTATCTGACCCTGAGGAGCGTCTAGTCGGTCATGTTTTGATTGTTAATGCATGTGTGTTAATCAGCATTGCGTTCTCCGGGGGTATGAGGTTTAAGTGTGTCTTGAGCGAGATTAGAGCAGCAATAAGTGACTTGTATGAGTTTCATTGTGTTGCATTGTGAGCTTGTGCTTAACTACACCAGGCTCCATTGTAGTGCACTGGAGCTTTAAAGCTGGACCATGTATCGATGATTATGGTGATATAAATGCACTGCATTGATGCAGATCAACCATGTATTTCCTTAAAATAAAAATGTAAGAAGTAAACTTTTTTCCTTTGTTCATTTCTTTCATATAGTTTTACCGTTAGCCTTAAAAGCAATGTGTATAAAACACTTTATGTAATGCAGTTTGCGATGTCTGTTAATATGTAAGTCACAATATTTTTAATAACCCTGTGTAATGAGAACCATATTAAGTTATTTATCAGGCAAGATGTGTCCTTTTTTTTTTTTTTTTTTTTTTTTTTTTTGTCCTGAATGTCAAGTATTGTGATCTATATTTTAGGTCCTGAGATTTATTATTATTTTTTTTTAAGTTAAGCCTTTTTATTTATTTATTTTCTAGTATAGTTAGTCAGCTAGATTTAAAGTGATTTGTCGCTGCTTTAAGTCGCCGTACATTTAAGTAAGCATCTGCCTGTTAATGGGAAAACACTAGGCGGATCATGAGTGACCGGCTGGTGGTTTACACCAGGGTGATGCCACCATGAACCCATCACTGATGCCAGATGCCTCTTTACCTGACTCTGATGTGAACGTCCAGTCAATCGTGTTGATTATTAATACGTGTGTGTGTTGCTGTGCTGCAGGTTGTGACCTCGCCCGTGTGTGGATTGAACATGTGTGATCACCTCCAGCACTACTTTTACGACGAGCTGGACGGAAGGATCGAGGACTTCTTTACGTCCACGGCGCCCAGCGAGGACATCTGGAAGAAGTTTGAGCTCCTTCCCACGCCGCCCGGGTCTCCCTCCAGGACCTCCCCTGCTGGACGCATGGTATTCCCGCTGCCGGCCATAGAGCGGAGCTCGTGGGTGTCGGATGATTACGGCGTGAAGAAGCTGGACCCGCTGGACCTGTTCGGGAACATGAGCTCAGTGGTGATTAAGGACTGCATGTGGAGCGGTGGCTTTAACACCACCAGGGTGAGCCCTCTCCCAGAAACTCATCAGAACGAACTGGTGCACGTGAACGCGGCGCGGCTCCAGAGTGCAGCGAGACAGCCTGACGTACAGACCGCGAGATGTGTGAACCCTGCCGCCGTCCTCAACCTGCCCGTTCCCCAGACCAGAAAAACCCTGGCGTCCTCAGGATCAGAGTCGCACTCGGACTCATCCGGTAAGAGCTCCGGCACCTGCGCGCTGACGCCAATGCAGGGATGTTGTTGAGGAAGCTGTATGGGACTTCCTGTTTAGCGCGGCATGGTCGTTTCGGAGACGCATCATTAGCTCAGGAAGTGATGAATGAGGTTTATTAAGTGAATCCATGAAAGATTTATTTTAATCTCATTAAAAGAAATTGAACGTAGTATGTTTTTAATACTTTAGCCATTTTCTGAAGTGCTCCTAGAGGAAGTGATGTCATGCAGCTGGGGGGCGGGGAATCAGCTTCCAGAACTTTGTACACCCTAAAGACATTCTGCACGTTCCCTTCAGTCTTGTAAATCTGTTTGTGATGTTTTGTTCGGCTCGAGGATCTGAATGCTTTTCATATCTCTAAAGTCTAACTCTGTACCATAAAGTTCACCATCTTAGAAACGACACCTCCCGGAATATTCTCTCAAATGTAACCAAAAGTCGAAATGTACACACGCGCCGTTACAGGCTTTTGAGACCGTTGTAGAGGTTTTTATCGCTTTAGACGATGTATGAGTGTGTGTGCTTTGTTCCTCCCTCAGATGATGATGGTGATGATGATGATGACGACGACGACGATGATGATGAGATCGATGTGGTGACGGTGGAGAACCGGCTGAAGAAGCGCACTCGCACGCCCATCACCATCGCTGTGAGCGCCGGCCCGCGCAACAAGCACTTTCACATCTCTCTGCACCGCCAGCAGCACAACTACGCCGCCCCGTCTCCCGAATCTGAGGACGAACGCCGGCTCCACAACCCCGACGACGACTGTGACGAAGAGCCGCGCGATAAACGAGCCCGTGTGGACCTATCCGCTCCCTCGTCTTCCTCCTCCTCTCCCGCCAGCTCGGACTCCGAGGACGCCACCGAGCAGCGCAGGAACTTCCTGGAGAGGAAGAGGAGGGACGACCTGCGATCTCGCTTCCAGATGCTCCGGAATGAAGTCCCTGGTCTGTCGGAATCCGCGAAAACCTCCAAGGTGGCCATCCTGACCCACGCCACGGAGTACCTCCTGCAGCTGCAGGCGCGAGAGAAACGCCAAGCGCAGGAGAGGAAGAAACTGCGAGCCAGACGACAGCTGCTGCTGCGCAAAATCAGCGCCCTGAAAAAGCCATGAAGTCACAACTGTAGTTTATTTTGCATAACAAGTGATGAAGGTTTCTTTTTCATAGAAACTTTTAAGTGGACTGCCACACTGAGACTCGATACACAGAGATAAAGTCAGAACTGAATAAAAACCAGAGATCAGCACGGCGACTCAAGTGCAGAAAAAAAATACGTAAAAACCTCTTAAGTTCCTACGAGAACCAACACTCTAAAGGCATCTGATGGGGCTTTGTCTCGTCTCACAGATGTGTAGAATTCTGAGACGCTGCGCTTTCCCGCTGGAGGAGCGTCGTGTGTGTGTTTACTCAGGACTGAAACAGGGAATAAAATGGAAAACACTGAGCTCAGGCATGTGCCAACGTCTGGTTCTTCAGAGTGATGTGTGTGTGTGTTTCATATTTTATAAGTGGAGAAATTAACAGCTAAGAAATGTTCAGGTGTGTGTGTGTGTGTGTAATGATTAAACTGACCAGGTGATCAGGTGGTCATGGCTTTTACACCAGGTAAACTTTGCACATTCAGAGCAGGAAGTTTGTGTGGTTTTTTTTTTTTTTTGGTGTAGCTTCTGCTCTCTGATAACAGCGGTGCACATCTTTCCATGTTTTCCTAAATTACCTCAGTGTGTGATTTTTCTGTAGTATTTGCACATGCTCAGTAAAGGTGTGGAATTTTTGTTTTGGACACAACTCGAACCTGCACAGCGGTGTTGTAAATACTGTATTTTTTTTTATTTTTTTTTTCTTCCCCACATCACAGATTCTATTTTGCTAAGGTAAAGAGAAAAAAATTAAACGCAATTTAAAATGTATGAAGTTCTGGTCTTGGTTATTTGTATTTGGTAAAAGTTGTATGAGGAAGAAAATGTATGATAAGTCAACGGTCTGTTTAACTTCCCTGACCTGAATGACTGGTTACACACGCACACACGCGCGCACACACACACGGCACACACACACACAATGCAATGGATTCAAATAATGAAAATCATGCAGGCTGATTAAAGAAAAAGACACAGGTTTAACTAGTTGGGATCAGCATCCTGTGTGTTAGCAATACAGCGCTCACACCACTCCCTCTGTACTTTACACTTTTCAATATTTGGAAATGTAATGTGTGTAAGTTCACTTTATGTGCAGAAGTTGGTTACTCACTGTGGACTGTAGCACTTAAGTAATCTGCTCTCTCTGAATAATGGAAAGCAGCGTCCGTCCCCTGCACCAGACGTGTTCGGTGTCTGCAGTTTGAGTCTTTGGTTTAAGCGCCATCACCTCTGGCCTGTTCATTAGGGATGATCTAAGGATAAAACTATAAATGTATACATTTAAAAATGTATATAAATTTCCATAATTTTATTTTTGTAAAGATGCTTTCTGAGAATCTCCATTTCAAAAACCAGAAGTTAAAGCTGAGACACGTCACTGCCGGTGCGGATCAGGGGTCGTTACGGCATTGGGCCCCAGGTTCAAACCTCACGACCACCCTGTGGGGCCCTTGAGAAAGGCCCCGAACCCTCAACTGCTCATAGAAAGCAAGTCACCGTGAGTGAGGGATGGAACTGGAAATGGTGCTGAACCTGGATGAAGTGTGTGAACATGACAACTCAGCTTTAGTACACAGTTTTTTTTTTTATTCTTATTATACATGTGTATTATAATGAATTTAGAAAGTTGCTGTCATTCTTAGCCTCCATTATTTATTTACTTACTGCCAAAGTTTGAAAGGTGTCTGGGGTGCCAATATTTTTTTGCTATACACGTCTGAGGGAAACCATTAGCATTTCCTCACTATGAACACTTTCACTCGAGTTTAAACACTTGTTTTCTCTGGGGCTTCCCGAGCTCTATACTTATTTTTGTATTAGATAATTTAACCGTTTAGTTAATTAGTTGCTTTGTGGAGACATGAGAGGAAAGAGAGTTAACGGATTCAGAGGCTTTTACACCGGAAACGCCGCATCATTCGAATTCCCCACTCTGAGTTCTGATTGGTCGGAGTGGCTGTCGCTCAGACAGAGCCGATGTGTGATTGGTTGGCGTGTTTGTCGCTCAGACAGAGCCGATGTGTGATTGGTCGAGTGCACGGACACACACACAGTGAGAGAGAGAGAGGTTTTCCTCTATTAATAAACAATAAGAAGACTTTTTGTTTTTGTTTAGTTACATTACAAATAACTCAGCGAGTCGGTTTAAAGCACCTAAAATACGAAAGAATGTCTGATGTTCAGGTTAAATTGTTCGACAGGTTAATGCTTTATAATTATATATTTAGAGTTCCCTATTCATAATGCATGCACAATAACACAAATATTAATATTTCTGGGGTTCAGAAAAAAAAGTGTTCTGTGCACCAATTTGTAGCGTTGCTGTTTTGTGCATTGTAAACATGACATTTAATGTAATTCTATTATTACATAATTATATAGACAGGGCTTAAGGCTTATGAATAGGAAAGGCTGAGTTGTTTTGCTCGTGTAAATATATTTAGAGTGCAATGGAGGTATTCAAACCCTCGGTTTCCCTCATCCCTTTAAAGATTCATCACCTATTAATCGCACGTGGTGAACATCGCTGCTGCCCTCTGGTGGCTGGGTGTGAAATAAATCAAAATCATACTGCAGGCATTTGTAGTGTTTTATTCACCATACTGACATTCAGTACTAAGCAAAAGCTTACACGAACCACTAATTTACATTAAAGAATGCTTACATGAAGAATTCTCATAAACATGCTAACTGTGTTTTTATTTCCCTGTTTTATTTCCTTCCACGCTGAGCTTTAAACCATGGCTTTAAGACGGTGAGTTTGTGTTCATTCGTCAGCGTGAACGTCAATCTCCGCGGAGACCAATAAGCACGTCAGCGTTTCCTCACACGCCATTGGTGGATTTGTATTAAACCCCGCCTTCCGTGTACCGCGCGGTGAATTTAATTGGTCGCGTTCAAATTTGAATTCTCCCTGCTGCTGCAGTGTGGCGTCTCAGAACCGACACTGAGGCGGCGGAGACTGCACGAGCTCCTAACGGTGGTCGGGTTTTTGTTTCAGTCAGAAAAGTGAATACAAGTCATATTTAACATAAAACCTGAGGTAAGTTCAGTAATATAACGTCGTGTCACATTGATTTCGAACAGCGAATATAAGTTTTGTCTTGGTTCACTTTGACTGTTTCTTGGTTATAACGGTCACGGCAGCTAGCAGGCTTCGTGTGTTAGCATATAAACTATAACATAAACTAACAGCATTAAAATACACACCCACAGGAATCCTCCTCATGGTGTTTCTCATGAAATATCAGTGTTAATGTGTTTTTCACACGCTGACATTGTTACTGATTTGATAGAAAGCTGAACTAATACTTCTATTTTTTTATTTTTTTTATTTTGCTAGCTAGCTCATCGTTTTAGAATTGTTTAAAGGCTGTGAAACGCGTCATCTGTTTGGCACTTTTTTATATTCTTAACTGCTTAACTACTTGACTTTTATTAAACCTAGCATCCGTTATCAGTTAAACTGTCGTGTGTTAGTACCGGGTTAAGAGACGTTAACTAAAATACAATACTCACACTTTCTTAGTGAACTCTTATTAACGGCCATTTTTGTGTGTTCCTGTTTCATTATTTACGTGATGCACTTCTACCCAGTTAGCCAGATAGCTTTAGCAGCAGCTCCATCTATTATTGGGATTTTCCTCCTGCAGAATTCCTGACGTGTATCTAAAGTTGAGACTCTGGGGTGGAACAATAATAATCATATATGTTTTAATAATGATCAATGGGCTTAAAGTCTGGAATCTGAATACATTTAGCTGTGTGTTTAGTTTGAATCCACTTAACTTCGTAGGAATTAAATTAGGTTTATTAAATTGAGACTCAGTCGCAGTACAGTGTTATGATGGTGCGTGTGTGTGTGTATGCAGTACACCTTTAGTGTTCTACCAGTAAACTGTAGAATCATGACTGGTTTTCTCCTTCAGTGGAGAATGAATGACTTTATAGTGTAAGTGGGAAGATGCTGTAAAAATTAATTATCATGAGATCTGACTATGGTTTATCTCTGTGTCTTCAGGTTTGAGAAATCCAGAGAAAGACTTTAATCTGTTTACGCTTCACCATAAGTCCTTTTTATCTTTGTTTTGTAGCTGAAACTCAATGCTGATGTTTTATTTTCTTTGGTACTCTTTTATGGTCCCATGGCTGTGGTGTGTGTAGAGTCATGCTTTCCCCTCTCCCCACACACACACACATGTGCGCACACACGCACATCTCAGCTGACTGGAGCAGTGTGATCATGATCAGCACCTCCTCACTCCCTCACTGGGGGCTCTCTGATTAATGTCGATGATTCAGGCTGTCTGACTCAGAACAGAGATTTTCCCCATCAGACTGTGTGCGCTTCAATCAACCCTAAGTTTTCATAAGTTCTTTTGTTCAATCACTGTATGAAGACTTACAGACTTGATGCATAAATAACGTAATGCCATAAATGTTTTTGTTGCACCACTTTCTGAAGCTTCTGCGCTCGGGAAAGAATCATTTATATCTGAGGCTGATCAGCCGATCACCGGTCACAGCCAATTACACTGAAAACTAGCCAATCGACTGGTCGACCAGTTCATCTCTGTTATAAACGTACAAATATTTTTTAAAAATCCATTTAGTCATTGTGACAATACATGAATTGCCATAACTGACTACATAACAAAAAAGTTTTTTTAGTGCAATGTTGAAAATGTCAGTGTGAATGCAGTATTAGCAGACTAAAGCTAATGTATCATTTGATGTTGCTTTGGTATTTGAACTTTAAGTTAAAATAATTATACAGTGGAACCCTAATTGCGAGCATAATTCGTTCTGGAAACGTGCTTGTATACCAAAACACTCGTGTATCAAAGTGAATTTCCCCCATAAGAAATAATTGAAACTCGGACGATTTGTTCGACAACCCCAAAAAATTTTTTATATATATAGAATTTTTACAAAATATAAAGTAAAAATAAAGCAAACCGGGTCGCTCACAATCTGAGGGTCCGCTGTACCTTGAATATCTCGAGTTTTGTGACGAGCACAACATGGTTTTGTCTGTCATGTGTTTATGAACCTGTACAGTGATTGATTTTAGTGCTTATAAAGTAACACTGAAAAGGAAAATTGAGTTTCTGTACCAAAGAAGCGAACTGTTTGCTTCCCATTAATGTTAAAAATACTGTATTAAAATGTAAAATCATATCTGAGGTGGTGCGTTGACATAATTTATATTGGGCCAGCACTGAATTGTACGGGATGGAGTGTGATTTGTTTTCCGTCACTGGTGTATCATCACGTTTCTTCACTGTTTCTCCGCAGTGCTCGTGACTTTGCTGTTTATTTACAGTGTGAAAGTGTGTTCCTTATCAGCACGCAAACACTCATGACGTCTGGACCGGGTGTGGTTTTAAACTGAAATGTTCTGTCTCTCTCAGTATGAGCTCGGAGGTGGTGAACGATGAGAATCAGGGCGCTCTGCCCGTACGCAAGCACTTCTCGTCCGAATCAGCCGCTGACATTTTCGCTCTGGATCAGCCCACCGGCCGGCCGTCCATTCTGAGACAGTCTCAGGCCGAGAACCTTAATAAAAACATCCCAAAAGGAGTGAAGGTACGACTGGTCATTGGCTTTCTTTTGTGAAGCATGTTTATCTCGTCGTAGTTCATGTGTAGAACAAGTTTAGCCCGTCGTGTACAGTTATACCGCCGTACGTTATTCTAAGTAAGAATGTTTTTTTTATAGTATTTACAAACAGATAAGAGGCAGATGATTGGATGTTATACTTGACCTCTTATAATAGTTAATGTATATTGAGGGGGGGGAGCAGCAGCATCTTCACTGGTCTGCTGAGTGTGAGCGCGGTCTTGTACACCATGAATAATCATAATATATTTTTCTCACGCGCTCTTGATTATTTTTATTTTTTTTTTTTATTTAAATGACGTGCCCCCCCAACAATGTTACTGTACACTAAAATTTGTGATTTTGTAGGCAATCTTTTGTGCGTTTTATTTATTTATTTGTTAGTATGTTTACATTTATTTTACAAATCCAGTTTTAGTCGAGCTAACAACCTCGTAAACGTGTTACTCTGACTGAAATCATCAAGTCAAACTTTTCAGAATCCGACTCGCGCCCAGAAGTTGAATAAAATGTGTAACCGCAGAAGAAGCTGTAAAGTTGTCCATGTTTCCACCTCTCCACATGCTACCTGTTTGAGTCTTTGTCAAGTGTAATGGATGAACTGGAAAAAGGTCCACTGCTCACAAACTGAAAGTGTTCATATCGCCACCTATTGTGGTGGAGTGGGACATGCTCTGGGCCATAACAGGAGGACAGCAGTGTAATTTAAACGGCTGAGTTCTAACCAGAGCTCCACTGAACTGTGCATGTGAACATACTGTGTGTGCTGATGTATTGTTTTATTATATAATGACTTTGTTCATTCAGGAAGTCTCTCTGATCGTTCCTTTCAGGTTTGTTTCCAGACTCCGCTCAGAGACCCAGTTACAAAAAAGATCATGTCCCCGAGTCGTGTGGGCAGGATGTCGACTCTCGACGACTGCACTAACGCACTGGAGTCTCTCACGCTCAAGTGAGTGGTCAAGGTTTTAGATTAACCTGCATGGTATTAGTTTGGTGTTAGATATACCCTCAGGGCTCATGATGATGTCTCGGTGTTCCAGGTCTCCCAAGCCACACAGCGCTCCCATGCTGCCAATCCACGTTCCTGCTAAAACGGACACTTCCCTTCCTGACGACGACATGCCCATTCAGAGCAGAGGAGGCTACGCCATCGACTTCGACAACCTGGAGTCTGTAAATCCTTTCCAGAGCTGCAGTAAGATGATCCTCTCTCCACCCAAACCGGCTGCTCTGCTGTCTGACACCCTGAGCGAGCCCACACCACCCGCCTTATCGCCTGCCCCCGACCAGGTAGAGAAGGTGACGGAAAAGATCGACATGGGTCTGGATGAGACGCTCCCTTTTATCCCGTCTGTCGAGAATTCCCTGGCAGACTTTTCTGCAGACGGTGCGTCCACAGACAGCACGGTGATCATCGAGCCGAGGAAAACCCCGCTGGCCGATCACAGCTCTGACGAAACGATGAATGTAGAACTTCCTGATCCTGTGGTGCCTGAAGATGTGACCGATTCACTTTCACTCCCTAAAGGATCCTACCAGATCGATTTCGATAACCTTGACTCAGTGAACCCTTTTAACACGGGCGGTGCAAAAATCCAGAACTCTCCTCCCATCTCCAGGAAGTCACCTGTCTGCGACTTGGTTCTGTCTCACGCTGAGGACGTGAGCTCAGGAGAGAACATCATCGAGACGCCTATCGTGCAGGAAGAGAAACTGTCCACCACAGTGCAGCTCAGCCCTCCAGAGGTGACCACAGACACAGCTGCCCCCTTAGTAACGCCCCCTAAAGAGGCTCCCATGGTGCTGGAGTTCAACTTTGATGACGACGCTGGTGTCAAACGCAAACCTCCACCCAAACGCCTCGGCTTAAAAAAGCCTCCGCTTTCCAAAACAAAACCCGATGGTACCAAACCAGCGTCTGCTCCACCAGCCGAGAAGAAAAGTCCAGAAATCAAACCCAGGTCATGTGACACGGAGACGGACAGCACAGCGACAGACATTCCTCCAGCCAGAGGCGCTTACTCTATCGACTTTGATAAGTTTGATGATCCGAACTTTAATCCTTTCGGTACGGCGGTGAAAATGGGGAGTTCTCCTCCTCGCGATGCTCCAGTGCTGAGTGAAGTCTCTACTGGTCCGGTTCTGCTGGAGAACCTGGGGAGGCCTGTGGAGAACCCCACACACAGGTCAGTGATGGGAGATCTGGGGGATGTTTGTTTATATGCATGTATGTGTACACGGAATCAACCTCAGGGTTAAGAAATCATCTTGGATTATTTAAAAAAAACTGTGTCCTGTGTGTTTGATGCCGTTGGTTTATAAGTGACTGTGTGTTTGAACAGCTTTGATTCCACTGAGCCTGGAAATGGAGCAGGACCTGAACTGTCATCCGCAGAGGTGAGTGTGAAGCATCACGTGTGGGGGTTTATTAGGCTGCGTTCACACTGCAGGCAGACGTGACATCAGTCTGAATAGATCACACGCTTCTAATCTGACCCACCTGAGCACAGGAACAGGGGGTCACATGTGTTTAAGATAACTGTGAAGAAGGCAGGTTATTGGGCAACTTCTCTGACTCGCATCTTCAGTTTGTGGTTTTGAGCATTTTAAAAATAAAAAAAATAAAAATTTAAAGCTTATTTTGTTTCTATTCACGTCACTCAAAACCAGGGGTTGGCAACCTTAAACCTTCAGAAAGCCATTTTAAATTGAAGATAACATTTATGCATATATCGCTTTTTACCTTTATTTTACGTATACAAAAACTATAGTGTTGCGTTTATGATAAATGAACGGCTACAGTAATGAAAGAAATTTACAGTAATAAAACAATTATTTCTGCATCCAACAAACATTTTGATCTCTGAAAAAAGACACAGGGTTGAAGGTTGCCTTCAAATAAAATACTCAATGTCTGAGTCCTGTCTATTTACTGTATGAAATAAAAAGGCAAATTTAAATGATCCACCTGCAGCAAACCAAAAATGCCGTCATCGCGTGAACTGGATCGTGAAGTCAGCTGGCAACCTGAATAAAACCAGGGCTTGAAAAGGTGGTACATGGTGATTCCTGTCCCTATTATTTTTCACTCTCCCTGAAAGTCGCCTATGTTGCAATTGAAACCATCAGATTAAATGAGATTTGTGCTGTTCAGACTGGCATGAAAAAATAAGATCTGTGTCACATAAGACTGTCTGAGGTCCTGAGAACAGTGGTCACTAAATAGATGTGTCCAAGCACCTTGGCATAACTGTGAAGATGAATCCATTTTTCCCCTTAAAATAGCTTTTCCTGTAGATTGTAATTTATTCGACTTGACTGTTTCATGTCTGCTTGTGCAGACAGCAGAAGAACACGAGCCATTACTGGTTCCTGAAGCCCACCAGCCCAGTGTTCCTGTCATTTCAAAGCCTCTGCAGGTGGAGGAGCCGGCTTTCCTCCACGTCCCGACCCAGAGCACAGAGTTCGACATGACCACGGCCGATGATGAGTTTGTTCCCGGCTCCATGTGTAAGTGTGTGCTGCCTGTATGGGTGTGTAATGTGAGTGTTTAAGTGTTGGTCCTCGTGTAACTCCTCTCCTCTGTGCAGTCATGCCGAGTGACCTGGACGGACAGATTGATTATCTGGAGCAGTTTGGGTCCAACAATGTGAGTGGATAGGTTTTTAACATGGCTTTTTTTTTTTTTTTTTTTTTTTTTTTTAATAAATGAAAGCTTTGATCTGAATAATTCTTTTGTGTGTGTAGTTTAAGGAATCTGCCCTGCGTAAGCAGTCCCTCTATCTGAAGTTTGACCCTCTGCTGAAGGAAAGCCCGAAGAAAGCTGCAGCAGAAAGCTCCGGGTTCAGTCTGCCTCGTCCCTCTCTGGCCATCCGGTCAGTTACGCTTCACCTCGAACTGTGAGAATTCATCTGATTTGGTGTGTGTTTGTAGTAAAGGCTGTGTGTGTGTTGCAGGATGATGGAGGCCGCGAGGTCGGAGGTCAGGCAGAAATCTCAGCAGGAATGCCCAAAGCTACTGGAGGACTTTCCTGCACCGGTGAGATGCACATTCACTCACACACACACACACACACACTGAAGAGAGATCTGTGGAAGGGTTAAAAGCTTTTCGTGTTAAACAGGAGTTTCTGACCTCGGGCGATTATTCAGAAAGACTTGGTTATTTTATTGGGTTTCTTATTATACGTCTGAGCAGGTGGTGCTGGGTTTGAACCCGTGACCTCATAATCAGTAGTCCAGTGCCTTAATCACTGTTAATTTCATCTGTAGACCTCAGTTTATAGAACACTGACCTTTGAGTCTCAAACTGTCTGATATACGTCTCAGAGGAACACGTGGCATTGAGGTCACTGCACATACGGGTGCTTGGAGTGCTTTTACATTCACATAGCTTGGTGTGTTGTCATGCATGGGTTCGAGTGTGGTGGTGTTTATCCTCCATGTTAAGTCCAATAATGAATAAAGTAACTGAATTGATGTGTGCCGCTGAAGTGCTTTTGAGGGAACAAACAAAGTTCAGAAAAGTCAATTCAAACGTGTGTGTAGGTGGAGCCTCCAGCGGTTCAGGACCCCATCGTGGTGGACCTGCTGGTGCCGACGCTGAAGCAGACTCAGAGGAGCGATGACGTCATCGTGGACATGCTGAAGTACACACAGAAAGACCTGGACACAGCTCTAGAGAAGGCTCAAAAACAGGTAGAGTGAAACACGCAGCCGGTTAGCTTACCGGGCAACAGGAAGTGGGGGATACACACAAGCTTCTGTCTCGTCCTCCACGTTTCTCATAATGCTGTGGTACTGAATGACATCGTCTTTATCCATAAATCTCACTGGTTCTCCGGTGCTGTGGGAACAGGAACTCTAGGAACTGCAGAGATCACCTTTAAACTTGTGTGTGTGTTCCTGTAGGCTGAGGAGCGCGAGGCAGAACTGAAGGCTCAGATTGAGAAGATGACTCTGGACAATCAGCACATGGTGTAAGCTCATCCTCAGTCAGCTCGTGTTCAGTGTTTATTCTGGGCCAGTGTTTAACCTCACGCCTTCTTTCTTCTTATCCAGGCTGATCGTGTCAGAGTTCGAGGCTGTTATTGCTCAGATCACAGGTGTGTGTTACAGCAAGTCTCCGCTGTCTGTGTGTCTTTATTAAAAACCTGCTTGACTAAACCTTGATTGTCGTGTGTTAACGTCCAGCTGAACACAAGCAGAAGGAAGAGCTCGCGCAGGCCGAGCTGAGCAAAGTGCTCGAGGAGAAACAGCAGCTGGCTAAAGAGCTGAGCGACATGGAGCGCTCCTTCTCCGACGTCGTCAAGCGCCTGGACCGCCGCAAGGAGGTCATCGACGGCTTCAAGAAGGTGCGCTGCTCACTTTCTAACGCGCTGATGCGCTCTTTGTCACGCCCATTTTATTTTCAAACACTAGACCCTACATGAGGATGGGTGTGGTGCGTGTTCATTAACCGTGTGTAGTTGTACCTTCAGTACATTACATTGTTTATTAGAGCTGTGTGATTTTAATCGATGTTTTTGATTTGAAAATGATAATGACTTTTTTTAAATATACCACATTTTACCAAAAAAATAAAACCGCTTGCATCTGGACTGTATTGTGGAGCAGAAATTTGGCAGGAGTAAAAGATGATGGCTTTGTACGAGACATGATGTTTAAATGTTTGCGCATGTTCACTTGCAGAAGTTAGATCGTGTTTGGCGTACATAGTCACGTGCTTGCCGTGTGCTTCCCAGGATGTTCGGAAGCAAGTGTAAAAGCAGCAGCGATGAAACCGTTACTGCTATAACAAGCTCTGCTTTTACACTTGCTTCTGAACATCCTGGGATGCGGTTTTATTTTTTTGTTAAAATAATGTGGTATATTAAAGTCATTATCATTTTCAAACCAAAAACATCGATTAAAATTACACAGCTCTAATAAACAATGTAATGTACTGAAGGTACAACTACACAAGGTTAATGAACACGCACCACACCCATCCTCATGTAGGTTAAATGGAGACAAAACTCCATTCACCTCGCTCCATTCTCCCAGACATGGCTCATTCTTTTAACATGGATCATTCAACCTTCGGCACACTAGACCATGTTTGTTGGACCTGCAAACAAATTCGACTTACGAACAAGCTCTCAGAATGGAACATGTTCGTATGTAGTGGACTTGCTGTACTAAGCTGTTTATAAAAAAAAAACAAAAAAAAAACACTAAACTTTAGTGGAATTAAAACGGCAGTCTGGTTCACAGCTCTATTGTTTTCTTTGCTGTAAAGTGTGTAAAAATAGTTCATCAGTTTTAGAAAAATTTTACCCAAATAGTGTCATTTTCAAAAAAGAATTGTCCAACAAAAGATTGATTTAAATCACACAGCTCTAATAAATGCCACAATTTATTTAATTTTTTTAAATCAAATTAAATAAATATAGGCATACAAAAGAATAGTTTTTTTTTTTTTCCAGTGTGTGGGGACACATATTTTTACTGCCAAGAGAAAATCCACCACAATGTTATTCACACAGAACCCTTCTTTCCATCAAACATATTTTATTTTACTAACTATTACTCCTTTTTAAGAATTTTTTATTCTGTTGTCTTTAAAAAAAAAAAAAGAAAAAAAAAAGGTTTTAAACAAGTAAATCCAAATGTAGTTTTAAAGTTCTTAGAAAAAAATTATTTTAAACATCTTATCTAGTTTTAATATTGAATAACAAATGACTCTCGCCATGAATCTAGCCATACGAGCTGGCATGGCATTAAAAACTAAAGAATGAAAAAAGTGTGTGTGAAGTCCGCAATATGTTTGAGTAGGTCGGCAGTGAGTGTGTAAGATATACGCTAAAGTTCTCTTGTGAACTGAAATTAAAAATACTTTTTATTTAAAACAGTTTTTACGCTCTGGTTGTTTGTCGCATGGTGGCGTGTTAGATCCATCCACTGGGTGTTTAAATGCAGTTACAGATCACTGCACTGCTTCTGTACAAGTCTCCTTTAAACTGTGCTTGGTTTTATTTTTTTTGTGTGTTAGAACGAGGAGACGCTGAAACAGTGCGCTCAGAGCTACTTGGCCAGACTGCAGAAGGAGGAGCAGCGTTATCAGATGCTCAAGACTCACGCTGAGGAGAAAATCGACCAGTAAGAGCTCAGATCACTGACACCGTCTCATCCCAGGCTCTAAACATCTCTGTACATCCTTCACAAGCTGTAGTTACGTCTGTAGATTATTAAGAGGTTCTGGAAGGCAGAGAACCAGTTTGTCTTCAGTTTTTGTGATCAGGAACGAGCAGGAGACTGACTGATCAGAGGAACCGGACAGGACCTGTAGGTGGATTCCTGGAGTGTGTTGACTCGAATCTGAACGTGTGTTTCTGTCTGCAGGGCGAATAAGCACATAGCTGAGGTGCGCACCAAAATGGGAGCGGAGGTTTCTGCTCTTCAGGTGCAGCTGAAGAGGGAGCAGCTCAAGGTGCAGTCCCTGGAGAAGAACCTGGAGCAGAAGGTACCACACTGTGCTGAAATGACTAAACCCACTTTCACCCTCATGTTAGATGTACCGAGTCATGATTGTCTCACTTCACTCGAATGTGAAAGCTGCTCTCTGGATAGTTGGTACAAGATGAACTAGTTCAGTGTGTGTGATTTTTATTTATTTTTCTGTGTTTTCTCAGACCAAGGAGGTGGAGGACGTCACCAAGCTGTGTGATGAGCTGATCGCTAAAGTGCAGCATCACTGAATTTCACATCTTATTTATGTCTGTCTGTGTACGTGTGTCTCTTTATGGTTGTTCATCTTGTTCTGACATAATAAATAAAGACTTTTACTGTAAAGTTATTTACATGAACTTTACCTGGGAGTTTGTGACCTTGAGGTCTACAGTGAACTTCTCACGCACTAATAAAGATTCCTTTAACATGTATGGAACGTGTTTTGCAAATCATTCCGCACTCGCGTGCAACTCAGTTATGGGTTTATTAATTGTATAAATAAGCCCTACATGTTGGACGTTTTATTAGAGATGGACGTGTGTGTGAGAGAGAGAGAGAGTGGGATATCCGCAGAGGGAAGACTGATGAGATTGATGCTGTATTGACTAGAACTAACACTGTGTGGAGGATAAGAGCAAAAACAAGAAATGCATTCATTCTGTTGAAATTAACAGATTTTGTTCAATAGGGAAAAGAAACAATTTATGAAGCTAGTAAATGGTGTCTTGAAATGACTTGACTGAAGTTCGAGGGATTTTAAGAACTTTGTCATCTTTACATTTTAGTGTTGCATCGCTCCTTCATACACCAGGCTACACTGTAGGCCACGATGGTATTAATGGAAAGACCAGAATAATAAATAGTGGTGGATTAGACACACACACACACCTGCTGAGCATCAACAGCTCCTCTGTGGAGGTCGTCGAAAACACAATTCCTGGGTGTCCACCTAGAGAAGGACCTCAGCTTGTCCCTCAACACCAGCTCCCTGCACAAGAAAGACCAACAGTCTTCTCTTCTTTCTGAGAAGACTGAGGAAGGCCCAGCTTCCACCACCGATCCTGACCACCTTCTATAGAGGGACTATTGAGAGCATCCTGAACGGCTGCATCACTGTCTGGTTTGGGAATTGCGCCATATCGGACCGCAAGATCCTACAGCGGATAGTGAGGACAGCGGAGAAGATCATATTCATCAAGATCATATTGAAGACATCTACACCACACGCTGCATCCGCAAAGCCACCAGCATTGTGGCTGATCAGACACACACACACACCCCTCTCACACACACTCTTCACATTCCTGCCATCTGGAAAAAGGTACTGAAGCATTCGGGCCTCACATCCAGACTGTGCAACAGCTTTTTTCCACAAGCCA
>JAQMYJ010000039.1:34881811-34892800 GCA_030014305.1 Clarias laeviceps | reverse complement strand
GGACTCAGCCGTGAGTGTTTCAACACACGAGTTAATCCGACATGCACGTGTCGTTTCATTTGCTATCCGTTTCCGTGAACGTGCGTTAAATCCAGCGGGACGCGTCCGGACCAATCACGTGCCGTCCTCTCATCCGGGTATCCCAGGGCTTCGTAATAGAGCAGCATGGCGCCTTAGCAACCGAGCCGCAGTGGCGCTTAGCAACGGGCCTGTAAACACTGCAGGGGGAAGAAACTCCGCCGCGGGGGATCAGAAATGCGGGTTTATGGAAACAAGAAGCGAAATATTTAGACTTTTAATCGACTGTGTGGTTCATTCATGCGGGAAAAACTTAAGTTAGAGAGAGAGAGAGAGAGACAGAGAGAGAGAGACAGAGAGAGACTGAGAGAGAGAGAGAGAGAGAGACAGACAGAGAGACAGAGAGAGAGACAGACAGAGAGAGAGAGAGACAGACAGACAGAGAGAGAGAGAGAGAGACAGACAGACAGAGAGACAGAGAGAGAGACAGACAGAGAGAGAGAGAGACAGACAGACAGAGAGAGAGAGACGGAGAGAGAGAGAGACAGAGAGAGAGAGAGAGACAGACAGAGAGAGAGAGAGAGACGGAGCTCAGAGCCGTTAGATACAGTAATGATGAGCTCCTCAGTAACCAGTGTCAAGGAATTTAACATTAACTTGTAGCCTGGTTAGCCTAGCTGTGTGGGCCTAGTGTTTACAATAAATTAAAGTTTACATTTTGTAATACTTTTGGTGTTTTTGTTTGATGCAAATTATGACCCGGAGTGAGAAAGTAGGACAGAGTGATGAAGAAATTATCAAAGAGCTGGTAAGAGCTAAAGGCTGACATGCCATGGTTTATTATTATTATTCTTATTATTACTTTAGAAAGTGTATTATTTATCTATTTTTAAGAGATTATGATTTTAATTTTATCTTGTCACCAATATCCTTATATATTATTAAAATTGTAAAGTTGAAATGTTTCAGATTTAATAATCTAATGTACTTGTTATGGTTTCTTGTTGTTAATTAAATAATAGCTTGAAATTTCACCTTAGAAAAATGTTTAGATTTAAATGCATATAAATAAATCACAGAAAAAGAAATGTACTCGAGTGGAATACCAGTGGTGTATCAAAAGGTTTCGAGATTCACACAGTACAGATCCGGTCTTTTGGCACACTGACTTATGAAGGTGCGTTCAGCCTTGTGCTGCCATCTGTTGGTGTGTTACGGAACTAGTCTTGGATCTTTTTGATACCACCTCGTAAGGTCATAGAAAGTTTTCAGATAAATGTAAAGCAGACAGTTTTTTAATTTGTTTGTATGTAAATGTTCTTATTTGACGTTATATTTATGAATATTGCTTATGATCATGACGATAATGAATAAATCTTGCTCTCCCGCCCTCAGTGTGTGTGTAACGGCTTGCTGTATGAGAAGATCCGCGAGGGCGGGAGTCGGGCAGAGGCTCTCGAGGTGTTCTTTTCAGGGTTTCCCCGCATGGTGGGGCTCTCCTTGTTCCCCCGGCTGGTCACGCTTACCATCATGGGGCAGAACGTAAGCACGATCCAGGGCCTGGACAACTGCCCGCTGCTGCGCGAGCTCTGGGTGTCGGAGTGTCGGCTCACCGTGAGTTATTCTTCCCCGAATGTAAATCGACGCTACTGTCAGAGCTGCTGTTAGAGAGAACTAATCAACACCTTCTGACCAGGACTGAGTGCTCTCACACTAACACACTGTTTTCTGTATTTTAGGAGATCTCGAGTCTGCAGAAGTGTGTGCAGCTGCAGAAACTTTTCCTCTATGATAATAAGATCAGGGAGATACATGAGCTGGAGTCTCTGATAAACCTGAGTGTCCTCTGGCTCAACAACAACCTCATCTCACAGATAAAGGTGAGGAGCAGGGGAGAGAGGAGACCCTACAGGAGTTAAGCCGCAGCCCCACCCCCAGCCCCACCCCCAGCCCCACCCGCAGCCCCACCCCGCATCAGCAACAAACAGGGTGGAGGAGGACTGTGCAGATGAAAAGTGTTAACATGTGTGTGTGTGTGTGTGTGTGTGTGTGTGTGTGTGTGTGTGTGTGTGTGGAACAGGGCTTCAGCACACTCGAGAAACTGACGGAACTCAACCTAGCAGATAATCTCATTACAACTGTAGGTGAGTGTGTGAATATTAAAATATTAATCATCATATTCCAGATGTCAAGTTTTTCATTTCCATATATGGTCTTCATTTCCTGTCCTTATTAAGTTTTTTCTTTTAATTGCAATCTGTGCACTACATTACATTAATGCATTACAGTACATTAACAATACATTAATAACAACTGTGGTGTGTTGTGTGTGTGTGTGTGTGTGTTTGTGTGTGTGTGTGTGTGTGTGTGTGTGTTTTTCCAGGAAAAAGTCTAGAGCAAAACAAGAATCTCCAGTGTCTCAATCTGTCCGGGAACAAGATCAGCTCTTTTAAGGTGTGAGATTAGGGTTGTGTTTTAGTACTGACTTGTCTACAGGGGTGTACAAACTTTTGTCATCATGGAGTCAGATGGAAAAAACATGTCACTGGGTCAATATAATAAAATAACATTTTACAGTAAAGTGTGTGTGTAAAAGGTATGAACCGAGGGATGGAGATATGTGTGTGTGTGTGTGTGTGTGTGTGTGTGTAGGAGCTGACCGAGCTGGCATGTCTGACCGAGCTGAGAGAACTCGGGCTGAACGACCCGCACTCAGGTCCGAACCCCGTGTGTGTGCTGTGTAATTACTTCACACACGTGTTGTACCACATGCCGACGCTGCACACACTCGACTCGTACAGTGTATCCGCTCAACACATCAAGGAGGCTGCAGAGGTGTGTGTGTGTGTGTGTGTAAGATGTTTTAGGCTTTTTCTAATGATTTGAAATAATGACGTGAAAGTGTGTGTGTGTGTGTGTGTGTGTGTGTGTGTAGTCCACAGTGATGAAGAAGAGGATGTACTATGACATGCGTGTGCGCTGCGTTCAGAGGAAGCTCGATCAGACGAAACACACACTCCTGCTACAGATGAAGAAGTTGCAGCAGCTGCCTGCCGAGAGAATACACACACTCAGCTACACACTCAAACAAGTGAGCACACACACACACACACACACACACACACACACATATGTCGCTACAACACATGCACTTCTAACCAGTTCGAATCGTTCTCCAGTTGGACTGTGAGTCCGAGGCTGCGGGCAGGAAGTTGGCAGGTTTGCAAGAGGAATTGACATCAGAGGGGTCAGGTGAATGCATGACCTCTGACCTTTCTGAATATGAGAAGAGCATAAAGACAAAACTGGAGGCGATCAGAAAACGGATTAAGATCTGGGAACAGAGACTAGAGGAGTGAGTGTGTGTGCGAATGTGTGTGTGTGTGTGTGTGTGTGTGTGTGTGTGTGATTGTATACCTATAATGTGTCTGTATCAGATGTAAGTGAAGTCTCAGGTGTGTGTGTGTGTGTGTTTCTCAGGTTGGAGGTGTGTTTCCAGCAGGGCGTTGCCATGGAGACAGACAGGAAGGACATGTTGATTCACTTCCTGGTGATGGAACTCGAGACGGTGGGAAACATCCGCTTTGAGGAAGGAAACACCAGCCATACCTGGTACACACACACACACACACACACACACACACACACACAATAAAAACTGAGGGAGCTTGTGGGAGTGTATGAGTAGGAAGTTGTACGAGTTTTACGTATCTGTGCATCAATAACAGTTTTTTCAGAATGAGACGCAAACGAATAATCAAAGCTTCTGTGATTAAAAAGAGTTCGGTGGGACTTCAGGCCTCTTCTTTAATCAGAGTCGAGTTCACACAGGACAGCACGGTGACAGATGGACGTCAGTCTGATAGGCTCAAAAAATCATCAAAGATAATCCAAGAACCTCTTTAACAAAAGTTTGTGAAGAATTTACACAATGTTACAACCTGGTTAAAACAGAGCTGCTAATTTTTGTGTCCAAAACTGTAGCAATGTTTATTACAAAATCGAACCGTCCCAGTGTGGAGCCCAGTGTCCCTGTGGCAGGAGAGAAGTTACAAGTCCTGTCTGAATTTAAATATCTAGGACTTTGTGTGGATTCCAAACTCTCATTTAAACCACAGGTACAGAGTTTATAGTCGAGTCAAATTTAGTCTTTCTGGTTTATAAGGCCGGGATTATCTGTACAGGAGACGAAAGTCTACATACATGCCATAATATTAGTACGTATGACGTCCACTGTAGGACTTTACAAAAATACAAACTTTAAGTTGGGAAAACTGATGATTTCCCATGTAAATGTGTGTTTAATGTTTAAAATGGTCCATGTGCTAATGGTCTCCTCCACTCGAACAATTTGTAAACATGAGAACTACTGCATCCCGACAAACAAGTCAGAGGCGACTATACTGTTCCAAAGCAGCACAGGAATGGAACTCCGTCCCAGTGAGGATCTGAGAACTGGACTTGGTTTAACATTTTCAAAGTTAATCTGAAGAATCGATTAATCAACAATCAGACAACATGAATAAAGTTAATGAGAGCGTCCTGTGTCCCGCCCTCACTGTCCTGTGTCCCGCCCTCACTGTCCTGTGTCCCGCCCTCACTGTCCTGTGTCACCACCTTCACTGTCCTGTGTCCTGCCCTCAGTGTCCTGTGTCCCGCCCTCACTGTCCTGTGTCACCGCCTTCACTGTCCTGTGTCCCGCCCTCACTGTCCTGTGTCCCGCCTTCACCGTCCAGTGTCTCGCCCTCACTGTCCTCCTGTCTCTGTGATGCCACATTGGGGTTTTAAATGCTGGTTTTATAGATTATATTTGTGTTTATATATAAATGTATTGTATGTATTTTGTAGTTCTATGATTTGGTGATTATAATGTGATGTTATTGTTGTAGGGTGACATTTTATTGATTTACAGATATATGAATTGATGTACAAATAAACTCACAAATAAATCAATCAATCACAGAAGTATGGATTTAGCAGCATAAAAAGCACACACACACACACACACACACACACTTGTGTTCATGCGTTTGTGACTTTATAACCTTATAGAGTGGCTGTATTTAGTGTCACCTGATCACCTGACGTGTGTCCCAGAACATCACGCCGTATCTCATGGGGTGTTTCAGATGTGTGTGTGTGTGTGTGTGTGTGTGTCTCAGGTTTAAACCGTGTTACGACCTGCTGCTCTCCCGGTTCTGCGCTTGGGACTACAAACCCTACAACATCACCGGCATCAGGATCAACCGGATCGTGCGTGTGTATAACCGCGCGCTCCGTCTGCGCTTCGAGGACAAACTGCACGGCCTGCTGGCGACCAACGAGCCCACGCTTCACTCACAGTGAGTCCATGACGTCCTGAGGTCCACCAGGTCCTCTCACTCTAATGACGAACCCACAGAGGCTTTGACGTGTCCTGTAGTTCATGTTATCATACAGTATGTACACAGTAAATAACCAACACACTGCTTTATTAGAGCTGTTAACCATGTGTTAGTACTGTGTGTACCTGAGCTGTATTTTTCACCCTATATGTGTGTGTGTGTGTGTGTGTGTGTGTGTGTATCAGGAACTACAAACGCTCCCTGGAGTATCTGTTTTATGTGTTCGATCCCGAGGAAACTGAGCAAAGCAACGAAATCCTGAACATTCTGGAAAACGGGTTTAAATCAGCTGACAGCTACAAGGTACCGCGCGGAAACGTCATGAACTCGATAATGTGACTTTAATCACATCCGTGCTCGAGATGTTAGAAAATAATCTGAATAACTAGAATGTTCTAGTCTCTCCAGAACAACCTCCAGGATGATCTTAAACAAATCTCTCAGTAACCTGTAGAACCATCTAGAATAATCTACGTATAATCTCCATAATCTCTCAAATAATCTGAAATAATCTCTCAGGAGGAATCATCAAAGGAACATTGAGAACCATCTCTCCATAGAATAATCCTGAATCTCCTCACGTATCTTTTGAATCGATGTTATATAAAAGCACAGTATCTTTAGAATAATCTCTTAAACAGTCTGGAATAAACACTTTAGTGAGGAATCCTTATAAAGGTGACGTGTAATAAGATGGAGTCGGAGTAGACGGAGTGCAGTTATAGAATCATCTCCAGCACAGCGGATTATTATTATTATTATTATTATTATTATTATTATCACCTCTGGGTATAATCATCTAGAAAGCAGTATTGTGTACATATTAGCAAGCTGTGTGTGTGTGTGTGTGTGTGTGTGTGTGTGTTTTCAGGCTGCAGGTAGAGAGTGTGCTGTGCCTCTGTCCAACAGCGTGAGCACGTGTGACGAGCCGCGGATAAGATTTGCTCAGAGAAAAGCCGCGAGACGTGGAACTGAAATGAAAGAGACCCCTCTGCACTCCACACACGGTCTGGGTCCAGTCCTGATTATCTAGAGCTGTTGTTCTGGTGTCTGTGTTTTATTATCTGAGTGGGTTCTTACAGAGCAGCGCCGCTCCCTCTGCACCCTGCAGACTCTCACGCTGGGCCTCTCAGTGTTTCCCCATCAGTACCGCAGACTGTTATTATCCACAGCTTCTCTAACTGATTGAAGTCATAGACGTCTGTAACTGTTAAGGAAAAAGAAGACGGCCTGAGTGTGGATGTTCTCAGCGCAGACGTAGTTAATGAACAGCCTCGAGCTGTACATCCTCTGAGAGGTGTCTGATGAAGACGTGTGTGAGGACTGATCGGCTGTGGTTCCTAATTATTTATTATTATGTTAATTAACTCGTGTGTATCTGGTGCATTTGTTTATAGTTAACATTAAATGTGTTGCATGTACACAAATCTGTCTACACCTGCGTCTGGAGTAGAAACCCTGAACAGACGACGACACTGCAGTGTTTATTAGAGACGAGTGAAGATTTATTCCGTTGAGACGCGGTGCTGTGGGCATAGTGTGGGTCATTTCTAATTGCTGTGTGTGTGTGTGTGTGTGTGTGTGTGTGTGTGTGTATCAGGTCAGCTGATCATCTCTAAAGCGTTCCCGGGTCACAGTGTTCCTCTGAGAGACGGAGTGCCGCTGGACGCTGAGTTTTATCCCAAAGCTAACGCAGTGTTCCGCAGAGTCAGTGTTAAGCAGCATAACACCAAGCAGCGTAACACAGGTGTGTGTGTGTGTGTGTGTGTGTGTGTGGTTTTAAATGAAAAAGAGTTTAAATTAAAACAGTTTTATTAAAATTTTTATCATGTATTAAATTGTGTTAAAGTGTGTGTGTGTGTGTGTGTTTCAGGAGAACGGTCTTCCCCTGAGCTGCAGCGATGTTGTGACTGCAGTCAGAGACAAACTCTCTGGTACGTTTTCGACCACGAGCTCGTTCTGCCCGAGTATCACATCGACTTTGACTATATCACACAGGTGAACTGCACTTCCACTAAATTAACTAAACATTATTTAAAGGGACTAAAGCCTAAAGGGCCTCAGTGAACATCTCAGAGAATCCAAACAGCTCCTGGACTTGACGACTCGGAGCTTTTTCACATTAGGGGGCAATCGATCCTAATCTCAATCGTGCCTAATGTGAAAGTGCCCTGAGTGACGTTTGTGCCCCAGTTAGAGCTGTAATTAACACACTGTAGAGTTGTTTAGATGTTTAATAAGCCCTCATTAACGAGGATTAACCTTGTGTTTAGGAGAAACCCCAGTCCTCCTGCCCCTGTCCCTCAGGCCCTCCCACAGCCCCTGATGATGTCACACCGGCGTGTAGCGATGAGCAGGTCCTGGACGAGAAGGTTCTGGCACTTGAACCCGTCCTGAAGCCACGACCCAAACTGCTGAACCTGGACGAGAGGAGCGTCCTGACAGCAGCTCGAGCAAACGTCCTCAGCCAGATCACCGTGAGACTCACGTCTCACACGCTCACGTCTCACGCTCACATCTCACGCGCTCACGTCTCACGCGCTCACGTGTCACACGCTCACGATTCACACGCTCACGATTCACACGCTCACGTCTCACACGCTCACGATTCACACGCTCACGTCTCACACGCTCACGTCTCACACGCTCACGATTCACACGCTCACGTCTCACGCGCTCACGATTCACGCGCTCACGTCTCACGCGCTCACGTCTCACGCGCTCACGTCTCACGCGCTCACGATTCACACGCTCACGTCTCACGCGCTCACGTCTCACGCGCTCACGATTCACACGCTCACGTCTCACACGCTCACGATTCACACGCTCACGATTCACACACTCATGTCTCACACACTCAAGTCCTGAATCATCACACACTCATTCAAGACGTTTTTCCGACCGGATTTCTCCCTCTTACCTGACGGGTCACTGCCGTCCTCCAAGGGTTTAATGTTGTGTTTTACAGCTTTTATCCGAATTGTAGTGTTTTCAGTATCTCCTTACAATAAGTCCACTCTTCTGAAACATCTTTGCCGCGACCACATTTTATGTCTCCTGACGCGGTTGTGTAAGAAATGAGAAGCTCCTCACTGCATCAGTCAGGATTAAATAACTTGTTGCAGTTGAAACACTAAACACTGCAGTAATGATCTGATCTAATAGTTACACCTTAGTTGGTGACTTTGTGTATAAAAGCTCCATATTCTGTCACATCTGTTATATGATTTTAGTCTGAACTACAGGCCTCATTCCAGCACGTGATTACGGTGAGGAGGTACTGAGGTGAGTCTGGATCGACACTGACGTGTGTTTGTGATGTGTGTAAGGTGCTGAATCTTCACGGGAACAGTCTGAGCAGGCTGAAGGAGATCTCTCGCCTCACGGCGCTGCGGCAGCTGAACATCAGTTTTAACGCTTTCACACACCTGGAAGACCTTTCACACCTGGTGAGGCCTTCACCTGGAAACGCAGGAGACCCGAGCAGGAATGTACAGTGAGGGCCAAAAGTATTGGGACAGCATATGCCCTGTATTCGAGGTCTCCCTGTGCACAAAACAAGTGACGTCACTCATTAGTTTGAGCCACTAAAAGTCAGGAATTCTCAAAGTGGATTGTGAACTTGGATTAGTTTGCATTACATTACACTAGATTAGATCAGATCAGATTAGTTAGATACTTTTTTGGTCTCGAAGGAAGTTCCAGATGTCCAGCAGCAATAGAGAGACAGTAACACAGAGACAGGCAGTGCTGGACTAAGTACACAAATACTCGTCCATGTAGAAATTCCATCGATAAAATATTACTCAATCAAAACTAGACGTCAAACATTTACAGTTCTACTTAATTAGTGGTACAAAAGTACTTACATTTAGTTAAGTATCAAATATATCGAGCTTACATTATATAGAGAGTCTCTCTCTCTCCCTCCGACTGTGTGTCTCCATTTCTGATTTAAATTCTATTTTTTTATTTGTCACATACACAGTCATACACAGTACGATATGCAGTGAAATTCTTAAAACACCTGACACATGATTATGAAATGCGTTTATACAGAATAGTTACCGCTTCAAATATTCTGTAACTCAACACTGTAGAAATGTAGTGGAGTCCAAGTGAAAAGTCTCCGCTAATAAAACTGCTCTAGTAAAGAACAGAGACATAAATTAAATCTGAACTTGAGTGATGAAGACACTGACGTAGACGTGACTGCACACCGAGTCTTACAGTCAGTACACAGTCAGCAGTCACACGCTAATGAGAACTGAGCAAATAACTCTGCAAATAACAAATAACTTAGTAACTGTTCAAAGTTCTTTGGCAAAAATTCTGTACAAAATCTTCAGGAGGCGATGAAGCAGAAAATCCCCCCCCCCCCCCCCCACACACACACACAGTCTGTACATCACACTCAAATCTTCCTGCATTCCAACCTATGGAATATAGTGTGTGTGTGTGTGTGTTTCCGATAAGCCCAATCTGGAGTGTGTGGACGCCAGTTTTAACCAGATTGCGACTCTGGAAGGTGTTCGGCGCCTCCCGCGCCTCCGAGAACTGGACCTGCGCTGGAACCAGTTGAGCCGCGTCCGAGAGGAGACGAGTGTCCTGCACAAACACACACCGTCCCTGCAGTGTCTCGATACCAGACACAACCCCTGGAGTCAGGTGAACAGGACATGTCTGCTCGTGTGTGTGTGTGTGTGTGTGTGTTTCTAATGTCAGTGTGGAGGTGGTACTATTTGTGACACTGGTATTGTTACATTATATAATTAAGTGTGTGTGTGTGTGTGTGTGTGTGTGTCAGGGAGAGACGGTGCGGGCGGTGGTGTTGGGCTGGGTGAAGACTCTCACACACTTGGATGGAGTGTTAGTGACGGAGGAGGAGGCGGCAGCCGCTGCACACCTGACCTTCACCCCCAAGATCAACCTGGTGAGTCAGTGTGTGTGTGAGTGTGTGTGAGTGTGTGTGAGTGTGTGTGAGTGTACAGTACATGACATTCTAATCCAATGACTATAATCTAATGATTTCTTTGTGTGTGTGTGTGTGTGTGTGTGTAGACGTTACTGATCTCTCACTCTCGCACTGATCCTGAACCTCCACGCTGCCTGAGTCTCCACACCACCTCCCAGCTCCTCACACACCTCAGACCATCGCCATGGCAACACACCACTGACCTCGAACCCGGGTGGAGTGCCAAGGTATTCAAACACACACCTAGCAACACACACACACACATTATATTTCAGTTCAGCATGTAAACAGTGGAGATACTGATAATTTGTGCGTGTGTGTAGATCACAGCGGTGAATCTGGACGGTCAGGGTCTGTCACACATCAGTAATCTGGAGCAGCTGGTGAATCTGCGCTGGGCCTCGTTTAATAACAACCAGCTCACACACATCAAGGGGCTGCAGCACTGCCCCCTGCTGGAGGAGCTGTCACTGGACCACAACAGCATCTCTACACTGGAGGGTACACACACACACACACACACACACACACACACACTCTATTTCTCATCATCACTCTTTCCTGCTGTTTTCATCTTTTCTCAAGCTAACATTATGTGTGTGTGTGTGTGTG
>JAQMYJ010000039.1:34824525-34843325 GCA_030014305.1 Clarias laeviceps | reverse complement strand
ACTTCAGCGCTGTTATTTCAGCCAAAGTGAAAATATGAACTAATCCCAGTAAAAATATTCACTTTATCTTTTCTAAATAATATCTATTGGTGCAGGTGTTTGTTTACATTCAGACAGCAGCGCATTAGTAGATTATTTTCGCTTTTACTCAACACGTTGATTTAATTCATGGTGCAGGTTAAACTTCAGGCAGATACCAAAGCGCTGGCAAAGTTTCAGTAAAATTCTGTGCAGTGATGCTGTGACAAAATCTGTGTGGACGGACATTTTTCTGAGACTGGTTTCTGCTCCTCCAACGTATAAAACATAAAGATATCATTGAAAGAGCGAGTTCTGCCCAGACAAAAGCTTTCGTTTATATATAACGCAGTGTCTAACTTGTTCTGTCTAAACACAACCAGCTCAAACCGGTTCGGTCTCCATTAGATTTAATTAATCTGATTTTAATGGAAGACATTAACAAGGAAAACTTATTAATTATAAAGTAAAACTGTATTCTTCATTCTGTTTTATTGGTTAATAGGAAATATAATGTGTGTCTACATCAATAATTAGTTTTCTCTCACTGCCTGGTCACGTGTGCTGAAAAACACTTTTCTATGTCCTTCCTGTTGTTCTATGTCCTTCCTGTTGTTCTATGTCCTTCCTGTTGTTCTATGTCCTTCCTGTTGTTCTATGTCCTTCCTTTGCACTGCAGTGTGTGAGGGTTTGTTACAGCTGCAGGTTTTTTGGAGAATTAGTTTTTCCACTTGGAGTGAGACAGCGAGGGATGGAGAGAGAGACCGACAGAGGGAGAGAGAAATGCACTGAGTTAAACGACTGCACCTTTAACATGACTAACACTACGAAAGATGAAACCATGTTATGTTAACCATTCATTACTGGGTGTACATACACTGCACTTACACATATATACTATGTGTGATTTTATTTTTTACCATGTCTGCTGGTTTGTCTGCCCGACGTCTGTTATTCTGTGTCAGCGTCTATAGAACGAAAAAGTTTTAAGCGAAGTGTTAGTTGGAAACCCTCTGTTATGGCGTTCTATGTAGAACCTTTAAAGGTTCCTCCAGAATTTTTGTTCTGGTCTCTATCCCTCCATCTGTCCCTCTCACTGTGTGTGTGTGTGTGTGTGTGTGTGAGGTAGGCATGGCTCTGAGGCAGAAGGTGGTGTGGATCACCGGGGCGTCCAGTGGGATCGGGGAGGAGCTGGCCTATCAGCTGGCTGCAGTCGGAGCTCGACTCGTGCTGTCTGCGCGCCGGGAGAACGAGCTGCACCGAGTCAGGAGGAAGTGTTTGGGTAAACACACCGCGACACTAAACTTAAGAGCGTTTTCTTTTAGGGGGAGGGATCATAAAGTTTTATTTTATATTATTTTCAGAGCTGTCGTCTTTGGAAGAGAAGGATATTCTCGTCCTCCCACTCGATTTGTTGGACCGATCGACTCACAGAGAGAAAACTGATGCAGTTCTTCAGCATTTCAGCAAGGTCTCTCTCTCTCTCTCTCTCTCTCTCTCTGCTGAAGTCATCATCATTTAAAATATCTTGAACTCATAAAGATTAAAATTTTTTTGGAACTGGATATTTATCCACTCTTACAGGAATGTTCAGTAATGTGTGTGTGTGTTGAAGCGGTGTCGTGTATTAATCATCATTGTGAATCATGCAGATAGATGTGCTGGTGAATAATGGTGGGCGGAGTCAGCGCTCTCTTTACATCGACACTGACATCGACGTTTACAGCGGCCTGATGGAGCTGAACTACCTGGGAACCATCTCCATCACCCAGCACGTCCTGCGTCACATGATCCACCACGGAGACGGTGTAATAGCAACCATCAGCAGCATCGTAGGCCTGGTGGGGGCGCCGCTGTCCACCGGCTACTCGGCCAGCAAGCACGCACTCCAGGTGAGAGCGATGGACAGAAACGCAGACCTGCAGGGGAATAACGAGATGGTGTGTGTGTGTGTGTTAATTTCCAGTTCTGTTTTCTCTGAAGGGTTTCTTTAAGTCTCTGAGGACGGAGCTCTTGGACTATCCAAACATCACCATCAGTACCATCTGCCCCGGACCGGTCGTGTCCCAAATCGTCCACAACGCCTTCACTGAGCAAGTCGACAAGGTAGTGCGCTGTCTGATCTCACCGTGCGCTCAGAACGACACGTCATAACGCAAGCGCGTGATTCTGCCTTTAAATCCTCTCATCATGTTTACGTAAAATACTCTATATACCACATAAAGCACCCTGTATTGCTTATATTCATTAAGTTTACATTTTTTTGCTTATTTCTTATATCTAATTGACAGAAAACACACCCTTTGCTCTTATTTATCTTATTTACATAAAACATGCTACTTTTTGGCTTATATTTTATCTTATTTACATAAAACATGCTACTTTTTGCTTGTATTTATCTAATTTACATGAAACATGCCATTCCTAATGGCTCTATTTATTTTGCATAGTACATACCCCATTTGTTGGCTAATGTTTATAGAATTTACATAGAACACGCCCCATTTGCTTATAGTTATCTCATTAATAACATGAAACATGCCCTATTTACCCTGCATACATTAACTAGACATAAACGCGCCCTGTTTCCCCCATATATTAATCTCATTTCTTTCTTTACATGAAACACATACACTAACATGTACTACGGATGTGATCGTACTGTATCTCTCTCATTTGCTCTTAAACTTTCATTTGCACCCGCTCCCCCCCCCCAACACCCCCCTCCCCCTCCCGGGTGAAGCTGGTGCCTGATGCAGGTGATCAGTCCCATAAGATGCCGACCGAGCGGTGTGTGTGTCTGATCGTAGCAGGCCTGTCGAACCGTGTGAAGGAGATGTGGATCGCTCAGCAGCCGTTTCTTCTCTTCTTCTACTTGTGGCAGTACACACCCACCCTCGCCTGGTACATAACCAACCTGTTCAGCGGGAAACGAGTGCAGAACTTCAAAGCCGGACTGGTGAGAAAACGCACACACACACACCCACTTGTCTGGCTGCTTTGTAGGTTCGGAATGTATGTTCTGAGAAAACATGAGCGAGATGTTTCTCGTGCCTGATTATTTAGGAGATGTGTGCATGTGGTTTATTTTTTGTAGGATGCAGACACGGCGTATTTTACCAAGCCAAAGGCCAAGACGAGCTGAAAACCTGCACCAATCCACAACCACATGGGGGCGCTAAGTAGGGTAATGACACTGTGTTTGTGTACAGTGCTGTAGGACTGCATGTGTGTGTGTGTGTGTGTGTGTGTTTATGGGAACAGCTCCATAAGATTCTAATGATGCATTCGACACGACCCAGACCAGAGGAAAAACTACAGACACCCGCTGTTTAACCCTGAGTTCAGCGAGTGACACTGAATCAACAATATTATTTTTGGCTGATGAAATCAATAGATGTTTAGTTTTTACATTTAATCATGACACTGCTAATAATTGTTTCTTCTTTAAAATGTTCTTTAAAAAACAATCCACATGGATATGATGATAAACAACTAATGAAATAAAAATATGGCAGTAATTTGTTCACTAACTAAATAAATGCAATGTGGGCCACTAGAGGGCGCCAAAACTCTGACTGCTTTAGTGGTGTGTTTTTGCTGATTTAAATTTCCAGGATTAATTGCTTGTTGGGGCCCAAGCACTATGACATCAGCCCTATTACGTCATCGTGTGTAAAGGGCCCTCTTGTTTGTTTTGAATGTGTTATTATATATATTATAACAGCAATACATTTCCAATCGTCTCAGTAAATGCTGGTGCCTGTTTGATTTCTTTTTCCGTTTAATGATTAACATTATTTCGGGAGGATTTCAGAGGCGTGCGCTTGCTCGTCAGATCATTTTATTTTTGGAGCTTCAGTAGAAAAGTCCTGCTGAAAGGGTGTAAAACAGACGGGTTTGCATTAAAACAGCTTTAACACTCCTTCAGCATGTCAGAACCGCAATAATGTGTAGTGTGTGTGTGTGTGTGGACGTGCATTAGTCACACACACAGCTTCTGAACAATTTTGGTTCAGTCTTTTAGGTTATAAGTCACATGATTCTGTGTGTGTGTGTGTGTGTGTGTGTGTGTGTGTGGTGAAACGTGCATTACAGGTGTCCTGAATTCATAGAGCATCACATCACGATTGTTCCACACACTGGTTTGGTTTTCGATATGTTCACACACTTTGCTGTGTGTGTGTGTGTGTGTCAGAAGCAGGTGAGGTGTGTGGGGCTGCAGGAGTAGATGGGGTAACCCAGCGGCGGCTCGGCCGCCTGCACCGTCAGGTTCCTCAGCAGGAGTGTGTGAGCCTGAATACTGTAGCGCTCCTCGTCGTCGTTGGTGGCGTAGAGCAGCTCCCAGGACAGGTTGGCCCACTGACCGCGCACACACTCCTCACACAGCGCCCCCACCTGGAGCACACACTCCTGCAGTGACAGCACACGGCCTGTATATGAACCCTGTGGAGGAGACACGGCGTGTGAGAGAGAGAGAGAGAGAGAACGTACGTCTGTTAAAGACTGTTAAAGGAGGGAAAAGGGCAAGAATGTAAACTAGTGTGTGTGTGTGTGTGTGTGTGTGTGTGTGTGTGAGATCACCATGGTGAGATCATGGCCGAGTGAGAACAGGAAGGGTTTCTCCTGCAGAACTCCGTCGTGCCAGCCTCGCTCCGTTGCCATGCCGACGAACCAGTCATGATGATAGTGATGCAGCGTGGAGTGAAGCTCCTCCTCGCTCTCCACCGGCCCCAGAGACGCCTGGTCTATCAGCAGCTTCACACTGTACCTACACACACACACACACTCTCTTCATAATCAGCTTGTATCGAGTCTCCAGTAATTTAATATTTTTGGGTATCACACACACACACAGACACACACACACACACACACACACACACACACACACACAGACACGTGATCAGTGAGAGGGGGCGTTACCTAAAAGCCCTGAGGGTGAGCTGATGCAGCTCGGTATTTTCTCGGAGCCAGTCGAGTCCTTCGTGCCAGGCTGCGTCTCCACAGTAGACCCTAAACACCAAACTGGCGCTCGGCACCGAAATGTCCATGCCTAATGCCAGTGCGCAGGACAGCGCCACCTGGCTGTACATCTCCATCAGCACGCGGTCCTCCTGTAGCGCCCGACACACGCCCTGCTCGTCCTCTCCTTCCCACAATCCCTCCATCACCAGCTGAGCCAGGCAGAAGCGAAACCATTCGTCTGGGAAGGAGGGCCTGAGTGGGCGGAGCTTGGAGATGGTAAAAGGGGCGGAGAACCAGGAAGTAGGAAGCGAGAGGCTTTCAGAATGCTGTGAGGAGAAGTTTGGCGGGTTGGAGCGGTCGTAAGGCACAGGAAAGGGGGCGGAGCTAACGGGCACGGCGTGGTCTCTCTCCTTGTCGAGGGCGACCCCGAGTCCCAGCGGCCGCAGCGTGGGGAGAGAAGCGAGCGCCATGTTTTCATACAGACTGTGAATTTCTACCGAACCCGGGAGAGACGCGTGCTCCTCCTCCGCCCGCATCATCATCCTCCTGACCGGCTTCCGGACCGGGACCGGACCGAACAGGTCATCCTCGTCTGACCAATCCGACAGGGAGGACAAGCTGCTCCGCCCCCTGAGCTGAGGAGAAGACGAGGAATCGAAGTGGCTCTGCGAGACCACGCCCAGTTTGGCGTCGTGCGAGTCGGGCTCGGGCTGCACGGCATGCTGGGAGCTCGGCAGCGAGTGCGACTTGACTCTGTAGGTCCTGTTCTGGATGGTGTGGCGCAGCAGGATCCACACCAGCGTCTTCAGGAAGTCGGAGCGGAGCTGCCGGAGGTGATCGGGCGAGTCGATGATGCCGGTCAGGACGTTGCGGGCGTCGGAGTAGACGGTGACGGGCAGGAGGGCGCAGGGCGTCAGGGTGTTTCCCCAGTGAGGGTTCAGGAAGCGCAGGAAACGCCCGGGACGCTCAAGGCGATCGAACGCTGCCTCGAACACCTCGTCGACCCGCCGGGCCTCCACCGTGTGGCACGACGTCTCCTGCAGCTCCAGACCCTGAGCGCAGACGAGACACAGACGAGACACGTGAGTGCGGCAACTCGCTTCAGCAAACGCAGAACATCATCCATCAGTTCAGTATAAACCATGAGCACTAACGTTAATTATTACCTCTAGATCACTGGTTACAATTAATTAGGGATGAAACGATTCCTCGAGTGATTCGATTACAAAAAATGAAAAATCTTCTGCCTCGAAGCTTCTTTTCATTAATTTTAAAAGCTTGCGTTATGTTTTTGCGCAATTACTTGTTTGGCGTGACCGGATGCGAGTCGCCAGTAAACACAGATGAAGAAGCGCTGACGTCACCCACAAAGCAGAAGGAGACGCAAACAGTCGGCTGTGTATTGATTTGAGGAGCGATAAAAATATATTAATTTATTTTAATGTGCCTTCGTTTTTTTGATAATTTAAGTCATTTGAAATACCTTTTTTTTTTTTGCATCTGAGAAAAGGCTATAAAATAAGAATGTACGACACTATAATGCACTTAATTCATCTCGGTCAACTTGAAGCTGTTCCTTGTATTGTGAATAATGACGAGGTTTATTTTGGATAAAATGCTGTATGCACTTAAAAAATAAAAGCTTAAAAGCTGATTTTTCTACAAAGAAAACCAATTAATCTTTGTTTCTCTTATTTATTTTACATTGCTGTTTAATTACATTTTTTCCGATTACTCGATTAATTGATTACATTTTTGGTAGAATACTCGATTACTAAAACATTCGATAGCTACAGTTCTACAATTAATAGATTAATATTAAAGACCACACACACACACACGTGACTCACCTCCAAAAAACCTTTTTGCTATTATTATTATTATTAAAATAAGTTCATTAAAATAACTTCAGCCTGAATTCCAGATGTGGAAAAACACTTGTGCGCCCGCACACACACACACACACACACACACACACACACGTTGAATAAATAGTTAATTATACTCACACTGTCTTATAGTACGGATCAATAAAGCTGAAAAACAAACATCTTAAAAACAAGAAACATGTACAGTGCCGTGAAAAAGTATTTGCCCTTTCCATTTGTTTTGTGCATGTGTCACATATATGATGAGATCAACAAACAAACTTTAATATTACACAAAGGTAACCTGAGTAAATACAAAATACAGGTTTTAAATTATTGTTGTTGGTGTTTCGGCTGTTCGTGGCAGGGGTTCATCACACACACACACACACACACACACACACAAGCTTGCCAGAGGTTTTACGCCGGATGCCCTTCCTGACCCTCCAGGCTGGGACGGACACTGAATTCACTGACTGGGGATTTGGACGCTGGTTGGGAATCGAACCCGTCCCTTCTGCGTGTGGGGCGAAACACCTACTGTATCACTGAGCCACCAGCGCCCTACAGATTTTAAATGATGATTTTATTTATTAAAGGAAAAAAAAAAAAGCTGTCCAAACCTGCCTGGCCCTGTGTGAAAAAGTAATTGCCCCATAAACCTAATAACTGGTTCTGCCCTCCTTGGCAGTAATCAGGCCCGGGTGTGGCTCGTGACATTGAACTCAGCTTTGCCAAAAAATGTGGTTAATCACAAGTCATGTATGATTTAGCAAGGGGGTAATTACTTTTATTACATGGGGCCAGGTAAGTTTTGGGGAGATTTTACCCCTTAATGAGATCATCACTTTAGAACTGCATTTCATATTTACTCGGTTCATCTTTCTGTAATAAAATGTATTTTGTGATCTCAATCGTTTGTTGTGTGACAAAATATGCGAGAAAAAACGAATCCTTTTGCACAGAACCGTATCCTATACACACTGTAGCTGTTTGACTAGCATTAGCTCATCAGCATTAGTGCAGAAGACTCTGCATTTTGTTGTTAAGATGTTGAGCAGCTCCTCCTTGACACTGTGAACGAGTCTCCTCTAGGGGGCGACGGTGCGCTGCTCCTACCTTGATGTTGACTGTACAGTATCCGTAGCCTTTCTCTAGGACGCTGATCCACACCACTCGATCCTGGAACCGGCCCAGGAAATGAGAACCGGCCGAATAAGCACCTGAGGTCACACACACACACACACACACACACACACTGAAGATATTCTGATTTATGAGATTTGAACCTGCACTCCAACAGCAGTGTGTTGGTCTTGTTGCAGCCCAATAACAGATCAAAAGACTCTAAAAGACTTTAATATCTGCGAGCTGCTCCTCACCCAGGGCTCCGCTAGCGAACGCGTGCGTTAGCGCCGAGCCGAGCCTGGCGCTGAGCTGCTGGTAGTAGATGGAGTCGGGACAGGGGCAGGCGGTGCCCGGCGTCCCCGGCCACGAGCGCAGGGGTCTGGGGAACCCGACCAGGAACACGGGCAGAGTGAAGAGCGGCAGGAGAGGAGCGGAGAGCAGCGCCGACAGCACCAGCACGCCGAGCAACAGCGGGCACAGCGCCACGTTCAGCCCTAACAGAGCGCCGGCCGACTGACGCCGCTGCTTCGTCTCCGTCCAGGACGTGATCAAGACGGTGAGAGCGAACTTCAGCTTCAGCAGGAACTGAGAGAGACGGTCAGAGACCAGGGACACCTGAGAGACGGAGAGAGAGAGAGACACACGGGATCAGAAGTTTGGAATCATGGTGAGGACACACACACACACACACACACACACACACACACACACACGCTCACCACTATGAGCTGCACTCCGGTGCCCAGATCGTGCCACTGGTGTGCGACTCCGCCTCCATCTGCCAGTCTGACCAGCACCACTACCGCCATCTGCAGGAGAGCCTCCTCACTGCTCTGCCACGCCTAACACAGGGGGGCAGCGGTGTGGTGAAGTATTTACCGCCAACAACACGTAATTTATTCCTCTCACACACACATTTTTATTTCTTAAAGAATGTCATACGTTCTTAGACTGGCGTTCACGAGCACTGGGTTTCCAGGACGATGCCTAATTGCATCTGAGGTGTCCTTGAGGGTGTGTCATCTGTTTATAGTGTACACTAAAAAGTCAAAAGTTTGTACACCCCTTCTAACGCCGTGGTCGTTCCTGATGTTTATTTCTAAAACAATACTGAAGGCGTTTATCTAAAACACACAATAAGCAGTTGATATTGAGATGTATATCTGCTAGGGCTGCAACAACGAATCAATTAAATCGATAACTAAAAGTGTTGGCAATGAATTTCATAATCGATTCGTTGTGTCGCGCGACGTGGAGACATTTGATTATTAAAAAAAAAAAAAACTTTAGTTGAGCGCGGAGCGGAGTGAACACACGGTCTCGCGCACTGACGCTGGCAGGGTTATAGACTCATAGACAGGGCGGAGCAAAAATACAATAAAAATGAGCGGAAGAAAGATACATGGCGGAGGCTGCTGGGTCTAACATTTAGCCTAACATGCATATCTTTGGACTGTTGGAGGAAACCGGAGAACCTGGAGGAAACCCACCAAGCACGAGGAGAACACGCAAACTCCACACACACAGAGAGGATACGGTTAAAGAGAATTAATCAATCATCGCCTTCTGGCCAATCAGAGAGCCGGATTCAACAGCGCTGTAGTTTTTCTTCTTCCTGTTTTCATTGGTCAGTGACGTACCGCTCTGAAGGCTCGTGTGAATCCCACTGCCGACGCCACGCTGTGTAACGCTGTGTACAGGGACGCGTCTGTGGCCAGAAACCCAACCATTGCTAACGGACAGACTGAAAGAGACACACACACACATTTTAATTAGTATTAACTGAATAAATAATTTAGGAAATGTACATTCATGAATGTTTATATTATTATTATTATTATTATTATTACTGTGAGACGCGAGAGACCAGCCGACTCTCCTCACCCAGATTTATTAGCGCTCTGCGGACCAGTGCGGCGACCCACAATCCTCTACTGCTGCTCATGAAGGCCTGGACGCTGCTGAGGCGTTTGGGGTAGAGGGGGTTGAGGACGAGTCCGCCTAACACACACGCACCCTGAATCGCCCGTAACACACGTGTAATAACACACAGAGCGACGAGGATCCAGCCAATCAGAGCCTGAGGGTCCGGCACGGTGTCACATGACCCCCGGATGGCCCCCTCCGTTACGTTCTGCCCCCCGGCGGGACAGAGTTGGTGCAGCAGAGCCGCTTCGGTCATGGCCGCCGCGAGGACGAGGGCGGAGAGCGGGACACTCCACCAGCCCATGCTGAGCGAGCGAGCGTGAGGGTGTGTGTCACGTCTCCTGCACCGTAACAGCGCGGCGATCTGCGTCAGGTCCTGGCTGAGGATGAACCCCGTCGCCACGGTGAAGAGGACCACGCCCAGGGACGAGGGGATGAAGAACGTGGAGACGGAGACGCACACGGAGGACAGGAACATCAACACCAACCTGGTGGAGAACCAACAGCCTTGAAGGTGAAGATGTGTTAATGTGCACCGTGTGTGTGTGTGTGTGTGTGTGTGTGTGTGTACCTGCGGTTGGTGGCCATAGCTGATCCTCCCATTATATGTATGAGGCTCTGCTCCATGATCCACAAGACGAGAGCGTCCAGAGGAGGCAGCATTCCCAGCGCCCACAGCACAGGCAGCACCAAGAACATCACGTGCATCACCTGACTGGCCACCTGCAGCTCGGCCACGCCCCCTCCTACACACCTGAGCACAGAACACACCAACAGTCTCATCCTAGACCTTAACACCACTTTACAGCTGAAATCACACGTTACAGCAGCTCGGTGAGTAATAGGAGGCGGGGCTGTGTGAGGGGCGTGGCTAGGTGGGCCTGGGTGTGTATGTGGTCACAGTTTTTTTCTGAAGGAAATGTATAGATAATTTGATGCGTACCTGAGCGCCAGATCCACGGCGACAAAGCTGAAGATGTAGAGCGGCCTGGTGAGCGCCGTGATCTCGTACGTGTCCTGCGGCTGGAAAGTGGCCGTTTCTGCCGCCGTGTTCACGATCAGCGCGTATTCTCCGATGCACAGCGTGACCCAGCTGAGTGTGAACACCGGCACCACGGCGCCGACGCTCCCGAATATGGCGGTCAGACGATCGGGCAGGAGGTACCACGTCCCGAATCCGCACATCGCCCCGGCCAGCACCGTGTGGAGAACCACGTTGGCCATGAACCGCTTACCCGGGGCCACGAAGCGCACCGTCTCGGGTCCCGCGCACCGCGTGAACTCTACTTCCTCCTCGTCGGCCATGACGTTGTGTCCCACCGCCAGCCTCTGGACGGCGCCGGTTCTCCGCGCCACCCACTGGGACAGGGTCTGCAGCACGGCACCGAACGACAGCATGAGCGCCCCAGATACGATCCCGGCACTGGAGTCGTCCATCACCCTGAGCTGGAAGAGCAGGGTGCCCACGCCGCCCAGGAGCCACGGCATGAAGAACAGCGCCACCTGGTGGATGTAGACATACGGCGGTGCGCAGTAGCCCAGTTTAAGTCTCAGGCCCCCGAGCACCGTCTGAGGGACCCGCTTCCAGAAAAACTCCTGCTTGTAGTCGTTCAGCAGCGGCACGTCGGGGCCCATAATGAACGCCAGAGTGCTGAGATTCCCACCGGCATCTTCTTTAACCGTGATCACCGGGTGCTGCTCACTTGGGACACGAACACACAGACACACACACACACACACACAGACACACACAGCTGAAACTGGAGCCCCTGAGACCCTACACAGGACCGGCGGTGCGGAAAACACATGGATGAAGACTTATCAGCTGAGTAAAGCATAAAAAAATAAATAAATCACATAACCACAAACCATGTGTCCTGCCACCCAGGGGTGGGGGCGGAGCTACAGACTCACCACGTGCTGGATCTTAACAGGAAACCCACAAAATAAAAGTCTTCATTTTAAATACACTACAATACTGGACATTTTCAAGAAGCTCTGAAACTCCAGCTTTAATTTTAAACTTCATGAATAAAGCCTTTCAAGAAAAATCATTAAGACCTAAAATACTTTTTAAATTATTGGACGTGGGTGTGAAATAAAAGACTCCTGTATTTACAGAATTAGGTGAATATCATACAAAATGTGACAAAATACTTACTTTCCTGAATATATTAGACTCTCACTTTATCCGGTTTAAAAAGCAGCGCTGTTTATTATCAGATGCTAATCTCACGCTAACGCTAACGCTGTCTCCATGGCAACAAAACGGTGCGTTTAACCTCAGCCCGGACATAGGGTGCACAGAAAGTACAATTATTCTGCTATTACTTATTAATGACGCTACATTAAGTGCTATTTATTATATCTAAACTATTAATATATTATTTAAAAACAGATATTTAACCTTAAATCAGTGGCGCTAACTAGTGAGGTACGGTTTGTTTTTCTTTCCCATCTGTATTCCAAAAATCCCGCCTCCTGCGCGGCGATTGGTTAATCTCGTCCCGCCTCCTGATATCGATTGGCTACGAGGTTAAAATCCCGGCGTGGCTGCTATGTACCGGAAGCGGGGTCTGTCCGAATACAGGTAGGAAGCAAAATAACACCAGTCGAACAGTGCGGTACAAAACAACCGAGCTATTTAGCTTAATAGCTAATTAATAAACCAGACCCTGGTTTGGTGTTATATATTTTTTAAAACCGTTAACAAAGTTATAAAAGAAAAAAACATAAGACGTTATCGTGTGAGGTTTGTTTTCGTTACCTTTGCTGAAGCATCCATTGTTTCCTGCCGCTGCTGCAGCTAAGAGACAGCTGTGGGCGGGGCTTGCAGCGGGAGCCACTGTCAATCAAGCACATGATTGACAGTGGTTCCACCCATCTATAGTTTTAATTATTTTTTTTTTAAGTCAGGGAAAAATATAAAGTTCTGTACAGGGATGAGCTCTCACGTTATTCCTGGGTCTTCTGGCCGAAGTGAAGCGTCGGGGATCAAAGTCGATGTGCTGGAAGCAGGAAAAATGGGCAAAGTGCTAGAACCAGAGTGAGTCTAGGGCCAGACTGCGAAGTCCAGACGACTCGGTTCAGAGCGCCTCCAAAATACAGCAACACATTTCTTACCCGTTTGCTTTCTGCGATTTGGAATTAGGGTGGTGTTCAGAAAGTTAACATGAAAGGGGTGCACATATTTATAGGTGTTGAGTTGTAAATTTAGTTAAGGTCTTGTGGAGTCCAGCTATCAACAGCCCAGGGCTGATCTGAGGCTCTCTGTATCATGCAGGTCATTTTAAACTTATGGCTGGTGATTCACAAGTCATTTTCACATTGTCTAGTGAAATTCTCGACATGAAAGTAGAACTGCTCTGTGTAATTATAGACAGTTTAATAAAATGAAGTGTAATCTATATTTCTTATTAAAACATTCGGAGAAATGATGCTGCTTACACATTGATGGGGTTAAATCTTTTTATTTACAGATTTAAACAGAAAACGTAAATTCTGTCTCTGTGAGAAAATACATAAAAAAAAAAAAATCATGAAACAGAAACATTTTGATCGTCCAGACAGATGAGTTTATGACGACGTCTGCTCGTGTTTCAGCCGCTTCGGCGACGGTTCTTCTGAGCAACCTGGAGCAACGAGAGAGAGGAAAGGGTTATAGTGTATGCGTGTGTGTGTGTGTGTGAGTGAGAGAGAGAAAAAAGACCCACCCTCCTCCTCCTCCTCCTCCTCCTGCACGTCTTGTGTGTACAGCACGTCTCTCGGCATGCTGAAGCTCACACACATCATCTCCTTGTTCGGCGCCACGTTTCTCACCATGTGCACCTCACACTGTCCCTTCAGCGAAGTCCCTAACCTCAGCTCGGCGCGCTCCAGCACGTCCCTCTCAGGCTCGTCCTCTTTGGAGAAGCCGTAGACGTGAACCCGCGGCAGGACGCCGCCGTCAGGACCCGGGTCCGTCTCTCCCCTCAGCAGGCCTCTGAACGCGTCCAGGAAGTCGAGAGCTAACGCCGGGAGGTTCATGATGACGTGGATAGCGGAGGAAGGACCTGAGTTTCTGATCAGATCAGGGAGACGCTCTCGCATTGGACCTCGTATGAACTCCCGGCCATCGAGGTTAAAGGTCGTGACCTTGGAGTCAACCTTGTTGAGCTTGCCGTTGTGTCGAAGCCACTTGTAGGACTCGGGGTTGAGGTCGTTGGCGAAAACGGAGCAGCCGCGGCGCGCCGCTAACACGGCGAAGGGTCCGACTCCGGCGAATACGTCGAACACCACGTCTCCACGGCGGAGCAGAGAAACGACGCGCTCGTGCTCGGTGCTGAGACGAGGGTTCCAGTACACGCGTGAGAAATCAAACTCGTACGACACGCCGTTTTCCTTCACCTGCAGCACAGGAGAGAACGCGCGGCTAATGAGACCGCAGTCTTAACAAACATCACTCGTACAGGATTAAGATTAACGATGATGATTAATGCTGTGCGAGCGCTTGTTCTCCACCTCACCTTGGCCACCATGTTGTTTTCTCCAGCCAGAACCTCCATCTGGAAAAATCTGTAGGTCGAGTCGATGGTGTTGGTTTTGTTCACTACGCAGGTGACGCCCGGGTTCTTATCCATGATCACCTGACCTGCGGGAACAACACACACACACACACACACACACCTCAACGTCACTGAATCATATACTCATAGTCTGAGTTTAATTTCTCCTAACAAAACGTTCACCTAGGATCAACGTTAGATTCACCAGAGTGCAAAAGTTTGTAAACCCTCCCTATTCTCCCTTTGTCTGGAACAGTGTCTGATTTCATTATTAACACCTGACCTCACACTACTGGAACATAGATTTTGTGTGAAACCAAACTGACTGTTGATAAATTACAGTTCATGATTTCATCTTTAAGGGCGTGCTAACTTTTGCACTCATGCCTTCGTCAATATTATGCTGGTTTAATTCAGTAAGGTTGTATGATGTGTTTTATTAATAGCTGTACCATGTGTACACCTGATGTGTTGCCCCGCCCCTTTCCTCACCTATCAGGTGTTTATACGGCAGCTGGTGGTCTCGGAGGTTCATGTGCGCGATGTGTCCCACTCGACTGAACCCTGACGTCACGTCCTGTCCTTCAGGAAGCACAGCGCGCAGAACCTCCTCGCTCTTCAGGTTCTCGTACGTCAGTTTGAGCCGGTGGCGTCTGATCTCTGGCTCCACCCCGAACGCCTTCAGGGCCGCCGCCTCCTCGGAACCGAACGATTCGGCAGACTCGACGCTCTGAGGGTCGAGCAGGAGCAGCCGGTGCTCTGCGTCCGCCTCGTCGTCCTCTACGACCCGCTTGAGACCCGGCCTCTGCAGCGCCACCTTCTTGAGGCTCTTAACGAGTCGGTTGAGAACGCAGGTGGGGATCCGTATGGCAGGAACTAGGACTGTCTGCGTGAAGGCGTCGCGCTCGAGGACGGTCATCCCACGTACAGCGGCGGGGGCGCGGTACAGACCGAGCTCAGGGTCCATCATGACCGACGATCCTGCACGAAACACAGAGACGTCCCCTGGGACGAGACAGGAGGAGAGGACGCGATGGAGTCCAACACGGCGAGGAACATAGAGGAGAGAGAGCAGTCTGGGAACGCTGCCGTAGTCACACACACACACACACACAGAGGGCATGTAAGTAAAAAAATAAGTAAAAACTTATGTGGATTTTATTAACTGAACTACACAAACCTGTCGTGGACATTCACACTGTTGTATTCAGAGTAATAAATTTCACATCTTGTGCTTTTGTGTGTTTATTTCTTAAGAAGTAACAGAGAGAGTGCATGACTAATAACTAATAACTGACAGGTCCTGGATCAGCTGCAAAAACATATAAAACTAATAACACTGCAGCTGTGTTTAATGTGACAGGTCCTGGATCAGCTGCAAAAACTAATATAAAACTAATAACACCGCAGCTGTGTTTAATGTGACAGGTCCTGGATCAGCTGCAGTTCGGTTTCTATAGACAAACCTGAAGGTCTTAGTTTAAACCCTGACCCTCCACATGTTTTATTTCATCCTTCACTAACAACACACGGACGCTTCCTTAAATAAAATACGTTTAAACCGTTTTAATCCGCCGCTTCACTTACCTTAACATTCTACCAGCGACACGCGCGAGGAGCTGTTTCTTTACGTCATCTTTAGGCGACACGCTCGACCTCTATCTGATTGGTCCGCGAGCGGAGCGGCTCTAGTTGAGAGGATGAAACGTCATCAATAATCGACACGTAAACATTCCGTGTGATCATATGACCAGGAGATCAGGGCTGAGAGGCAGCGCTGCGCGTCAGGAGGGAAAAGAAAAACAAAAGAAAAGGGAGTTTATTTTTAATAAATAATGAGCAGAGTGTAGAGACCGGCGCGGAGAGAGAGAGAGAGAGAGATGAAGACAGACAGAGAGAACACCACGGTGCAGAGTGAGGAGGGGGAGGAGGGGGAGGAGTCAGCGCCACTGCTGGGACAGGTGACATGTCTCACACACACACACACACACACACACACACAAGTTCAATTCAATTTTATTTATATATAAAGGTCAGTGTCTCAAAGCAGCTTCACAAAAATGAAAAGAAAATTTAAAAGACAATGTTAAAGTGTGTATGAGTGAGTAACATAAGTGTGTCAAACAGCTGACATTTGTATGAACACATACGTTTAAAGATGTATACACACTACAGATGACCAAAAAAGGCAGGATCGAGTAGAAAAAGGTGTAAATGTGAATCATGGAGAGATCAAAAGGAACACACTGACATGCACTTCCTGTCTGTTTTACTTTCTGTTCGACTTTTGAAATCCGAGTTCTGAGGATCTCGTGAAAGTGCATCTGATCCTCAACTGACCCTTTAAAGCTCTCCTTTTCTCTGTGAGAAATCTCAGCGTGTGTGATCATCACCTGAAACACACACCCTGAAGGATCTCGTCTCCTGTCACTGCAGTCACATGTCAGTCTTTTGCTCTTTGCTCTTCTGTTTTGCAGCCGTTCCTGCTGACCTGTTAGTTTCGTTTGCTGTGTGTGTGGCGATCAGTTAAAATGTCATGGTGCTAAAAGACAACAAAGTCAAACAGCTGTTGTGTTTTTCTGTCCATTATGGTACCTCACAGTTCTGTAATAATACCACTACTACTACTGGAGTGCTGATCCGGTACAACATGGAAGAGTATTTTATTGTCACGGCACAGGCAGTGGTGTTTAATGCCATGTTCTATCCCTTTTTCAAAGTTACTATAAATCTTAGATGTGTGTTAATGTTCCAGGTGAAATACTGCACGGACTTGGGATTTCTGAAAGTTTAATTTTTCTCCCAAAACGTGTGCCCTGTTTCTCTTGGCCCTGTGTGAAAGTGCATTTTTCCAGTCAATCAGAACGCAGGAGATGGCAGTTTCCCCCCCCCCCCGATTTTTCTCCTTAATTTAGTGGTGTCCAATTCCTCCCCGTCACTAGGGGGCTCCCACATTAAGGCTACTACTACCACTCAGTCAGGAGGGCCGAAGACTATCACGTGTTTCCTCTCATCCCTCCCCTCTGAGAGAGCTCGGCCAATCAGCTCTCTCTAGTCCTCCGGCTGCGAGAGGTTACAGGTCACTCGGGAATCGAACTCGTGATCTCCAGGTGATAGGACGAGCACTTTACCACTGCGCCACTCGGAGGCGGCTGGGTTTATCTTTTTTTTTTCCATGAATGATGTCATACCAGGTTCTGTGCTCAAGCACATTAATAGACAAAAATATCAAAGAAATTTTTTCTTTTTCTAATATTTTGTCAGCACACATATGTACACACACACAGACACACACACACACACACACACACACACACACACACTGGATACCCATGTGAATGTCCAAAAACAATTAAAAACTAAATGATATATAATAGTTTCTCTTTATTTCATCAGCAATCACCGCGACAGGTTTTACTTAAGTAAAGAAAACTGAAACACTGTGTGTGATACACAGGAAGGTGTGATGGAGGTCAAGTAATGTGTATATCCTGAAGCACACACACACACACACGTTAATGCTGCCGCTAAAGCTTTAAACATGACATGTTTTAGAGACAAAACAACTAAACCTGTCTTCATGGCCATTTGTTTTTAAATGCGATTAAAAGTAAAATGTAACAAGTAATAAATAGGAAAGTAATAAACCTGATGATAAACACTGAACGTCTGTCGTTACACTCACCATCATTTACTCCACACTGCTTGTAATACTGTCTGATTTCCCAGCCGTGTTAGTTAATCTGACTCATTAACCCATGTGAGGTGTTTAGATGTAAACTTTAATGAGTTCAGGACGTCACGTTCCTCCTGAATAAGGACAGTGAGGGACAGACAGAAACTTGGAGACACACTAGTGTTGTGAACAGTAATCTCTCTCTCTCTCTCTCTCTCTCTCTCTGTGTCTCTCAGAATGTTCAGGTCTCCACAGGCTCCTCGTTCACCTTCTCGGTGTTTAATCTGATGAACGCCATCATGGGCAGCGGGATCCTGGGCTTGGCGTACGCCGTGGCCTGTACAGGTGTGCTGGGCTTCAGGTGAGTTTCAAACCCTCCTCCTCCTCCTCCTCCTCTTCCTGCTGCGCTGCACTAAACACAGCAGATGAGCAGCAGCCGTAGCTTCATCCACTGCATGCTTTATTACACACACACACACACACACACACACACACACACACACAGCGTTAAACTGCCTGTGTGTTCTGTGCAGTATTTTGTTGTTGCTGGTCTCCAGTTTGGCCGCCTACTCCATCCACCTCCTACTCACACTGTGTGACCAGACAGGTGACGTGACCTTTAACCTCTGATCTCTCACCACTTTCCCTTCTATCCTGCTCATGTGACCCCTT
>JAQMYJ010000039.1:34712642-34735763 GCA_030014305.1 Clarias laeviceps | reverse complement strand
CATTCAAGTGAAAATGAGCCGTGAAAGTGAGGCCGAAAATCAGCTTCCCCTATTTGACAGACCAGTAGCCGCCACTGCGGCACAGGTAACCTCTGACGTCACGGCCGACCTCTCGTGAAGCGCAGTCTTGCGAGAGTCCATTCAGGCACCAACACAGCACAAGAGACAAATACAACCGGTTGGGTTCATTTTACGTGGCACAGCTGATGTCTTTTTTTCAGACAAACACTTACTGCCAAATATGTCTATTAAAAAAAAAACTTTATGTGGCTGCGCTACACCTTGTTTTACTTTTGCAGTAGTTCAGGGTTTCACATATGAAGGTAAAAAGCTCTATAAGAGAGGCAGCGTGTTGAGATCCTGTAGCTTGTGTGTGTGTGTGTGTGTGTGTGTGTGAGAGAGAGTGTGTGTAGCTGGAGTAAGTGCTTTGTGGTTTGATCCCCAACCAGTCTTGCAGGCCCTTGGGTTGAGTTTGGCTTTAGCTGTAGTTTAGGGTTTATGTATATGAAGGTGACAAGCTCTTTAAAAACACGATGGTACAAGTTCCTGTAGCTCATGAGGATAGGAGCTTGCTGCTCAGTTAAAAGGTTGCTGGTTCAAATCCCAGGCAGGATTCCAGGATAAGAGCGTGGATGGTTTGAGAAGTGCTGCAAGGTGTGGAAAGGATAGGATGAAGTGTGTAAACCAAGGAGGAGTAATTCTGGGCAGCTGCCCCCGCCAAGGGTTGGGACAAGAGAAGGAAGTTGTTATGGAACCAGAAAGGTGAGGTTTGACTTACTTATTGAATGCTATAGAAACACTAAGTCCATCATTTTCTTTGACTTTAGGCTCCATAAGCACATTTTTCTCCTGCTCTGCCCCAGGGGGTACACAATCACCTCTGGCTCCACTTCACTCACAACCCATTAACACTCACATCCCAGAGTCCAGGCTGGGGTTTGAACCAGCAACCTCTCAACCCAGAGGCAAGCACCATCCACATGAGCTTCAGGAACTCGACCTTGTTTTATAGAGCTTTTCAGCATCAGTTATGCTTTCACAGACCTACAGATAAAGTAAAACGTTCTGAGAGTCAAACCAGGGACATGACAAAGGTGATACTCTGACACTAAACACTACACCATGGCCGAGCTGCTCAGAGGAGCTCCTTTTGAGAACTTTGTGGCTTATGACTGAAAGCAAGATAATGAAACATCAAACCAGCAACCTCTCAACCCAGGAGTTACAGTAGCACTCATCCTTATGAGCTAGAGGAACTCACAGCAATACACAACTCTCAGCTATGGATGAAACAAGATGCTGGTGCTGACTTCAACCAGGCACGTCAACGTTTACCAACATTGCATTAACCGCTACAGGACACCTTGATGTTGATTTTAAGAGGAACTTTATCGTTAATGAACAACTCAAAGAAAGATAATACTTTGTACAAATGAGTCCTAACTAGGGTTAAAACCAATGACCTCTCAGTACTGTGATGAAAGCTTATGAAACTTCAAGAGCTACTGGTTCTCATTGTAAAGTTTACTTTAATAGATTTTTTTTTACTTTCATATACACAAACCTGACCTACAGCAAAATTAAACTGCAAACAGACTTGAACCAGGTACATTCAATGCTAAAGACCATGATAATAAGCGCTACACCACTGTAGGGCTGAGAGGGTACTGGATTTTTGTCTTTAAGAAAAAAAAAACCTCAATGCAAGCTAATGAAACAGCTCAGGTTGGGATTTCAACCAAGAACCACCAGAACAAGGGGAAAGTTGAATCCATGTGAGCTACAGGACAATGATCTTGTTGCTTATTTTATAGACCTTTTCACCTTTTCAAGTGCACAACCCTCATCTACAGCCAACACAGTTTTGAACCCAGGTCATTACAGCAAGAGGAGGAAGTGTTTAGAAGAAGAAGAGCTGGTGGAGGATCAGCATCATTACTTTCATGGACGTTCTTCCAGTAACAGGAAGTGTAGCTCTGAGAACACCACCAACCAACACACACACACACACACACACACACACTTACAGGACTTAAATGATCTGCTACTGACAGCTTGGTGCCACACACACACACCTTCAGAGGGCTAGTAGAGACTCATGGCTGTTTTGGGCCACAAGGGGGCGCCACTCAATCATAGGCAGGTGGTTTTAATCTTATGGCTGATCAGTGTGTTTGTGTGTGTGTACTGAAATCTCATATTTCTAGTTGTATAATTTTAGCATTTCATTGTAAAATTATGTACATGAAATTAGAATTGCTTGTTTTAATTAGCCAGTGCTGAATTATACAGTTTAATGGAAGAAAGTGAAATCTATACTTCCTAATGACATATTAGGAGAAATGATGCTGATTACACACTGAGCATATTGTCTTAAATTAGCATAGAAAAACAAAACCCTGATGAATGTGATGGGTAAACAGTGTTAGATCTTTTATTTAAATATTTAAACAGAAAATGTAAACATTATAATTCAGTCTCTGTGAGATTATACGTTTAAAAAAAAAATCACAAAACAGAAACATTCTAATTGTCCAGACAGAGATCATGATGAGCTCATGACGTCTGCTCGTGTTTCAGCCTTTTCTGTGATGGTTCTTCTGAGCAACTGGGAGCAACCTATCTATCTATCTATCTATCTATCTATCTATTTGTCTATGCTTAATTCATGTCTAGAGTCTGTAGTTATATAAGCTCTCTGTGTGTCTGTGTGTGTGAGAGAGAAAGAGAGAGAGAGAGAGAGAGCACATAAAGTATATAATAAAAGCACTGAAGGTGTTGTTAGTCTCACCATTAGTGACAAAAGGCCAGTTTCCATGGCAACCAAGAGCCACTAAAGATGAGTGTTGATGGATGAATGTGAGAGTACTCTGTGTGTGTGTGTGTGTGTGTGTGTGGGTGTGCGTGATGTACATTAATGTGTATTAGTTTTGACAGTGTCTTGATGCTCTGCAGGCAAACAAAGCAGCAGATCAGGAAACAGCGCAGGGAGAAAAACAAAAAAGATACAAACCCAGTGAAACAAACACACGTTAAAGGTCTCCATGTGGATGAATGTTTTTTAAGAAATAAAATACACGAAACAATCAACTGTATGGTATTCATTTTATTTCTTTCTTTTTTTTTTTTACATTACACTGAAAAAAACAGACATTCAAACTGACATCATCATTTAAAAAAAAAAAATGCACACAAATATGAAAAAATCTAACATTAAAAAAAAACTACAACAAAGAGACAGACTAACTTTAGAAATTTAATACTTGTTAATTTAATACAAGTTAAAAACACACAGGCACACGTGTACCAGGTCTATCAGGGAGTGAGGAAAATATTGATCTTTGATTTATTATTTCATTATTTCTCTCATCTATGTGTGGATAGAGCATTTGGAAATGTAATATTGTTAATTTTATTATGTTCAAGTTAAATATTTTCTGTCTGATCCAGGAAGAATTCTAAGAAATCTTTTTAAAGATTTTTCACCTAAACATTACAGCTGACTTTCTTTACCTTTTCACCATGTGATTGTATCTTCTCTTTAAACTTTGCACAAAATATTATTATTATTATTATTTTTTAGCAATTTAGATTTATTTCAAGTTAAATTTAAATGTAACATCTTTTTAATTTACCTTAATTAAATACATTTAATCTCTTTACAGAAGTGAGCTAGCCATCGTGTAGCTAAATCTTTTTAAATCAAGCCTTCAGCGTCAGGCAGGGAACTAGTCACAATTCATACTTTAAAAAAGAAGAAAAAAAGAAAAAAAATGTTTGTGCTTTGTCTGTTTTTATGCTGAGAATGTACCTAGCAAGTGGATATAACTAGCTAGGTAAGCTAACACACCGACAGCATCAGTTAGCATGTTGCTAGCTTTGCGAGAAAAAGCCCATCTGTGTTTGTTTCTAGCTAGCAACTGATTGAAACTAGCGAGTGACATACAGTGACTTTGTCATGAAGCTGTCAGACTTTACAAAAATTGTAAACCATAAGAAAATATTAGAATAACAAAAAAAACCCGCCTTTAAGGTATGTGCCAGGTATTGAATACAGATATCGAGGATAATTTTAACTGTCTGTGTACAATCTCGTAATCTCTCTCTCTTTCTCTCTCCATTAGATACAAAGTGAAAGCAAACCGACAAGTGTCTTTTCCAGCTAGCTTAACACTGGTCCCTTACCATTTTAGCTAGCTACCTAGCTTTAATGCTGGATTTGTATTTATTATTACACACAATTGATTTCACAGAATGCTGGTAGCTAATTAGAAAGCTAGCTAGCTCTTTAACTTTTATCTCTCCAATTAAATCACAGTTAACGTAGCGCTACAAAACTAATCCTTACACCTTTATCCAACCATGCACTTTGGTTATGCATGAGCCAGCTAACATTTTTAAAAACCATCTTCCTGCTAGCAAACAACCACGATGGCTGTGTTATACTGGTCTGACCTGCACCTTCCTATTAGCTACTTTGCTAACCACATGGTTACCTTCAGACAGAAGCTGAAGTTGTGCTTAGGTTTTCCTGTTTTCTGAAATGTTAGCTAGCAAGCAAATGTCACAACCTCCCTAACAGCCCTTATGTAATTGCTAACTAGCGGAAACGGTATCTGTGACATCGGAGCCGATTTTAGCCGTTTACTAAAACAGTATGTTTCATCCTAAACCGGATCATATCGAGAAGGAATAACCGTAATTACTGTTTGCGTTAAAGGAAGAGGTTAAGGATGTCCGCGCACAAACACCAACGCAAACGTGTATATACATCAAAAATACAAAAATAAGGCACCGTTAGCGAGTTTCTGAAGTTTCCTCTGCTTAGCTATTTCCTCCCGATCTGAGCCAAAACTAGCGCCGCCTGCTGTCCCGTTTCCACGGCGACCATCATCTCTCCTTCTGTCTCTCTCTCTCTAAGTCCCTCCCTCGCTTTTAACGATGCTTCACACAGGTCCAAACCAGGACACAGAGAATCCAACTCCTCCTCTCCTTCGCTCTCTGCCTCTTCTTCTTCTTCCTCGTCCTCTTCAAAAAGACGCTCCAGTCTCTCGGTTATAGCTGAGGATGATGATGACTGTGATGATGATGATGATGATGATGAAGGCTGAAGGTCCCTCTTGTACACACACACAGGAAGCTGCATGTACCTGCTCGCTTCGTAGAAGCAACAACACGCCGAGACGCACTCGTCTTCTTCGTCCTCGTGCAGTATCCTCAGCCTCTTACGGATCCGGTCTTGATGAACAGAGACGGGCGTGGTTAAGGAAACTGGGGCGGAGCCTGCCACGAAAGGCCACGCCCCCTGGAGAAGGATTTCGGTTCGGAGGCGGCGCAGGAGGTTGTTGATGAGAACGGAGCGGCGCAGGAACGCCTCAGGGTCATCTATGAAACGCATTTTGTCCAGAGAGAGGTGAAGCACGTGAGTCTGTTCCTCTAATCCTGGGGACACCTACAGGACCGGAGGGGAATTACAGAGCTGAATTAATAATGTCACGTTTGTCTGTTTGAAATTACAAGATTTTATTCCTTTTGAAAAAAAAAAAGATAAAATAACACAACAAAAAAAGCTAAATGTTTTAATACACTTGCTTATGCATCTTTAAAATACAGAGCGTTAAATACAGGCGTGAATCATCGCGAGCCTAGAGGGGGGGCACTTACTTTTAGCAACCTTCTATACACACGTTTATGCAGATCTGATCCAGAGATATGACGCAATCTGTTACGATTAACTTACGGTGCGACGGTAACTCCTGAAGTTTAGCGGAAGGTCGTCGTCTTCCACATATTTCCTTTTAAAGTAAGCGATTCGCGACATGGTCACATGATCTGTGCTTCCTCTAGAGGGGGGCTCTGGGTAGAAAAAACAAAACAAAAACATAAAAGTAATTTATTATTTAATACATAAAAATGCTGATGTTTTAAAATAAGTTTGGAGTGACTAATTGACTGCATGTGTGTGTGTGTGTGTGTGTGTGTGTATATATACTGCTGACCGTCGTGGAGCTCATGGGTGTCGGCCCTAGATGACGAGTGGGCGGGGCCACTGCATTCCGGCTCCCAGACAGGCTGGTAAATTGTGCACGGAGGTTCAGCTTCATGGTCACAGAAAGGGTTCATGGACAAGACCAAAGTCATCGCTGGCTTCTTCTGTCACACACACACACACACACACACACACACAGTTTTACACTGGAAGTGATATAATGACTGTTCCGGAGAACGAGAGAGAGAGAGAGAGAGTTTTTGTGCTTGATTCCTCTCTCTATCACACACACACACACACACACACACACACACACATACAGATCTCACCTCATCTTTTCCTGGCCGCACATGACAGATGTTAGAGCTAACAGAATGGAAATAAAGGAAAACTGTAAAAGAGTTAAAGAGTTTGTCAGAAAAACTGGAACAGATACAGAAAAACAAATATGTAGCGAGAAAGAAAGAAAGAAAGAAAGAAAAATAAACAGTCAGGATGTGACAGGAAAATATGTGTGTGTTTGTGGGGGTGAGACAGGGAGAGAGAGAGAGAGAGAGAGTGTGTGTGTGTGAGAGGCAGACAGATGGAGGGAATTAAAAACAGAAAAAGATGAGAGAAATAAAGAAAGCGAAAGAAGGAAAGAGGGGGAAAAAAATTAAAGAAAGACAGATGGGAAAATTATATCCAGTCCAGCCAACACCCTTGGCTTTGTGTGTGTGTGTGTGTGCTGCAGTAACATGATCGCACTGACACGCCACATTAGTCCTAAAGGAATGTTTTGCTAATGTGTGTGTGTGTATGTCTGTGTGTGTGTGTGTGTGTGTGTGTGTGTGTGTGTGTGTGTAAGGGAGACTGAGAGAAGGAGAATGTGAAGGAAATCTGCTAACACTATTCAGCCAAACTGTGCAGGTAAAAGCTGAAGCTCCTGCGCAGTCATGAGACGGTGCAGACGGTGCAGACGGTGCGTCTGTAAACCTGCCGAGACGTCTGTATGCATCACTGGGGATTAAAGCAGAGAGTGCGTGTAATCACAGGCAGCTGTGGGGCTTCACACTCTCAACACACTCTCCTGCTCCTGACACAGCTCTCTAACACACCGCGCGGTGGTGTGTGTTCCCTCCGTGTCGGATTAGACGAGGAAGAGCTGCGATTACAGAGCGCCGCCACGCACCATGCTGCTTACATCATCATCATCATCATCATCATCATCATCATCAGACGCAGAATCAATGCTTCAAGCCCGTGAAATGCCTGTACAGTCCTGATTTGATTTAAAACAGAAACACACACCGCTTTCTGATCAGGAGCAGGTGTGTGTGTGTGTGTGTGTGTGTGTGTGTATACAGTATATGAGTGTGTGTGTGTGTGTGTGTTAAATCTCTTTTCAATCCCGAATCTCATCTTCACACGGATAGAGGGATGATGAGTCCCTGGCAAAAAAAATCAGGGTGTGTGTGTTTTGGGGGGGGGGGGATCATGGGGGGTGAGAGGGGTTGTCTGGCTGTATGCATCTGTGTGTGTGTGTGTGTGTGTGTGTGTGTAGACAACTTTTGGAAGGTAGCACACACATCCCAGGGGAAAAATCCTCAATTTGTCTCTCTCTCTCTCTCTCACACACACACACACACACAGACACACACACACACACACAGACACACACACATGCAAACATAGTTTCACTTCTATCTTGTGCACAGAGAGAGAGAGAGAAGAATGAAGTAACAAGAAAAAAGGGAGAGCAAACAAAAGGAGAGAAAATGAGAAGGTAAGATAGATAGATAGATAGATAGATAGATAGATAGATAGATAGACACATTATTGCTCCCTAAGGAAATTCCAGAAGAGAGAGGGAGAGCGATAGAGATACAGAAAGAAAAACCTGAGAGAGAAAAGGAGGAGAAGGTAGAAACAGAGAAACGCTAAATGAGAGAGAAAAACAAAGAGATGATTAAAATGTGAGAACGGAGAGAAGTAGAGAAAAAGTAAGACAAGCAAAGAGTGAAGAAGGGATAGTGTGATACAGAGAAAGGAAAGAGAGAATGAAGATAAATAGAGCAAGATGGAGAGAGAAAATGATCCAGACGGACAGAGAGAAGGAGAGACTGTTTTTCCTCTTGATCCTTTTCCTCCTTCGTCTGTCTTTTCCACTCCGGAGGCCAAATGGAGAGACAGCTGTGTGTGTGTGTGTGTGTGTGTGTTCCCTCCTGTGACTCATTAGCTGTTCAGAGCATTAAGTGTGTGACTGAAGGAATCCATTTTGATCATAACAGATACGGTTCTCACACATACACAGACACACACACACACACACACACACACACACACACACACACAGTTAGTGTTGCTATGCTTTCCTGCGGTTCAGTGGTGGGTTTACACTCAGAGCTGCATTTGGATTAAAATCTAATTATAAAGGGGGTGTGGTCACACGGGAAAGTGGCGTGGTCACACATGCAGCCTCTAAATATGCAGTAATTTTTTTTATGTGAAATGAAAATTCCCATCATATAAAATATGATATGAAAATTAAAAAATATATTTTTTTGCGGATCTTAATTGTCTAATACTTTATTTTTAATGATTTTATTCTCAATTCTTTATTAAATGCTGCTTTAGTTTCTTACCTTTTATCTTTAATGTTAAGTGTCATTGGGTACTTGAGAGGCGCTTATAAATAAAATGTATTATTATTATTATTATTATTATATATGAAATTACTAGTCATATAAGCTTTACAACATTCAAAAATATTTTTCCTGCCTTGTCCTGCATTATTTGTGGGATTTACTGTACAGTTAAACACATAATTGTGGCACCTAATAATTTAAATATCATTAAAGTGATTATCACAAACTGCAGTAAAATAGTCACGATATCAGGCGACTATTAGAAATTTATTTTTAAAACCACATAAGCCTAACCTGTATACATTTACTTACCACTATTATTAATATTTTTCACTCAAAAAACCTGATCCGTATTTTGCCAATACAACAATGTTATGTTTGTTATTAAGCTCAACCTGCCTCGAGAGACTAAACAATAAAAAAAAGATAATTTCTATAATTTGACCAATCTGATGTTCTATTTGTAGAAAAGCTCTCCATACCAGCAGGGGGCAGCACTCTGTATGTGTTAAAAAGTGGATTTTTTTTTTTCGAGTGATATTTTGAAAGTTGTGCTTTTAAGAAACTTGTTGTACCTTCTGACATTTATAACCAGTGTTAACTCTGTGAAAATTGTTTGAGACGGATCTCATCAGGAACTAACTTGCGAGTAAACCTGCTCTGGATATAACGCTGTGCGTAACACATCACAATGATAACGGAGTTTAGCTGAACACAAATTTTAAACCAGTGACTCATGTCTACAGGGTGGAGCACGTGGCGGTGTTTCAGACTCCTTACATCAGTTGTTTACTTGCTAACGATCGGTTACATCAGACTCCTGCACACTGTTGACCTGCTTACGAGCGTCTGATAAACAGCACACTCTCGCTCAGTGACCTCAGGACGTTTATACAGCAGGTTTATCTGTAGAACTTAAAAACATTACGTTGCAATAAAACTGATGATGCATTTCCTAGCCGTGAGCGAGGGAGAGTCTGAGTACTGTATATGCTTAGTAAATATAATTGAGCTAGAAAATTAGATTTTATGTGAAACATATTTTTGTTTTAATCCTAACATCAGCCTGAATTAGTTTTTAACGAGCTGCCTGGATGAATTCAAGGTTAGATATTCATCTCTGACCACAAGCTACGAGTGTGTAATTAAGTATGTATTGATTCTACTGCAATGATAATAAATCGGTAATATCATTTATTATCTATTTATATGTAGTATATATTATAATATCTTTTACATTGAAGAGTATATGCAAATTAGAACTTTCATATTTAATTTGTTGCATATTTGAAATATTTAGTTTTTTACAAAACAAATCAAGTGTTTTAATGTGAGCTGCATTGTCATGTTGATTTTTTACCTAAATAATTTATTTATTTATTTACAGTTGTATGTAAATATTTATGCTAAATATCAGATTCATTTGTGTTTCTGACCCAGTCCCCCTAGCGCAGGGTGTGTATTTGTGTATTTTTTTATACTAATTTATTAGTATTTATTAATAACTAATTTATTAATTTAATTTAATTTAAGACTAATTATTTGTAATCTGATTTTCGCTTCCTACCTACTTACCTAGCTATACAGTATATATATATACATGTGTGTGTATACGGTTCTGATCAGGATTCTGTGCTCAAGTGTGAAAGAGTGAGCGCGATCTCTTATGTCAGATTCAGCATCATGTAGATTCTGCAAAATGCTCAAATCAATGACGAGCAGTCATCAAAAGTATTGGCACCCCACGCAGACTGTCTGTAAACACTGTACATAAAACAAGATATAATGATGTAAACTGATATGGAGGTCTACAAACATTTCCTCCCCAAACATACTGTAATACCAGTGTGCAAAATTATTGGCACCTCCTAGAAACAGAACCTCTATTTACAGGCACCTTCCTGGTAGAGGCAACCAGGGTTTTTGTTTGTTTGTTTGTTTGTTTGTCCCTCCCCTTTTGTATGCAGCCCTAAACATGCCAACAGTGTTCATGGATTAAAGTTACATCTGATAACAAACAAGTTAAAAGGTAACAAAAAACATTTTCATCTATTTTTCTTTTTGCTTCCTTCATTAAACCAATGCATTACTCACTCGGGTGTATCGTGTGTCATTTTGAGACGCGGTATAAGTGTGTGTTCTGATTATGCAGCGCGAGATGAAAGCACACACTCGGTTACATCAGCTGTGTGGGTATTAGACTGTATTTTATTCGCGCTAAAGACGCACACTTGTGCGTGCAGAGTTTTTTTTATTTTTATTGACATGCATTTAAATTAATATGCATCATTAACGCTAATAGTGTGCGCTAAATGCCGAACAACAAAATGTGTGTGTGTGTGTGTGTGTGTGTGCGCGCATTAAAATGACATGCGGTTTAAACACACTTCTTATTTGTATGCACGCAGGTTTGCGTTAATAAAACACCCGTGCGTTTCACATGTTAGAACACACACACACACACACTTACCTGGAGCTCCAGGGATGCACGTGTCCAGACTTGTTCCGTTGACTGTAATAAAACTGCAGAGAAGATAAAGAGGTCCTGCGCGTGACCAGGGAATAAAATCCTCCGTGTCTCCGCCACTGCACGCGCACTCAGGGGGTAAATACTGGTGAGATAATGCATATATACACGCGCGCGCGCGCGTGCGTGCGTGTGTGTGTGTGTCTTTAGGTTTCTGCCCCGCTCCGTGGTGTGTGTGTGTGTGTGTGTGTGATGTCCTCACTGCGGTGCACTCAGACCGTTTCCCTCCGTCGGTTGCACAAAACAAAAGCCCGCGACGCTCGTGTGGCGGAATGTCTCGCGCATCCGGTGACCGCGCGGCTCCATAGGCTCCTCCGGGACACCGAGAGGAAAACCTTCTCCCTGCTCCTCTCTGTCTCCTCTGTGTGTGTGTGTGTGTGTGAAGGTGGAGGAGCGGAACACTGTTACATCTCACACGCGACGCTTCTTTTCTTTTTTTTGGACGCCTTTGATCTTCTTTTTTAATAATAGGTGCTCGCGCTACTCACGCGCTCCGCTTTGCTCCGGTGAAACCGAGAATTACACACACACACACACACACATTTTCCCTATTCACCCCTCACCCTTTCCTTTCCTTAATCTCTCTCTCTCTCTCTCTCACACACACACACACACACACATTTTTTCTCACCATTATTTTTCCAGATGTCTGCATCAGAACGTCATGAGCAGAATTATTGCGAGTCAGTTTTATTGCTCTCCTTCTAGCTAACAGACAGCTGAGTAAAATGTGTTCTACAGTGTAACACCTCAAACACCACCCTGATCACTTTTGTCCCCCATTAAAATCACCCCTGGTGTAGCGGGAAACACTGCCGCCTTGCACCTCCAGGGTCCGGGTTTGATTTGGGTCTGTGTTCATGGAGTTTGCATGTTCTCCCCGTGGTTGGTGGGTTTCCTACGAGTACTCTGGTTTCCTCCGACAGTCCGAAGACGTAAAGATTAGGCTAATTGGTGTTCCCAAGTTGCCCATAGTGTGTGTGTGTGTGTGTGTGTGTGTAGCCTGCGCTGGATTGGCACCCTGTCCAGGATGTACTCCACCTCATGCCTGACGTCTCTTGCCTTGCCCTTACGCCTAAAATCCCCTGGCTCTCAATCATCACTGATTTTTGCAGCTTGCCCTGTATGTTCACACTAGCAAGTGACAAAACAACAAGCGATTATTCATTTGCTCACCAGACATGATTTTAGCTACTACACTTAAAGCATCATCCAGACAATCATCTGAAACAATTCCTATGGAGCATGCGGATCGGCGTTTCCTCGGTTTCTACCTGCAACTCATTGCTGACAAAATAGGAACGTAAAAAATCTGTTTAATCTCATCCCGTCATGTAGAAACACTCATCAAAATCTGTGTTCTACAGAGTAACATAAACATTTCTGACTTCTGCTTCCTACCCCGTACGTTCTCATTAGCAAGCAACAAAACAATGAGCATTTGTTCATTTGCTTAACCGCCATCCACGATTTTAGCTACTACACTGAAAAAATCTCGAGGTGTGCGGTTCAACTTTTACTCAGTTTCTACCTGCAATTCTTTGCTGACGAAACAGAAACGTAAAACAGTTGATTTATAACATCTTGTAGAAACGCTTAATAAATGTGTGTTCCACGCTACGAAGAACTAAGGCATGGAAGGCATTTTTTAAAAATCTAATCTGCCACTAAAGCTAGTACTCTACACATGTACATGTAAAGTCAAACAACTAATTTTTACAATTAAAGCTTTTTTCAAAATTACCCTTACCATGGAGTGAAAAGTGTTTAGAATTTTTATCTTTTCCCCAGCTAGCGATAAACAGTGTGATGATGTTCAGTGTGTTAGGTGTTTTGTCTTTTAATATTTTTATTTTACGCTGAGTTTTAGACGACCTAATCCCATCATAAGTCAAGCACCGCTTTCAGCTAGTAAAGCAGAGGTAACACCAGAAGCGATCTCTACGTACCCACTGCACAGATGACTTCACTTGCCAGTGTACGTACGCAGGCTTAACGCACCATGAGAAACTTTAAAACTACAACATCCTGTTAGCGGTACTTTCCTTGGGTGCAGAATAACTTCATATGATAAACATTTCTCACCAAACATGTCTCGATTGCACTTGCGTTAAAAGGAACATTCTGTGTAAGACTTCGTGTCCTTGACATTTTTCCTCTTACTGCTTGTTGCTCACACCACAGTGAATAGTCACATCAAATAAAAACACGCAGACAGCATCAGACCTTAGAAGTCTTTTTTTTTTTTTTTTTTAAACAATCACATACAAATGTTTTTCATTTTCCATAAATCACTCGCTCACATCATTTACAAATCCGATGAACTTATACATACATTGCTGTAACAGTGTAAAATCTTCCTAGAGAAAAGTAAGGCACCGAATAAATCGGTGGATAATTTCATCTGAACGTGAAAAAAAACGACCAGGCAAAAGTACGTTTAAAAAATAAAAAATAAAATAAACCAGGCATGTGCTGATTCATCATTGTTTTTATATTATAGTGATACTGTATCAGTCTTCAATGATTTAAAATTCTGTTTAGAATGAGCCCAAAAGGAGCCCAAAAATATTGGCTACCTAAGCTGCTTTCTTGTTACCACAGCAACACCAGACTTTATTTATGGTGGTGAATTCAAATACATTTTGTTGTAAATCTGATCATTTTGATTCAAACACATTTTCTCACATTCCATACACATTTCCATAATTTTCTGTAAAGCTGCTTTTTGCGACACTGAACATTGTTAAAAGCGCTATACAAATAAAACATAATTTCATTGAATTAATTTGAATTGTTTACAGAGAAATGTAAATCAGTTGTGCTGTGACCACGCTTGGATCATTCCATATTAAATCAACCAAAGGGACAACACTTCTCATGGTGACCAAATCGATTTAGCTGATACTGTACATACTTTATAATATACAGTATACTCTATACTACTGTACATACAATTCATTATACTATATACTATAGAGATGGAGGGGGGGGGGAGAAATCGATTCAGTTACATATTGTGATTCTTTTGTGTGGCTGTTCATTTATCGGAAGACTGACTGAATTTTTTTTTTCAATTAATTCATGTGTGTGTCTTTGAAGTGGTAAAATGCAATCTATATAATCCTTTAGGTGATGTGCTCTAAACAGTCCACACAGAAAATCGCTCATTTAGAACTGTAACGAAATCTGAAAAAAAGCTAAATATTTAATCTGGATATTTATAAAATCGTGATGAATCAAAACAACATCTGCATATCGTGATAATATCGTATCGCGTGCTCCTTGGCGATTCTATATTCCTATTCCATAGGGTCAGGTAGGTCTGTGGGCAAAGTGAAGAATGGGTAGACAACCTTTACTGGGTGAAAGAAATGCCATTTTTTGGCCAGTTATCAAGTAAATTCACCATGTGGGCAGTTAGTGAAGGTATTGAGGTATTTTTTTGGCATAAATATCTTAGCTTTATTGTCTTAAAATTCCATTATATTTTTCCATCTCCTCCACTATGTACAAGCTGCTCTTTATAACAGATGTTTCTGCCTCAAAACAACTGAGGAACTACATCTGGTGCCTTCATCCATTTCCTCAACAAGCTTGTTTTTCCTATTTGCATACATTTGTTTCAGTGAATGGCAACTGCAAGAAAATAAATGTAAAAATGACACATAATTGCTTCCTCTAGGCAACCCTGGGCAATAAATGCTTACCACAAAGCTGCACAACTTCACCAGCTTCTAAACGTATCATGGAGACATCTGACTAAACTGTTGCATCGTAAGTTGCATCGGCTAATTTAGCGATGACATAAAGCAAGATGACGCTAGCCTTGCTCACACAAACATCAGCATGTGTAAGTTCCTTCAAGTTCATTGAAGAATGACGTTGTTATAATAGATTAGCTCAGACGAGGCAACAGCTGAGTTGGTCACCACGAGACGCTTGGTTGAATTTGTATGGAATGACCTTTTTGCTAATCAACTTCTGTTTTAGTAACGTGCACGTGAGAATGAAGAAACTGTGAGTTACTGAAACTTTTGCAAATCTGGCGAGAATTTTTTTGTTCACTTTGACTACGGGGAACATTCACACACAGCTTGATAAACGATGCTCATTTGTGCAGTAAGTATTGCAATATATTTATCAGCACATACCACACACACACACACACACACAAACACACTCACACACACACAGACACAGACACACACACACAGACAGACACAGACACACACACACACTCACACACACAGACACACCTTGAGAAAGTTGGAGGAATTAAAAAACAGCTCTGATCCTAAACATTGTTGACTTTCCTGTGCTCGCTTTTCAAAATACATAATTAAAGTTTTTCCTTTTTTTTATGCTGGTGTTTTGTAGTTGTAAACGTGTGCTGGTCCAAACACGTCAAAACAAGATCATTTTAGGAATTACAGGCTGGCCGGGAGAAATGCCCACTTCGTGTCCTGAATAGCATTGAAAAGCATTAAAGGAAGGAAAGAAGATTGTGGTAATGATTAGCTTAAGTGAGGGAACTAATGCTGATTTATTAAAATGAGTAAATTTAGTCGAAATTTAAAGAAACTTGAAAGAAGATTGAAAGAAAACGCAGTGAAAAATGTTTCATATTTGCCTTATTGTAGCGCATCCAGCAATGTTAGCTAAATGTTAGTTTACACTTTATAAACAAAATTTCTTAAAAATTTTACCAAATCACTGCCATTTCTGCCAAGTTACCTTTTGTCAGCCACCAAGTTAGCAGTACCAATGAATTAAATAAAATCCTGTGGGGCTAGCTTATACTAGCTAGCTGCCTAACATTAGCAGTTAGTCCAAGTTAGCTATCTGACTATTATTATCTTAAAAAGAAGAATATGAATGAAAAACATTCTGTCAGAAATCCTGTCAGGTTAGTGCTGAGTTCGCGTTAGGTAGATTAATTATACTATTATTTATTATACTATAATTATTATACTATAATAAATAATGCTAAAATAATACTATCTTGTGTGCTACAGTTTTTTTGGGAAAGGTTGGGTGTTTATGAAGATATTTATGAATATGAAAACAAAAACATCTCATCAGAAATACTAGCTGAATATGAATAACAAATATGAATAAAAAACAAATAGTCAGTTTTACTAACTGCTTAATGCTAGCAGTAAGCTAAGGTTAGCTAGCTGTTTAACGATGATGAATTTGAACATTTAAAAATAATAATTAAAATATCCTGTCAGAAATTGTGTCAGGTTAGCATTTTAGCTACCTTGTTAATGTTAGCAGGATCACATTTACTATCTGAACATCATTTAAACAAAGAGTCTCATCAAAAATCCTGTCAGATTAGCTCAGGTTAGCTAGCTGAAGATTATTAACAAGTATGAATTTGAAGACTAGATGGCTAATAGCAGCAGTTAGGAAAATTTAGAAATGAATGTTAAAATACATTATGTGAGCGGAATAGTGTTAACTACCAATCCTGTTAGCTTAGCTACAGAATGCTACACACAAAAAGATGCAAAATTACATTATGATTTTCAATTGTTTGCTTCATCTGTGCGCATGTGAGACAAAGAGAGTGTGTGTGTGCCTGAGTCTCTTTCACAAGGTGTGTTTTTGTGGCATTTGCAGAAAAATGTGCTTGTTTCATCAGAGATCTGCAGCAATATTTCTTTCTTCCCTTTTTTTTTAAACAAAACACACAAACGTCATTAATCTTTTCCAGAGATGCTGATGCAGCAAAGCTCACGGCACAAAATGGACAGAGACAGCACAATACACACACACACACACACACACACACACACACACACTCCACCTTACACTGTTTTCTGTCCCCTGTTTTAACTCCAGTCACTAGAGAAGGCAAGGACACACAGTAAACCTGGAGAGGAAATGTTTCAATAATTCATTAATCCTAACTAACGATGACACAAAATAAAAACGACTAAAGCTTGCAAAATCTGCGAACGTTTGCTCACAGAGCTCCGTAGCTCGTGTTCTCAAGGATTGGTACAAAAATAGATACGATAAAAATCTTTAAAGCATTTACAGTTTACGTAACAATCACAAAGTAAAACCACCATCGCTCAAAGAAAAAAAACAATAATTGGTGTGACGTAAAAATAGCTACATGCTAACATGGTAACCACGAAAACATTTTTTTTTGTATTTGAGAACATAGGTATCGCTGTGCCCTCTAGTGGCCAGTCATCATATAGTATTTCATGACGCTACTGTAACTTTTTACGTTTTAATCTGACAAACATCGCCACTGCTGATAAAGATGAAACAGTCTGGCTAGTTATCAACTTCTTAAACTTAGTTTGTTTTTTAAAAATTAGAGGAACAAACCTGATATGTATTCGCTAATAAAGATTGTGAAGCTAATAACTGGAAAGCACTAGCTAGCAAGCTTGCTAAGCTAGAACTCTGACTAGCGAAAAACATTTTTTGAAAATGTTTGTATTTTGTTAATAAATGCCCTTTATTTCATTTGGAAACATTGTGCCATTACTGATAAAATTCATCTTCTGATGGTCTTTCATGACCTGCAACAAACATTGTTAGTGCTAGCTACCTGTGTGATCTATGCTGGAACACCCGATGCTAAGCTGATGAAGTCAACCTCGTTGTAATTTCTATGCAGCTGCTTAAGAACTCACTAAAGCTCAACTTTATACCAACGAGTGCTGCTGTTGTGTTTAACCAATCAGACGAGGGTTTCATTAAGGGGATGTTGTTTAATTGTAAAATCGTAGAACCAAATTAGTTCCAGCTCAGAGTCAAGGGGTAAGACTACAAAAAAAAAAAACAGGAAAAAGAGGGCTTGTGTGGGCGGGGCTACACGGTTTGGACCGGAATATTAATGCTTGTTCTTTTTAAAACTGTGTGTAGACCTCGGGTGTGTAAACGCCATCACTGATGTTTGTCCTATCTCTCGCTCTCAATTAAAGCCGATTACATGAACAATAAACTGGAAATAAATTATATAATAATAAATAAATAAATAAACAATTAATAATGATAACAGAAATCGATCTCCTGCATTAAAGGTTAACATGTTTTTTTTTCATTCATTACCATAATGCACTGCGGGTTTAGATTGTTTTTGATTTTTTTATCTGATTCCTCAAACATTCAAGGCAACAGAGTGGTTTGGGACTCTTGACCGTTTCCCAGAATGCACCACTCTGCTGATTTCCCCTTCGTCTCTTTTCGTTCCCCTTATCATCATCATCGTCACGGCTTGAGAACTTCCTGTTTGAAGTATTTTATCGTTCGATGTTTCATTCTTCATCATCGCATTCCTAAGGCGAGCCGTGTGACACACACACACACACACACACACACACACACAGATATTTCCCATAATGCTCCGGTGAGCTGAGTTCTCCATGTTTCCCTAATTATCATCACAGCTCCAGAATTTGTTTCCACTTGTTCCTTTTTTTCCTGACCTCCACCTTCCTTGTCATCCGCACATTCCTGCGATGTAAAACGGCGGGGCCGACGTCACACCCGTGGTGAGATATTTCCCATAATGCCCTGCTTTGTGAGTTTTTTTTTAAACTTTTCTTTGCTCTCTTGTCACGGTTTTTGCATTCTCGGGGGTTTATTTCCCATAATGCCTTTCTCTTTTTTCCTCCACTTCTTGACTTTGTCATTTCATCATCGTCGTGGTCGAGATCGTAATCGTGGCCATGACGCTCCCTAAGACTCGAGCAGACTGTGCCATCGACACACCTGCTGTCCTTTGGACTCCTTCATCTGAGTCCAGTGCATGAGCTCGTCCTCGCCCGAGCTGTTCAGGCCCAGAGAGATCCAGCCGATCATCTCCTTGCGCTTGATGCTGCGTTTGTTGTAGACGGAGAGGATGAGCGTGACGTCCGACAGCTGGAACAGCGCCACCTGGAACACGAAGGTCTCCCTATAGGTGGGGTTCGGCTGGCCGCGGCAGAGCGACGTCTTACACTTGGACATTTCCTGACCCATGGAGTTCAGCAGGGTCAGCTTCACGTACGTGTCTAGAATGAGGAGGAGGAGAAGGAGGAGCAGTCGTGAATGCAAACAATAAAACAAGCACATGGTTAATATAATATTTTATTAATATTAAAGCATGAAGCAATGCTAATGTTACCACCTATAGCAGCCGTCTGTGTTACTCCTCTTACACCACAGCACTCTGAAAGCACTCGGGGATTTATTAAAGAGCAACATGTCAGATGTTTTAAATTACTAAGAAACCGCAAAGAAGCGTAAACTCCTCTGTCCTGAGGATACGTCTGAATGTGTCTGAACGTCAGATGTGACAAACTTTCCAATCAACATGGGTTTGAGACCCAGGACGCGCCCTGTTTAATCATGACATCATCAGGTTTCTCACGATTCTTTACTCTTTCCTCATTTATCAATCTTAAATTCGCTGTACTTAGTATAGTCTACTAAAAACAACGACGAGACGCCTGCAAGGTCAAACATCAGACACTCGGCTGCGGTTCCTTTCACGCGCTCTTTATTAAACGTCTCCTTATCGTCATTGTCAGCTTTGGCGGAAAGCCTATGATTGCTGCATTATCAGTTTCGCTCCGTTGAAGTGATCAGGATTCATACGTTTTTCCTGAACACGTCAATGAGGGCTGATGCGGCAGGCTCGCCTTTGTTTGTGTGTAAACAGGGAAATAAAAGCAAAGGCTCTTCGATAGACTTCACACACACACACACACACACACACAAGTGGCAGCTGCCTGCCAGGTCCTCCTCCCCCCCTCTCTCTGTTCCTCTCTGCTAAAAAAAGAGAAATTGTATCTGTTTCTTTCTCTCGCTCGAATATAAAGGCTCGGGTGAAGTGAGCTGATTTGGCGCCGCGCTGGAAAAGGAGCGACTTTGACACCTTAAGTGCTTTAGCGCTGCATTAATGGACCTCCTGCTGACGGAGGTGAAAGAACCGAGCGGCGATTAAATTCGAGTGATTGGCTTTATTGAAAGCGGCGTTGTCACGATCCGAAAGGAGACGGGCGGAAATGCGTACGCGCTTTGTGCTGGGAAACAATCCCATTTCTGCACATGGAGAGCTCGCTTCATCGTGTTCGAATTACCATATCTGAGATTAGCTGAAGTTGTAGGTAGATATCAATGATGGATTGCAATTTAGGAATAATGTTAATGATGTTAACGTGCTGTGTCAGCAAATGTCGGCAAAGTACCCAAATCCAGTACTTGAGTAAATGCAGAGATTCCCTACAGCAAATATTACTCAAGTAAAAGTAGAGGTCCTCCATCTACATGTGTACTTGAGTAAAAATACAAAAGTACACACCTTCAAAGTTACTTAAGTATCAGATGTACAGGGTTTGCATCATTAGACTTGTCTCGAAGGAAAAGAAAGTCCTGCAATTAGGCATAATAATCAGCACGTGGCGAAATTCCACTTCAAATGCTACACACACCTCTGGTTATGTAACGCAATGCCATGCAGAACTGCAGTGAAGTAAAAGTACAGACATCTGCTGTACTTTTGAGCAGAATAAAAGTAGAAAAGTATCCTCTAACAAAACTATTGAAGTGAAGTACTGTACCTACGCGTGAATTACAGTATATACAGTACATAAGTACAGTAACGGAGTATCGAGTACAATAAAAAATATATATTACTTTAAGTTAATATTTAAAGCTTCACTACCTGACAGCAAGACCTGTTTTTAAATATTGGTTTATAATTCTGATGTTTAAAGATATATCAGTTTGTATTAATTAAAGATTAAAGCATCATTAAAACATCATATAAGTCTCTCAGTAAGTTCCTGTTGTCTCTTGTCACTATAACAGCTGTAACCACCAGCTTTCTCGTCTACTAATCTTTGAGAATCAATCAACACCTTCTGACCAATCAGAGCGCAGGGTTCAGCAGTGGTGTGGTGCAACACATCGGTTACAAATTCACTACCATTTTCTAATAAATATAGATGGCATGCATGCGCACACACACACACACACACACACACACAGGCGTGATGATTGTCCTCATGTCTGAGCTTTCTACCAAGAAGACCGGAAGTCATCATTCTTTGTTATTATGTAGCACTTATACTAATACTTAATAGTAATGAGTGCAAAAGTATGTGCCCCCTTCTGATTTCTGTGTGGCAGTAAAGGAGAAAAAAAGGTACTTTGCTTTTTTAAATTTATGTACAAGTTCAAGAGTTTAACAACATTAATTGTCCTAAATGACAATTCTTAAAAAAATTTTTTTGCTCTAGTTTTGTCTCAGGGTGTGTACAAACTTTAGCACGCAAATGTTAGTCCAGTACACTGGGATCTTATTCACCAAAAGCAATACAGAGGACACATCAATACCCGACTCGCACATCATATGCTACAGTCATTACAGAATTTTAATCACTACACCGGTGAGTGAAACACATGCGCTCAGGGTGCTCTTGGTGGCGCTCTCAGACACGAGACCCTGCGCAAAAATCCAAACATGCAGACGCTCCACATGGACAGCTACTGTAGGAAGCGAGTGAGCAAGGGGAAGACTCACCTCGGATTATATAAACCTGCCCACCTATCAAGTGCTTTAGACAACAGAACAGTCCATCTGACGAGGAACATGGGCGGGGCAGGGCGTTGGGGGGGTAGGGGGGCGGGGAAGAGGATAGGGGACAGTGAAAAAAGAGAGAGAGAGAGAAAGAGAGACAGACAAGGAAGGAGAGGAAGGGTTAATAACCAGAGAGGAGGAAAAAAGTAAGGAAAATGCACATAAAGAGATACGAGACAGAGAAGAGCGTGTAGACTATTTAGTGCAGCCGCAGGTGAGTTGGGACGTGTCCCAGGAGTTTCTCAGGTGTGTTTGTGGAACATTTGGACAGAAACAGAGGGAGAAGAGAGACACAGGTTAGCAGATTAAACGTTAAATGACATCACGTAAGGTTAGCGTTAGAGTTAGCATTAGTGTGGGTCTAACGAGAGGAATAACGACGTCATAAACATGACATAATGACTTTCACACACCCCGAGTCACAGTCATGATGTGTGTGTGTGTGTGTGTGTGTGTGTATTTACTGGGTGGTTTGTTGGTGGCCACGTTTTTAAAGTGACACCCCTTGATGACCTCAACAGAGAGGCGGCCCGTGGTGGCATTGTAAACAAGCCCTAGCAGTATCTCAGGTGATGACCTTTGACCTCCCGACTGGAACGTAGATGCCGTCTCACTGCACGATGCCGCAGACACACTCGTCTGAGACTCGCTGGCCTGAAACACACACACACAGATAACTCCATGGGTCCATCCATCAAACCAATGTGTTTTGTCATTAACAGGTATTTATTTTATCAGCTGTGATTTAATAACAAATTATTTCTTGGTCCCAAATCACACTGTGTTTCCTCTGTAGTGTATGAAGACAGTCCACACAACGCGCACAGAGTAATGTACAACTCCCATAATGCACCATGCCTTTTGTACGGAACAGCAAGACAAGGAGGCCTGAAAACTGAAACCATCAGTTCATCTGTTCATCCATCCTTAAACTCATTGGTCTGTTCATCTACCTGCCCCTCCATCATCCATCCACCTGTCTCTATATTGTCCATCCATCCATCCATCCGTACATCTCTTCATCATCCATCCACCTGTCTCTATATTGTCCATCCATCCATCCATCCATCCATCCGTACATCTCTCCATCATCCATCCACCTGTTTCTATATTGTCCATCCATCCATCTGTACATCTCTCCATCCATCCATCCATCCATCCATCTGTCTCTATATTGTCCATCCATCCATCCATCCGTACATCTCTCCATCCATCCATCTGTCTCTCCATCCATCCGTACATCTCTCCATCATCCATCCACCTGTCTCTATATTGTCCATCCATCCATCCATCCATCCGTACATCTCTCCATCATCCATCCACCTGTCTCTATATTGTCCATCCATCCATGCATCCATCCATCCATCCGTCCATCTCT
>JAQMYJ010000039.1:34654098-34666541 GCA_030014305.1 Clarias laeviceps | reverse complement strand
GATTGTGTTAAGCTGCTTTGGGACAATGTCAATTGTTAAAAGCGCTATACAAATAAAATTTAATTGAATTGAATTGATACACACCACTGATACACAACACTGATACACATCTATGAAACACACCACTCTACACACCACTCAAACACACCACCGATACACACCACTGATAAAAACCAATGAAACACACCACTGATACACATCACTGATACACACCACTGCTACACGCAACTGATACACACTACTGATGTACACAAGCAATACACACCACCAATACACACTAATGCTATACACACCATTGTTAAACACAACTGATACACACGACTGCTATACACAACCAATACACACTACTGATACACACCACTCTACACACCACTGATACACACTACTGATACACACCACTCTACACACCACTGATACACACTACTGATACACACCACTGCTACACACACCAATGCTACATACTGTCATAAAGGTATTGTTGTATTGTCGGGGACTGGATTATCTCATTATCATTGCAGCTCCACAGCCCATATGATTTATTGCTCTTTAAGGGAAAATTCCCCATATGGTCACTTACACTTACAGCACTGACACAACGGTCACACAGACTTATACAGCAGTTTTTTTTTCTTATATGTCAGATAAAAATATCTTCAATCACTTTCTGTTTGGACGTACGAGGCTCATGTCCCGCTGATCTTGATGCCAATCATGCAACAAGAAAAAGTCCAGTTTGGTAGCTTTACTTCTGAGAGTGTAGCGTGCTATTAAAACAACTATCTCAACTTATTTTAGCTAAACATATAGCTTCATAACCTATAGCTCCAACATATATCGTTAGCTAATCAGCTAGCTTGCTCTGGCAGCTTGTCCGCCCTGCATGAAGCTCACTGATACCTGGAGAGAGAGAACGCTTCTGTCACGTCACCGGCGATGAGGTCAGCGTCCTTAAACAGGATGCTGTCGACGTGCAACTTGTTTTAAGCACATTTGTGTGAAATCTAAGTGCCGACTTTTACGCTTCACTCCACATGGACACATTCTTCATAAATCCATAAAAAAAAGCAGCTGGGATTTTCAAACAAACAGTTTCCCCCCCCCCTTTATTTACCGCTAACGTCATTACACGTATAAATATCTCTGGTCTGTAGGACAGGCAGGCTACATATTCACACGTGCACCAGGGCGCTTGTGTTTACTGACCGGTACGGCGTGTTTTTTATTTGTTTTGCTTTGTTTGCGTCAGTTCAGAAAGATGCAGGAACATCTGCAGGCCAAGTGTGTGTGTGTGTGTGTTTGGACGCTAATGGTAATTGATGCCCAGATCCCTTCTGCTGATCACTTCCTGTTAGCTTACGCTGCAGAAATAAATCAATGCTTAGCTAAACAGAATTTTTTTTTTCTTTGTTAAAGCAGACAATTCAGTTTAGGTTTTATATTTCCTGTGAACTTGGAAAAAAAAAATGAAGTTGTACAAGGCATGAGTTTTAAGTTATTTATTAATTTATCTTATTGCTCCCACTGCCTATTGTGTGTTTTTTTGTTCCCTCTGCAGGCCCGGTTCACATTCCCCAGCAGTGTCTGTACTAATTTACGAGCGTGTAAAAGTCCTTCAGTGCAGCTTTCATACATCCACAACGATAATGGCTCATAAAGAAAAAGCAGCCGAAGCCCCTGGGAAATTTCGCCACATTGTTTACTGGGACCTGTTACAGCGGGCTAAACAGGTGTTGCTAATCATTTTTTAAATACACCGCGATCGGGCTAGCTTCTCGCTGCGTGCTCGCTGGTTAGAGAGCGTGTTTTACACAAGACACTCAGGGATCCGTGTACATGCTCTCCGCTCAGGTTGTGAGAACGATAATATGTACCGAGCTAATTACTAATGTCTTCTAAACAGGCCATGAGAAAACAAGCGGAGGATAAAAAGTGCACGAGAAATGTTAAGAAAGTTAAGATTTCCTTTGAATACACAGAGAGATTACTGAAAATGTGATTGTATATGACAAAAACAAACTGTAATTGAGTTTCCAGAAGATATTGATGTGTACATCATTTTACACACACATACAGTAGGTACCCAATCGGAATGGCTATTACCGCCGCGCTCACCGCCACGGCAAAACGACAGCAGCCAAAATAAATCAGTTGCATTTCAAAGTCATTCGTGAAACGACCGCCAGGTGGCGCAAAGTGACATTTTCACTCGCTGCAGTTTTAAAATACAATTTAGTCATAAAAAAATGTTGTATCGAAGAAATACAATAGTGATGGTAATTTCCACATGAGTACTTTATACAACAAACCTGAAAAATCTGAACCAGAGCTATTGATAATTACTGAACAATAATGAGTCAAAAAAAAAAACATTGGTTAAAAGCTGACAATTTTATTTGTACAAAATATAAACGGTTATATAGCGTATCTCTGTATCTGTTTATTGTTAATTAAGTTCTGGGTTATTTCGGAGACTTTAAACACATTGTTGTGTTGCTCATGTTGGTTCATATGAGATGTAGTGGGTCATTTACAAATGTACACCTGGTTGGGTTATTTTGACCCAACAACTGGTTTATTCATTATTCTCTCGTTTCTCCAAATGGCAGCCTGCAAATAGTTCAAAATATTACTGTTATTGTGTCACAAGTCAAGAATGTGTGTGTATACAGCTCAAAACCTCCATCAGTTATTAAAGATAGCGTATATTTAGAAAATAAATAGATTTCGGAGATTTGAGCTTCAGGAAATTTCCCGGCGCTCTGCGCATAACTCCGGGCCAACACAGGCTCGTGTCGGAAAGAATTTATAAACGTTTTCTAAACGTGTGCTATTGTTTTTTGACTTATAATATTTGTTAATTTTATTTAAATGAGGTTTGGGCTCGGGATTTTGATTCAGCATCGTGATCCTCCTCTTTAATTTCCTACGTAGTCTAATCAGCGCTCAACCGCACGCATAGAACGAAGTTTTCCAGAGTTCACCGGCAGAAGTAGACTAATGATTATGAATGCGTCGGGAAAAACAACAAGCAGACTGACTCTGACCATTTTAAAAATTCATTAATAAATTAGTGATGTCTTTGGTTTCGGCTGTGGTGATGAAGGTAATCATGTCATCTCGTCGTCTCCGCAGAAGTGGATGCGCCAAAAATCCACTTTTCATACGAATTACATCGTCTATTTACATCGTCTATTAGTTTATATAAAAGCAGATACACTGACAATTTGCACATTTCATCTCTTTTTCTTATTCTGAATTTCCAGTTTGCACTTTTTCATCTACTGTATATAGCATCTGCAATACTGTATTAATTATTTATGTTATAAAAATTTTTTTTCGTATTACTGTTTGTGTAACCTGCTGCGGTAAGACAATAATTTCCCGCATGGGTTCAATAAAGTCATCTATGTATTTATGTATCTATCTATCTATCTATCTACTCACATGTTAACCAGCGAGCAATTCTTTTAAACAGGACATATGAAGACATCCTGAGATAAATGCATAAAATAAGTCAAAAACCGATTTCATTCGCCTCAGTTTCTAATGATTAGCGTGCTACCTAGTGAGGAAACACGATTAAAAGTCAGATTTGTCACACAATCTCAAAGACATAACATGATACAGTGGTTTAAATGTACAAAAAGTCTTTCTCTCAGGTGAAATGTTGGCCATTACTGAGAATCCTGGTGTGTTTTATCCCCACACGCGTCTCCCATATCCCAGCAATCCCTTCGCTAAGGGATGGGAGAAGATTAGCCTGTGTACAGTAGAGGGGACGGAACGCCGCTAAGTCGGGAACACGACAGGAGGGTTAAAAGGGTTCACATCTTTGTGTCTGTTGCAATCTTCGAACTCCATCTTCAGGCTGTCAAAACATCTCCTCCGAATCCTCCCGATGTAGCCCGCCTTGAAAATATTTATGAAAGGATCGCGTATCACGGGCCTGCTTCAGAAATCAGCGCACGCTGACGCCGAGGTCGTGTTTGAGCTAATAATCTGTAAGAGAAGAGAGAGAGAGAGAGATGGAGTGAACATGATGTCCTCGGAAATTCTGACAATTAAGAGGAAACTGGGTTAGCATCGTTAAGCTCATCGTTAAGGCCACTAAGCCTAGCGCCAACCACGATGAGACAACCCCGCTCCACACTCTGTCATGGCTCTGATTAGCTTCAACCTCGTGTTGCTTATTACTGCAGCTGAGAAAATTACACCTTTCGGCTTTGTCATCGACCGAGCATTCAGGTGACCAAATCCACCAAATAAAAATAAAAAGTAATCACCCCCCCACCAGACGCTGCTGGTTTTTAGGAGCTGGATTATGTCATAAAGAAACCAATCAGAGCTGTGTGTTTGTGTTTCCCGGCCTCCTGCAGCTAGCGCTGAGGTGAAATCTTCCATTACGCCCCGAGTTCCTCCTCCTCGTCAGGAACAGCATCCGGTCTGAATCACAGCCTGCCACGGTTGATTCTCCCTTTCTGACATACACCATTTACAAACCCGGAACGCTACATTTGCTGTCTCGATAAACATGTGCCGCAAGGCTGCGTTTCTGCGTTTGACCAATTGACCTGTCACTGCTTAGCGACTACCGCTATGACCAGTCACTGCTAAGCCGCGCTATCCGCCACTGCCTCTAACAACATCATTTCACATGAACATACGACAATACTAAGCTGTAATATGTGAAGATAAGTATTGTGCTGTACTGAAATAGAGATTTGACAAATTATGGATTTCTTTCCGTTTAAAGGTCAAAGTGTTCACGGGATATGCAGTACAGTATACTTTATATAGGTAAAAGCGAAGGGCCAAATACTTCCACCCCCACATCCCGTGAATACTTGAGCTTTAAACGGAAAGAAATCCATCATTTGTGACATCTGTATTTCAGTCCCAGCTTTACTGTTCCAGATCAGCTGACATTCATGTCTTAAAATATATATATTCTTATCTCACAAGAAGAGTATTGTGCTCCATGATGAAACTGTCTCTCATGAAGACCTTCCCAGGAAAACAAAACTGACCTCTGCTGCAGAGGAGACGTTCATTTAGAGTCACCAGCCTCAGAAATCACCAATTAACAACCAGCACCTCAGATTAGAGCCATTAGGAAGCTTTACAGAGTAGAAGTTTCAGATATACATCTCAATATCAACTGTTCAAAGGAGATTCACAGAGCTCTTCATGTCGCCACAATTAAAGTTTTATCCTACAGAAACATGAATGGAGTTCATTGCTAAATGTCATCATCGCTAGAAATAAATTATTGACAACGAGAAAACAAAAAACTGAATAAGAAAAACATCTACTGGTGAACTTCATAAGATCTTATATGTTTTAAATGTTTTAAAGCTTTGGCAACAACAGCAACAACACCAGAAGTTAACATAATTGTGTTGATTTTACTTCTTCTTTTTTTTTTTTAAGTCAATGATGAAACCTAAATCTGCCATCTGTAATAATCAGGTGTGATGGAAAATTAAATAAAGCCCTGAGTGCTTTCCTCGTCCTTGGGGATGTTTTCTTAAAGGGAATTTAAAGGCCTACATACAGAACATTCATGTTCATTAGAAAAAAAAAAAGCTAAAAAGAAGGTGGGAAAATAATACAGTAAATAATAATAATAATAATAATAATGTTTCTCCTGTAATTAATGTTTTGTATTGAGCAGGACAAGTGTTTTTCCCTCTTGTCTCTGTCTTTATTTGGGTGCCGTAATGGGTTCAGGATGTGTGCGGGGTCAGGGCCGCCCCCTGGGGGAACTTATTGCCTTGTAAAGTGTGTTAACATGGACGTTAATGCCCACGCCGTGCCTCCACACAGTTTATTAAGTCCCAAATGTCCACAACACTGCAGTGGGAGACACCTGGGCCGCGTCCCGAATCACACAGGCGCTTTGCAGGAGTTACTGCTTTGTGCATCAAACTGGGTCAACATGCATGACAGTTTGGAATAGGGGCGGGGCTTGTAGCACATCAGCAACAGAGACAGTATGGCTGCCGATGACAGAAAGTGTGAAAAAACTAAGAGTGAAAACATACACAACCTCCGAGCGGTTACAGCAGATGTCTCCAAAAGCCTGTGTGTGTGAGTGTGTGTGTGTGTGTTTCTGAGATCTGATCTGGTAACTCACATCTGATAACTCAGCTTTGAATCCTAAAGTAAATGCTGTGATGTGTGTGTGTGTGTATGTGTGTGTGTGTGTGTGTGTGTGTATTTATGCAGAAGTTTTTCTCAGTAGACATTTTTTGGCAGAATGAAAAATCCCCAGTGAGAGAAAAACAACGAGAGAAACGAATACACCCTCGATCAGGTCTGATAATAAATAAACTGGACACACAGACACGGGCATCGGGAGCTCGCTCGCACACACACGCATGCACACACACACACACACACACACACACACATGCAGGGCTTCGGGAGCTTGGCGCAGAAATGTTGAGTGTGTTTTCTTTGCTTCTCTCTGTTTTTGGAGAAAACAAACAGAGGCTTGTCGACTGTTTTTGCTCCCCGCCTGTTTGAACATCAACCAACACACACACACACACACACACACACATACAATGAAAAATTACATTTATTCCATGTGCAGTGTTTAAATGAGGTGGACATACAGAAAAAGAAACAAAAGAAAGACAGACAGGCACATAGATAGATAGATTAGATGTTGTAACTTGTTTAGCTTGTTTATATGGTGAATAAAAGATAAATAAATAATTCAAAATTCTTATTATGTACAGAGTCATAAAGGCTCTGACCAGCATTGCCTTGTGTGTAATTAATGCCGGTCATCTGGTGAGCTTGATGTTCTAACTTATTGAGACTTCCTTCAGGTTGTGAGAGGATGAGAGCCAGGGTGAAACTGTAGAGGGGAAGTGGACGAGGGCGAATTAAAACCCTAATTGTTAGGGGATGTGGAGGACAAAACGGCGTTGAATGTTTGGAACCCGCGTGCCGTTATTTATCTGATGCTTATCTCTGATTTTGGCCCTCGCACCTGCTTCACGAACCCTTTCCACATTTCTCCTCTTCACACTTCCTTTGAACTCTGGTTATTTTGATTTCACGCTCGCCGTGTTTCCTGAGGTCAGGCTGCCTGAGGTCTGAAGTCACCGCATGATGTTAGACGTGTTTTTCTCCATCCTAATCCCCTAAAATACGCACGGTGTGCGCGCATCCTTAGATTTCACACGCTGTTTATTGTCTTTTAGAGGTTGAGAGACAGGACGCTGTAAAAGTGTGAGCCCTCGAACGGCGTGTGCAGATCCGATTTCACGCACAGACCTGACGGCTGTGACATCATGGATTAGCAGCTGCAGGGTTCGATTAGTACGGGCTCTCCCGGGAGGATCCCGCCGGGGTCATCACCGGACAGAGCGCTGACGCAATGCTAAGGCTGTAACGAAGAGTCTGTGCTACAGTTTAGATGCCGCAGAGCGATGTGATGTGGCCTCAACACTGAAACTTTAGCTAGCCTCTTTTAACATGATCATTCCTTATTGTTCTATGGTGTAGTCATTTTAGGGTGAATAAGCAGTGAACACAAAGTGTTTGCTAGCTACATTGCTAGGTCGAGCTGTCCTCAGAGAATAAAACACCATGTGAGGACAAAACCATGTTTGTTGAACGTTTGAGCAGATGAGGTGAGCTGATCTCTCTGATGTAAATTTTTAACTTTTTTTTTTTTTTTTTTTGGAGATTATTATTTATTACCTTTCCTTAGATAACAACTGTGAGCAACTGTAACCTAGCATAAGCAATTTCCCTCTGGAATTAATAAAGTTCTTTGAATCTTGAATCTATTTAGCATGAATCATTTTCATCTTTTTTTCTACCTTAGAGTGTACAGGAGTTCCTCAGGGCTCTATTTTAGGCTCGCTCTTGTTACTTACAGTTCCATTTTAGGTTTTACTTCATGCTAATGCACAGGCTCCTCAACCGGGGGTCACAATCTCTTCTTTTGTTTCACTTAATCATTTAAAGGAAATAAAATTAGAATTATTTTCTGTGCAAATACACTGAAATGTTACCTGGAGTCACATTCAGGTTTTTACAGCCCATAGTATTTCAGTCTTTCTCACTACTGAACTACTGTTGAGTTAGTTCATTGTGTAGTTTAGCAATAAAAATGAACTAACTCAATAAACTCTGTCCTACACCCTATAACAATGCTTTATTCATATAGTTTAGAAATTTCTTATTACACCCAGTGCTTGAATTTTAAAAGGGTCTAAAGCCTACTGACATTTCAGACTCTTTGATTTGAGAAAATCATCTGCTGACAGAGGAAAGTGCCTTCTAGATTTTACAGAATGTCCTATAGTGTATATTTGGGATAAAAAAAAAATCATTATGTCCACATACAGTATGGGTATTTACCCCAAAAAAGTTTGGGAACCCCTGCATAAACCCTTAACCTTCCATGTCTTTTTTCTTTCATCCATCAAAATATATCAAATACTGTATCTCAGAAGGCATCAGACTGCTCTTGTAGCACCTCCTCCTGGATGAAGTTCCTCAGGGTACCAGTCTAGGTCCGAAGTTGTTTATGGCTCTCTTTCTGCCTTCCAAATGTTTCAGAACATGTTTCTTGTTTTTTGCATTCCTGTATATAATGTAGTTTTTTAAAATATAAAACCCAGAAGGCTGTCTGTTTGTTAGCATAGAAAGATTTTCAACCTTCCTTTCTCTAAATAGTCAGAACTAAAATGAGTGTGTGAGTAGACAAACGAGACAGACACCTTTTTCTAATTTTTGAGAAACTTTCCTAAGCGTTTATATTTTCAACACATCTGTCTGTTTTCTCTGTACCTGACCAACACCTAGCAAACCCGCACTACGTTTAAGAACCTGACACGTTTCCCACTAAGCGTTAGAGCAGAACTCAGATCAGAGTGTATCTGTTCTGGATCAGGAACACCGTCTCACTCCATCTCCCTTATCACACCTCTCCTCCTTTCTTCTCTTCCGCACACACTTTAAAATTTGAACTTTTTAAACAGACGTAGCGATGATGGCGGTGTCTTGCACGTCCTCGTCTGTTTGCAAGTTTCTCACACAGAGGATGATGACGTGTCCCTGCTAATACACAGACATGGGACAAATATGCCCGAGGAAAATCGGATCACCAGAAAGCGAGCAACGCAGCTGAAAGATTATTTGGGCCAAGAATTATTTTTGTAATTAGCAAATCTGTTAACTAGCTGGTGTGCGAATTTGCACAAAAACGAGGCCAGGGGAACAGGATGAGCGATAAAAATGTAATTTGTAGACGATCAATCCGTCCCATAGGAAGTGTGTTTCTGGCTACAGCTCTGAAATGATGTTTTTAAACACTAACACAGTGCGACCATCTGCGACCACCTTCTCTGTGAGAGAACACTTATTAAAGTGAAACTTATTAAAACCTTTTAACGAAGATATAAATATTAACGCTATAAAGTCCCACAAGTGTCAGCTTAGTGACTGAGCAAGTCATAATGCTCGCACACACACACACACACACACACACACACACACACACACACACATGTTTGAAGTTGGATATACTGTAATAATGAACAAATGAACCAAAAACCTGACTGCAGAGCCAGAGTGTCCACTTGGGGGTGCTGTTACATTATTGAGGCCTGAGAGAAAGAGAGAGAGAGAGAGAGAGAGAGAGGGAGAGAGGTAGAGAGAGGGAGAGAGAAAGAGAGAGAGAGGGAGAGAGGTAGAGAGAGGGAGAGAGAGAGAGAGAGAGAGAGAGAGATCTGAGAAAGCCATAAATGAAACACTGAACACAAAAATGTGAAACACCTGCGAGCAGCGAGCAACCTGCCAAACCTCCATCACACACAGCAGCAGCAGCAGCTTGCAACAGGCTCACAGGCACCCGGAGCAGAGCGACACCTGTCTCACGCTCTCATTCATGTCTCACTGTCTTGACCTGTCTCACTCTTTCCCTGTCTCACTCTTCCTGTCTTGCTTTTTCTCTAACTCTCTCTTTTCCTGCCTCACACTCTTTCTGTATTACATTTCTCTCCATGTCTCACTCACTCTCTCTCCCTGTCTTTCTTTCTTTCTTTCTTTCTCTGTATCTCTCTTTTCCTGTCTCACTCTCTTTTTGTTTTTATTCTGTCTCCGTCACACCTTCTCACTGTTTCACTCTCTCTCTTCCTGTCTCAATTTCTCTTTCTGTCTCACTCTCTTTCATCCTATCTCCCTTTTGGTCTCTCACTCTTTCTCTCTCTCTCTCTCTCGATGCAAACACTGATTTATTAGCATGACAAATACGGACATGTTTATTGCTAAAGCTCAGTTACAGACTTTGGGTCAGAAAATAACAATAAACAGAAACATCACTATAGGTCCATTTTCTCTCTCTCTCTCCCTCTCTCTCTCTCTCTCTCTCTCTCTCTCTCTCTGTCTATCTGTGTGTGTGTTTACACGTTACATTAGATGTGTGTAATTACATTCCTATTACAGCTGTATTACTGTGTTATAAACGCTCTATGCAACAATTCTGCTGTTACACAGGGGACAAAAAAAGAGACAGAAACAAACTCTCTGTCTGTCTCCCATTAGCCCCTCACAAACTTCTTGTATCCTTGTTTCATTTTATCCTCTGTCCATCTTCTTCCTGTTGCTCTCTGTCAGTATGTGTTTTTCTATCCGTCCACCTCTCTCTTTTCTCTCTGTCTCTTTCTGTCTCTTTTCTGTCTGTCTCAGCCTTGTATCACCTCACTATCTGTCTTTCTATCATTCTTCTCTCTCTCTCTCAGATGAGGGTCTTCCCCTGGATTTTTCTTTCCTTACAGAGAAGAAGTTCAGCAGCACGGCAGAAGCTCCTCCAAAAACAGAAGAACTTAAACTAGTCCCTTATTTCAGCACTGTTCATGTGTGTGTGTGTGTGTGTGTGTCTACAGCATGTTCTCTGTAAGCCTGGCAGTAACTGCACATGAGCTCATACATCTATTTTAAGTGTGTGTGTGTGTGTGTGTGTGTGTGTGTGCGTGCACGAGTGTGTGTGTTTAACTCATTATTCGCATTCTTACATTCTTTATAACTGAGATAAATCCATTCTGAGGAATTCTTCAAATCTGTTTGAACATCCACATCAGGGCGCCAAAATTGTTTCACTCAAACACGAACACGTGTGCGTTCTGAACACACAGCGTTAATTAGCGTCATCTGTTAACGACTAACACCTGCCATACCATGGGCACCGAAGAAATAAGGGTTTCTGATCGGCTGGGACATGTGTGCGTATGTGCGTGTGTATGTGTTGTGTGTGTATGTGTGTGTGTGTGCGCGTGTGTGCGCATGTATGTGTGTTTCTCCCGTATCCGATGCCGTTACGGTTCTATATCGCGGCTCCTGATATGGTGTGACAGTGTTGGAGTGTTACCATGGTAACAACAGAAACAGTGGTTAGGTCTCTGTGTGTGTTTACGCTCCTTCATTCTACCTGTGAGTGACAAAATACATACACAGAATGCTGAAACACTGTGTGGACTAAAAGCCAAGCAAAACAGTCTGGTTTAAAATCAGCCAATCAGCACTCAGGTGTAAAATCAGCCAATCAGGACACGTGTTGTAAAATTTAGGCAATCAGAATGCCCGTGTAAAATCAGTTAATCAGAATGCATGGTGTAAATTCAGTCAATTAGGACATAAGGTGTAAAATCAGCCAATCAGAACCTCAGATGTAAAATCAGCCAATTAGAACAAAACTCAGAGGTCTTTCTCTCTTTCATGTCCATCTGTCTGCCACATCTCTCTCTCTCTCTCTCTCTCTCTCTCTCTCTCACATTTTCGCTCTTCATTCATTGTCTCGTTTCCTTTGCTGTATATGTGTCTTTTACTCTTTATGTCTCTTTTCTGTCTCTCTTTTTCTCTCTCTCTCTCTCTCTCTCTCTCTCTCTCTCTCATTAATTCCAGAACAGCCATTATGATCCTCGTTAGTGTTTTATTTCCTGCTCTTTTAAATCTTGCCATCGCTTTTATGCCTTTGTTTTAATGTTATTTTCCAAAAAACTGTAATATTTCTTCAGAGCGTGTGGTTCTCACTTATGAGAATTCCTCAGTGAGTGACACAGCAGTTACTCCCCGTGAGGTGGCGGGAGGGCGGGGCCTGGCTCAAACCGCCGCTGCACTCAGAATGAGGAAACAAGCTCGGCGTTAGCCCTCGGCAGTGTTAGCGTTCGTCAGGGTCAGCACTTCTCTGGGTTAGCACTCGTTAATATCAGCACTCATCAGTGTTAGTGCTCCTCATTGTTAATGATCCTTAGCATTAGCACTCCTCAGCATTAGCACTCCTCAGTGTTAGCTCTCCTAATTGTTAATGCTCCTCAGTGTTAGCACTCCTCAGTGTTAGCACTCCTCAGCGTTAGCATTCCTCAGTGTAAGCTCTCCTCATCGTTAATGCTCCTCGGTGTTAGCTCTCTTCAGCATTA
>JAQMYJ010000039.1:34602104-34615071 GCA_030014305.1 Clarias laeviceps | reverse complement strand
AAATCAGTGTGTAGTAGGACCCACTCATAAAGCAGGTCACACTTTAGATTTAATAATATTTTTCGGATTAAGTATAAGAAATTTATTCACATACTTATTTATTAAGTATAAGAAATTTATTCACATACTTATTTATTAAGTATAAGAAATTTATTCACAAGTATAAGAAATTTATTCACAAAATCGTCAACCTGTGAATTAGATCCTATACCATATCACAGCCGAAAGCTAAATAGCCTAATGGTAACGCTAAAGCTAAATGCTGAGAGCTATACGCTATTTATGTAAACCCGAGTGCGGGATAGTTTTTTCCAATGCGCATGTGAGTATGTTTGGGTTTGTTTTGCTTGTGTATTTGTATGAAGCCCGCCGAGGCGCATATATCTTACTGTTTGTGCTTTCTGTACACTCATGGCATCCCTCCTGCTATGGTCATGGAGGAGGGTTTTTTGTCTGTTTGCTTGCTTTGTTTGTGTTTGTGTGTTTCCCGGGAGTTGGTGTGTGTTGGCTGTTCCCCGGGATTCAACACGTCAGCGGCGGCGTGCACGCGGGACCGAGGCTGCTCCCGCGCCACCCTTAAAGGGATGCCGCTCATGGAGGACATCGGACACGGAGGGGCGTTCTCTGGTTATTTTTGTATATATGGACTTGGGTTGAGAGAGAAAAGACTCTGATCAGTGCACAAAGCCACGAGACTCTGAGTGTGTGTATGCGTATGTGGAATATAAGGCAGGTGTGGGAATGGTGTACAGCACAAATATTAAATGTATATACACTTTATAGGTATAATTTGTTTTTCTGGTGGTCCTTACCCTACCCTGATTCTGCCAACGGCTGATTACTGTTTTTAATAATAGTAGGAGGTTTGTTACAGTGGCGCCCAATGTGGGGCCATCAGAATATCATTATTATTATCATACATGTGTATGTTATGCATTGATGCTATTACTGTTAGCTGTTACCTAGCCAGCCTTCTCTCATACCTATTCAGGCTGCAAACCACACTTATTCAAGGTTTTCATTAACCACACTGTTTATTAAAGGTAAATTGGGGCAAGTTATGGCCGAGTCCGATGCACGAGCTGGGGAAGGGTTGGTGACTCACATCTTCACAGCAGGCCCTTTCGTGACCAGACATGAGTCCATCCAAGACGATGGCCCACAAGGTGATGATAGGGTAGAGCAACCGCTCACCGATGAACAACTATCTCCACCTCCTCCGCCTGTCGACGCTGAAGATGACCAAAGCCTCATTTCCTTGGTGTTAGCAGCCCGCCTCGGTCAGATAGAAATGGCTCTGCAGGCGCTGGAAGAGAAGTTCACCCGTCAGATGGATGAGCTGTCGGATCGGGTGGGTGAGCTGCAATGTATCCACAACACCGAGGAATTAACCTACCAAAGTAAACTGCAGAATGCCCAGCTGGAGATGCAGCAACTGTGTCAGACAGTGAAAAGGCAGTGTAAGGAGCAGTTGAGCAACGTAGGCCTTTCCATGGTGGAGTCCATGAAGAGGCGAGACTCAGAGTTAAAAGCCATGGTGAGTGTGCAACCTGTCGCTACCTCCTCTCCTCATCCTCCCTCTCCTAATACAGTAGCTGCTCACACAGATCCTCCTACTTTCAAGCCACCTGTCTCCCTTTATGTGGCCAACCCATTGCCCCCAGTGTCTGATGCCTCCAAATCCACCATCTCCAGCCTGGTCAGCAACGCCTCCCTGTCAGAAGAACACAGGTATCAGTTGTAGGAGCTGTTGTTAGTGTGGCCGACAGTGTGCACTGACCGAATTGGCCATACCAAGGCTATAACCCACCACATTTACACCACCGACGAAAGATCAGTCAGAAAGAAGGCTTACCCTGTTCCTGTCTACAAACAGCAAATTGTGGAGGAAGAGGTCGCCAAGATGCTGGAAGCAGGTATCATTAGACCATCCACCTCACCCTGGGCTTCCCCGGTCGTGCTGGTCGTGTACGGTAGGACTCGTTTTTGTGTAGACTTTAGAGCCCTCAACAACAAAACTCCGCTGGACGGCTTCCCTATGCCCCAGGTCCACGAAATCTTGGAGGCGCTCTACGGGGCTACAGTGTTTAGCTCATTAGACCTACGAAGTGGGTATTGGCAGGTGGAGATGCATCCAGACAGCATTCCTAAAACAGCGTCCATCACAAAGAACAACCAATACAAATTCCTCCGTCTTCCCTTTGGCCTTTTCAGAGACTCATGACTTCGGTTTTGGCAGAAGTCAAAGGAAAGTATTGCTTTGTTTACATAGACGACATCGTTGTTTACTCAAAGGACACCACTTCTCACCTTAACCACCTCTGACAAATATTTGCACTCCTTGAAGCTGCTGGTCTCACCCTCAACCTGAAAAAATGCAATCTCTGCCAGTCATCCCTCTCCTTTCTAGACACATTATATCAGCTGAAGGTTTAAAAACTGAAGAAGCCAAGGTAGCGGCGATACAGACTTACCCCATTCCCGGCAACCTGAAGGAGCAACAGCGCTTCCTAGGTTGGCTGGTTGGTACCATCGGTTCCTCCTTCGGCTGCTCCTTTGCACGCTCTGAAGAAAGGAGCCAAGTAGGTGTGGACCCCCGAATGCCAGTCAGCCTTCGAAGACCTGAGAGCGGCTCTGCAAAACACACCAGTTTTAACAGCTCCAGACTTCAGCCGCCCCTTCAAGGTGCAGACAGACGCCAGCAACATCGGCCTGGGGGCAGTACTCACCCAGGATCATGAGGATGGGGAACATGTGATCGCCTACGCCTCCTGGCTGCTGCATGGAGCTGAAAGCAGATATTCGGCGTCAGAGAAAGAATGTCTGGCTGTGGTATGGGCAGTGGAGAAATGGCGTCAGTATCTGGAAGGCAAAGCATTAACCATCATCACAGACCATGCTTTGACTTGGGGTTTTTACCCCAGCAGAGATAGCAATGGGACGCAAGCCAAAGGGACCACTGGAGCGAATGCTGCATCGAACCATCCCACCTGATCATCCTGCCTATTCCACAGTGGAGCATCAGGAAGCCCTGTTCCAGGTCGTCTGGAGCAATGTAGCCCATGCCCAGGAGCGCCAGGGGAAGTACTACAACCTCAGACGACGGGCTGTCACATACAATGTGGGCGACCATGTGTGGGACCGTGCACCAAACCCAAACTATACATAGGTACCTATGCTTTAGTTCAGATGGTGTCCCTGCATATAGTTTTAATACTGGACCTGTGTTTAGTTTGAGGCAGTGCTTTTGCTTTAGTTCAGGGCGGTACCTGCGTTTAGTCCTGGTTTGTTGCCTGCGTTTAATGCGGATGCTGGACCTGTGTTTAGTACGGGTGCGGTTCATGCATTTAGGTTGGGTACCTGAGCTTTAGTTTGGGTCCGGTACCTGAGTTTAGTTGAGTTCTCACTCAATCTGTTAGAAACAGAGATAATGTCCATGCTGAGACTTTGATCATTGTGATCTTTTTTCCCCAGAGAAAATCACCTAATCACTCGATCACAAGTTAGTGTGTGTGTGTTTATGTGTGTTTATGTGTGTGTGTGTGTGTTTGTTTAGGAACAAAGGTGTAAAAACTGACAGTGAAAAGCAGCTGATGCAGTGAGTGAGGATGAAATAATAAAAAAAAAGAGATGGGAAAACATTTTGAGTTAGAAGGAATGAGAAAGTAAGGGGGATAGGGAGACCGGGGAAGAGAGGACAGACAGAAGAATGAAAACAGAGATAAATTAAAAAAACGCAAAGAAAGTTAATAACAGAAAAGGACAATGAAACACTTGTGGAAAGTGTAAGAGAAGAGAAAAAAGTAAGAGAAGAGAGATATAGACTTAAAAGGTGACAGATAAAAATGGAGAAAACAGCTAAAATAAGAAAGAAAAGATAATGGGACAAATAATGATAATGAAAGACAAGAATGAGCAAAAGAATGAGGAATGAAGGAGGATGTAAAAATACAGAGAAGATGAAAGTAAGATGGAGTGTGACAGAAAAACAGGGGATAGAGACAAAGAGAAAAAGAAAGAAAAAAGAAAGAAAGAGCATGAGGGGAGAGAATGGTAGAGAAGCTGACAGTTACAAGCAAATAGGAGAAAAAAGGGTGAGAAAAAATAACACAGAGACAGAAAAAGAGACATAAAGACAGTGTGTGTGAGAGAGAGACAGAGCGATTGTGTGAGAGAGAGAGAGACAGAGAGACAGATGTGTGTGGTTTGCAGATGGAGAGACGGCGGTGGAGTTTTACTGTCTTACTGTTTCTTTCTCTTCAGGATGTTTATCTTTTGCGTTTGAGGTTTTCGTTCCTCTCAGCCACAATCTGTCCATTCTGGAAAAGACGAGTGCAGCCAGACGCTTAGCCAATTAGCATAATCGGCCGGTATCAATTGAGCGAATCATTACATTCATTTTTACTCGTTTAACACAAAAAAGCCTCGTAGTAGCTCTGCTTTCTGAGGTCCATGGCAGGTTCTGCTGGCTTTATCATCATCGCACTGACGGAAAGTGGTATACGCTATCACGCTTTCGCGTCCACGCCATGCGTCTCCACCATGTCAGCTAGCTGCTAGCATGCTCACGGAGATGATTTATAAGTTGCTATTGACATTCGGACAAAACACTAAGAAACATGTAAATTGTGGCTGAGGTGAAGCCAGCAGAGGGCGCTGTGGCTAGAAAACATCAACATGACCACGATATTAACAGTGCCGGAAGTTGAAACAAGAATGAGAGGGCGTGGTCAAGGTGGAACAGGAAAGGGTTAAACAAACGTTTTCCACATCAAATGGTTAAGAAACCCTGTAATGTGCCTGGTTTAGTATCAAGAACTCATCAGTATATCAAAGTGAAAGTAATACAAGATGCAACTGGGAAAGAACATGAAAAGGTAATGAGAGGGCGTCGTCAGGTCAGGAAGTAAAATCTCAGGAGTTTTTTGGGACCCTGTGAGCAGGTGAGGTTCTGGGGGTCTGGTTCCAGCTTAGCACAGATGGTTGATGACTGGGTTACAGCGGAACTGTGTGTTTCAGAACTGGAACTGAATGTCCGATCTTGAGCATGAACTCGAGAACAAACGAGAAGAGAAGAAGTGAAAAAGAACAGAGTGTGGACGAGGATGAGGGATGTGGTCCATGCATACATGTCCTCCAAATCTAGGTTGGGTTTCACAGGTTCTTTAGTGGTTCCTCGGATGGTTCATGGTTCCAGGTCAGTAGGAGCAAACCTGGAACTGATGAACAAAAGAGCAGGCAAATGAAAAAAAACAACAACAACCCGTAACTGGTTGTGAACAAGCTGAGGGGCGTCGTCAGGGCGGGGCAGAAAGTGAGGATAAAACAGGAAGTAAGCAGGACGTCGTAATTGAAATGTCTTAAATAGAATGATTCTTTGGATTGAAAGCTTGCATTGGTTCACTTTCACCTTTGAACACCTTTAGTTGCTATTGCGACTGGCTGCCGCCTTACAGCCATGAGTTATGAATAACACGAAACAGTGCATCTTAAATAATATATATATATTGCAATCACATGATAAACCCATGGTAAATTCTATGACCATGTATGTGTGTTTGCGTGTGTGTGTGTGTGCTGGTCCTCCTTCTGCCTTTTAACACTGATTGGTTCTGAAAGTCGCCCTGCAGAATCGGTTCAGTAAACGCTTCCATTTGGGGAAAAAAAAGTAGAAAGAGGTCCGTAATGCAAATCCCTCTTCATCCCTTCGCTCCCTCGCTCCTCCCTCACCCCCCCCCCCATCGCTGCGTTCCTCAATATGTAAATCTAATCCCTCTTCTGCTGCTCCACTTCTCATCTACAACCCGCTGCTAATATACATCTGCGTCTACTGTGTATGTAGATACAGTACACATGTACATATATATGTGGGAGATGATCAAAGCGCTGGGCCGAGCAAGTCTGACCCGCAGGTACGAAGGCAAGAGTAGATTTTTCACCCATCTGCTCGTTTGGCAAGAATTCAGTCATCCATTTTAGGGAACAACCTCCAACCCATGTCCCCCCTTAATGTTTTTTTTTTTTTTTGTTCTCACACACACACACACACAATCATAGCTACTGGCACAAAGTGAGATAACTGTTTCTTTTATATTTAGATGAAAGGTGCCTCGCGCATGTAAAAAAAAAAAAAAAAGAAAGAAAAAATATTACGTCTTCATTATGTTTCCGTGGTACCAGAACGACCAACACAAAAATAACATATTTGGTATTCTATTAAGCAGAACTGATTGGAATTAAGATGACCCCCCTCCCCCCCACCCCTTCCCACTTTTTCTTTTAAAACACACACACACACACACACATGGCACAGCAGCCCCAGCAGAGAAGAAATCAGTTTTTTTCCCATGAAAAGAACTCAAGACAAGCTGTTTCTCATAAAAGGCGAAAGGGCTTCACACTGGAAAAACATACAGGGAAAACCCATCAGTGTGAAAGCTCTCTCTCTCTCTCAGTGGGGTCGCCCTGCTCTGGGTGGCAAACTTCACCCACAGCCAGGACAGAAACTTCCACCAAGGACAGAAATGTTTAATATAAAAAATAAATAAAAAATCAGATCTAAAAAAATGAGGGGGTACCATGTATATGTGTTTGTGTGTGTGTGTGTGTTTGTGTGTGTGTGTGTGTGTGTGTGTGTGTGCGCATGCATGATGCAGCAGCGCAACTCCAGATCCTGCTTATGTACGCCAACACTCATTAGAAGAGATCTGAGTGGCATGAAGCCGCAGGAGACGGAGCCAAGCCGCACTAACCCACAGACAGAGCAGCAGATTATCAGCGCGGTCTCAAGAGGAAAAGGCGTAAATGATGTGAAATTCGGCATTTCGGGTATCTGTGGACCTCACGGTACCACGTGCTGTGAGGACTACGTGGTATCTACACCTCCGCGCTGACGGATTATGGATTCTGATTGGCCTATAGCAACGGCTTGCTCTAGGTGAGCCCTCTGCATGAACCTGTGTGTAACTGCTAATATTAATAGGCAACGTGGATTGAAGGAGTCTCCAGCGTCAGTCTGTGGTGTAACTTTTTCCAGCATCTTCAGCATCAAGCTGTTTTCTTTTTTTCTTTTTATTAACTTCACGAGAGAGAAAAGAGAGGCAGGTGAGGGAACGAGTGTTTATAGTTGCTATAACATTAGTGACGATGAACACGTAACCATAAATGAATAAAAATTATTTTACTTTAGTTGTGATAAAAGTAACGAATAAGAAGAATCAAACACATCAGGGCGTGATGAAAATAATCAACATCAGGTCAGTAGCTCTGCTTGATACAATGATGATGTTGATTATTTTCCTGTAACAGCATGAGTTCTAGGTGTTTTATTCCATAAAATTCCATGCATGACTTTGTTCCAGGAAAAAGTTACACACATTAAGATTAGGATGACTGCGACGTTTTCTTCACAGCAATTTGTACATTTTTGTTCTCTGACTGCAGGTTGAATGATGAGGCTGCTCTTCACTCTTTGCTTATGAATAAAAAATATAAAAAAAATTTAACCTCAACACACCAACCATAATCTAGGTAATTCAGTATGTAATTAGACCCTTTTCTCCTTCAGCTGCAATCAAAACTTTCTTTTCACATCCAGGTTCCTCTGGTATCTGACAGCCGGATCAGCGGTTCGGCCTAATCGTAAAGACGTGCTGGCGATGTTCCAAGAAGACACTATGTGAATAATTCTTTCCTAAATCAGCAAATTACCATCTCTCCATCTTTTTTCTTTCCCCGTGTCATATGAAAGCGGGTCTAATATCGTCCCGTGTGAATCCGAGAGCCCGTGATCTATATGCCGAGAGTGTGGCCAAAATATCACTCAATAGCATGAAGTGAACAGGGAACCAGGGGAGAAGAAACAAGAGCAAGAAGTGCATAAGTGAGTGAAAAAAAACTCCCTGAGAAGAAGGGAGGAGGGAAAAAAACAAGGGGAGAAAAAGAAAAGAAACTTGGCACTTTGGCCGCACACTGTCATGTAGGCTGGCTGACATCATCATTGTAAAATTAGGAGGCCGGTTTCGTCTTTCCTGCAGATGTGGAAGCTTGAAATTGCATTCCATGAGCCCGTGCCATTTTTCATCAACATCCCTCCCTAGCAACCCCTCCTTCACACACTCCGCTCCGGGAGCTCGGTGTGTGTGAGAAACACAGCATGCCCGGGTTTGAGGACAGAGCAGAAGGAGTACGTGATGGCATGACGGCATGTCATTTTTCCGCATGCTAGCATGAGGGGGAAATGTTTTTTTTTTTTTTTTTTTGTGGGTGCGAGAGGGAGAAAAGTGTGTGTTTGTGTATTTAAGAGAAATGGTAAAAGTATGCGATGACATGACTGCATTTTGGTGTTTTCATCGTATCTGCGTGCCTCAGGGCTCTGTCCTCAGTCCAATAATATTTTAACATTTCTTTCTTCTGCCTTTAGTTAACAGCTAAATTTTTAATTAATCAAAGTGTAGGGGGGAAAAAATGTTATTGTGGGATTGAGAGAGAGGGAAGAGTGTGAAAAAAAGAGAATGTGGTAAAATTATGCAAAGAAATTTGTGCAATCGTTACTGTGAACGTGTATGTCTAAGGACAGGAATGTGATGTGTGTATTTTTCTCATGCTGTGAGGGGAACAAAAGGTTACTGTGAGTGTGGCGATGAGAGAAAGTATAACACTATAGCATGACTCCATGTATCTTTAAAAAAACGTGTATTTTTCATTTTGGCTTTCCTCAGGGGTCCATTCTCGGTCCGCTAGCATTTTACAGTTTTATCCCTTGGGACTAGTTAGTTATTGGTAGTTTGTGTGTATGTAAATGGGAGGAAGAAAGATGTGTCTGTCAGTGTTTAAGAGCGTGTAGGTATCTGACTATGTAATAGAAATGGAGTGACAGTTATTGTGATCGTGTGATTACATGTGAAGGGGAAAAGAAGGATAAGGGAGTGTTATGCAAGGCCATGACTTGACTGCGTGCATCTGTAAATATGTGGTTTTAGCGTGTCGGGGTTCCTCAGGGCTCCATTCTCGGTCCACTGGCGTTTTACTGTTCGGGCCCTTTGGCCTGATCCGGTGTCCAGAGCACGGCTCGTAATCCCTGAATTCAGGCCGACTCTGCTCTCTGAGCCTCCACCTGGAGCTGATTGGATCCTGCTGCTGCACAAAGGGCTGATTTATGAGCACAAGAGCGCCAGCATTTAGACACACAGCTGTGTATCGGCAGGAAAGGGAAGTTGTTCATCAAACACAGTGTGTTTTATCAATGCAAGTCACGCCCCGATTGAACCGGTACTCTCAGGGATGAGGGGCTTGGATGACAGACAGGTGTCAGGACGTGAGAAGGGTTAAAAAGGGGACGCTATGTTTGAAACTAATTTCATCAAGTGCAACACATTACATGGTCTGGATTTATAGCTGTCACTACTTAATGTAACGCTGTCATCCTGCGAGTGTTCGCCTGATGCACACTTAAAAGTAATTAGCACTGACCTGTACACCTTAGCATTATGTACATCTCTGTGGTTTTGACACTAAGCTTTACAGCACATGTACGTTGGAGAGGAACGTAAACGGGCCGTGAGTCCACTGGAACAAATTCGTCCAGTCAGGCCACTTAAGATCCATTTCCTATGGCCATGTCTTACTAGCCTGGCAGGCTGCAGCCGTCATCGTACCCATCCTTCATCGTGATTTACATGCACACCGGCTATGTTAATGTACTTAGAACATTCTACAGGACGTCGCTTATACGTAGCATGGCAGACTGAGCGTGTACGATGCATAGATGAACAGAAGGGAAAGTTTTTCCCTCACATCATCACCATAATGCGATGCGCTGCCCATAAAAGCATACGCTAACATCAATGCAAAAAACATATGGGCACACGCCGTGTAGCTTCTCTTTCCCCACAATAAAATCAATTAGACGTCCATAATAAATTTTAAGATTGACAGCGTGTGCAGTCGGGCGTTTTTTTTGTTTTTTTTTCGTCCGCACAGGTCCCTCGACATCTTACCGCTATTCGGAAGATGGGGCTTCCATCCCCCGAGTGCGCTGCAGCTTAATGGACTTACAATCAGATACAAGAGGAAAACCTGCAGTTGCTTATGGAGTTGTAAAAAAGCAAGAAAATGCCTTTTCATACCTGAGCCAGTCCAGTCCATACAGCTAATGTGAGACTGTTTAAAAAACAAACATTCCCATAATTCCCAGGGTTAAGGTTATAGACTGAGACAAAGTTTGTCCCCCAAGGACCTTCATACTTTCCTCCTCCTGTCTCTCCTCCACAAAACTCCAGCATGAAATAATTGGATAGGACAAAGAGAGAGATGGAGCACGCATATTTTTTACGAGAAGGACATGCGGTTTGTAGTCGTGATGGTTGGAACATGACAGCGACTGATCAGTTCTCAATCGTCTTCAGGTCACATCCTCCTCTGGTTTGCATACAGGAATAACATGCAAGAAAAAACAAGAAAAGCAACGCTTCTGTAGATAGTGTATGTTCATAGATACGTTTAGAAAAAGCATGTACTGGGTGAAAATAAATCGTTTTTGTTTGTGAAAAATTAACCACAAACAAAATCAAGCAAAAAATGTAAACACACACGTATGAAAATAAGTTAATCGCATCAAGTCACATGAAAATAAATGATTCATATGAAAACCATGTGAAAACAAATAAATCAATTGAGAACTAATCAATTATGTAAAAACATAAAAATAGTTAAATAGTGTAAATTAGTTGTGAAAAAAAATCATACTAAGATAAATGAAGTGTAAATATCATTAATTCATTAATCTTGTTTTTTTTTCATTAATAGTCTGCGTTAATTTGGTGTTTAAGAAACTGAACAGTGCGCAGACGCCGACGCGGAATTTTCATCGGAGACGAGTCGTGATTTTCGGCTGGAGTTAACGGGAGCAGGAACGTCAGGAATCTCCTCGGAGCTTACGCATTCATCAGCTGCATCGTCAGCCGAGAGACAGAGAGACGTTCCACGTTCACACCGTGACCAATTCTCACCTTCAGTCTCTCTCTCTCTCTCTCTCTCTTCCTCTCTCCCTCTCTCTGTAACACGGTGCTGTTCTCGTCCAGGTCATTTGTCAAACCGACTGGGAGGCGGAAAATCCTCTCTGCTATTCCACTCTGCTACTTTTCCACATAAACACCAGCACTACGTCATACACAACCCCAAACCTGGACGGAGGGAAACCTGCCTCGTAAAACACACAGGAATGAGTCAGAGTCAGGCCTGAGAGACCTGAAAGTCAGAAGTGAGAGACGAGGCTGAGAATCTGAGCTGGGAGTCGGAGCCGGAGCAGACGCCCCAACCTCAGCTCAGTTTCTCATGAACTGTTTTTAGCCTGTTTATTTTTTTCATTTGATTTTCTGTAACTAGCACAATGACACTAAAGTGTCAGTTCTTACTTAGCTCTCAGATGCCATTCCCCCCGCCCCCCCCCCTGTTATTGTCATTATTGTCTTCACTGTCACAGGAGTAAGATGATCGATGCCGTTCCTGACATTCCCCAGCCGCTGTGTGTTCTCCGTCCCGCTTCCCAGAGAACACGGTCCTGAATGAGCCGCGGTGAGAACCCAGCTGCAGCTGCACTCTGACATCATGCGCAGCCGTACACATGGGGCTTTTTGTCATCCTCCATACTGTAAGATTAATTCGTGCCCGGGCACCCCAGAGCGAGTGCGCAGCAGATGCTTCGCCATGATGGAGCTTCTGTTTGGCCTTTTCTCCCCTTTCTGTCCCTCTCTTCTCTCGGCTTGTGGATGGAAGCCAGACGGCAGCGCCGGGCATCGCATCGCTTAAACACAGAGATTTATCTCGTGTAAAAGGAAAAAAGAAGAGGCGAGAAGTTTCCTTTATCAAAGAGCTGCTGGGGCGAAGAACGATATCAAGATAAACACACACACACACACACACGCAGTAAACAAGAGTTCTTCAAAGGTTCCTTTATGATTCCTTCAATAATTGTAGGCTTGATTCCTTAAGAAAGGGTTTCTACTTGGATTGGAGTGGGATTGGGAAACACTTTGCTGTCTTATCAGCAAGGAACCTTAATGATTCAGAGGACCCCAGTCTCCATGAGAAGGGCTCTGTGACTCTCCTTCTGCGACAATCTGTTGTAGAGATCAGAATAATACACACATGGGCTCTTCTAGAGTTCTCATTCAGGTAATTAAGGGTTCTTAGCCTGATCTGTGTGTGTGTCTATGAGCTAGCCTGCTGTGTAGCATTAGCATTAGAATAACACGATTAGCCTAGCATGCCTTAAGCATGTGAGTTGGTTCTGTGTGCAGAGAGGACATTCGGGAACCATGTGTTCACAGCTCACTGTAAGAAAGGCACAAGTCTGAGGAAGGAAAAGAGAAAAAAAAACAATGATGTAGGTGTGAAAGTGAGACGCGACTCGACGCTGGAAGTTATTAGTGTTTTATCACTTAAACTGAGAACGCTGCTCGGCCTCAGAGGAACCACAGCGAATCAAATGAATCGAATTGAGAAATCGACTCAGTGAAGTGAGTCTTATTTTTCACCGCCGGCTCAGACACACACACACACACACACACATTTCATGTGTTTTCCTGCTGTGTTGAATTCGTCCCTGTGGAACGCCGGGAGATCGGCTTACAAGGAAACAAATGTTTTTTTGTTTTTTTTTAAGTTGCTGCTGTTTTTTTTTTGAGTGGACAAGAAAAAAAAATCACGCTTTACAAAGGCGATACGCAGGAAAGAATTTCTGCAGGCGATCCGAACACCAGATCAAACAGGATGTAACAGGATCCGAGACGTTCCTGAGCGCTGCGGGCCGAAATGGAAATGAAATTAAAAGCATTTGGGCAGATGTGAATAAATGACCTGCTCTTACAGCCTGCAGTAGCTCTCTCTCTCTCCATCTCTCTCTCTCTCCATCTCTCTCTCTCTCGCTCTCTCTCTCTCTCTCTCTCTCTCTCTCTCTCTCTCGCTC
>JAQMYJ010000039.1:34576020-34593864 GCA_030014305.1 Clarias laeviceps | reverse complement strand
CTAGAATTTCACTCAGATACCACGGCTGATATATATATATATATATATATATATATATATATACATGCTTGTTCCTTTAGGTGCTACATACGTTAATTTTCTAATTTTTTAAAACTTCCAGTATGACTCAAATCAACTAATAATCACAATGCTGGCTGTAGCAAGATCCATCCATCACTTTATCCTGTGTAGGGGAACATGGCGCCTATCCAAGGCAGAGTACACCATGGACAGGGTACCTAATCCATAACAGGGTATATACACACACACACACACACACACACACACACACACACACACATATATATATATATATATAGAAACACCGGCCAGGCTACAGATCATGTCTTTAAGAAGAGTACATGTGTGAAAAGAGTACATGAGTGGAAAGAGTACATAGAGAAAATGCAAACTCCATACACACACACACACACACACACACACAGAGCGGAGACAAGATTTGAACTCCCAACCCTTAATGTGCAAGATGACAACACCACGTTAATATTCATTTGTATTAACTGTTTGCCAAGTCAGCATTATGTATTCATGTTATATCTAATTCTTTACCTAAAGTGTTCTTTGTAATATGATTACAGAGGAATTTAATCTGTTCCGGAGGAAGTTCTTAAGGTGAAATTTCATATTGTGAAACACATGTTCCCATAGGAAATAATGTAAAAGCAGATAATCTGTTCCAGCCACCTGAGAATATTACCAATATTACTAATATCCAACAATCATATATTTGCATATAAAAACAATCAAAACATTTAGAAAAGACATGTAAATGAAGTAAATTATGAAATAAATAGACATTAAACCTGACTTAACCTCAATTTATGATTCCTCTTGGCACTGGCTTTAAAAAACACAATTGAAAGTGGCTCCCTTTTCTTCTTGCTACACTCTCAGGATTCTTGGGACCCGATTCTTGGGCTAACATTCTTGGGACCCGTGGCGATGTGTCTACCCACAAAAATATGCAAGCTCACTTCACCTGGCTTTCCACTGACGCAAACAAATTTTACATTTAGGCATTTGGCAGACGCTCTTATCCAGAGTGACTTACATTTTTATTTTTTTTATCTCATTACACATCTGAGCAGTTGAGGGTTAAGGGCCTTGCTCAAGGGCCCAACAGTGGCAACTTGTTGGTTGTGGGGTTTGAACCCGGGATCTTCCGAACTGTAGTCCAATGCCTTAACCACTGAGCGACCCCTGGCCCAGGGCTATTTTTGATCAGAAGTACGCGTGTCTGGTCATATGTCGAAAAATGCTTCGTATGCTAAGGCAAAATGCTTGACAATTCGATGGCTACAGGTACTACAGTACAGGTATCACTGCACTTTAAATTGTACCTAGCTACAAACTAGCATATTAGCATGTTTGCTCCAGAGCTTCCTTTAGCTACAATGTTGAAAGTGTGCTACACTGACGTTACTCTTTAAAAGAAACGTTTATAACTACATAAGAAGACTAAAATAAAAACAGAGCCAGTACCAAAAACCTTTGGTCTTTGAATTTCTTTATTTCTTTTGGCTGAGCTGGAATGTCCGTTATCCACGATGGCAGCAGTAGCCGTGATCTGAAACCCGCAAACCTGAGGCCGTGCCAGAATGTCAAACGCCAGCTGAGCGCTCACCCACACGCCGAACCCCGCTCGGAACCAGTGTATCAGATTCCTCTTAAGCTTAATGACTCAGAAACTCAGCGCTCGACTCTGGAGACTCGGGTCGTCCATGTGCAGCTGCTTAAATAACCTCATTTTCTGTTTTTCACCCTCACACACACACACACACATACAGAAGTAGCATACAGTTGTGTTTGGTTTAAGGAACACAGAGAGCCTGTGCTTAACAGATGCTTTAGAGACACGGACTCTCCCCGACAGGAAATACAGATCGATTCAGGTCATGTGTGCTGGACGTTAGCTGCGCTTACATCCTGTTACGTTGTTGATCATCGAATTTGTGAAAACTGTTTCTCTTTACACTGTTTAATTTTTCCACCCGAAACGCTGATGATGATCTGGTTTGAGCCTCTGGGGGGCGGCGTTTTGGGCTCTTCTGGTGATTTTATGTCCAGAACAAGAGGAGATGAAACCATTTGTGCTACTATTCCAACATCACAGGAGTTTACTCTTCTTTGAGGTGTGACCAAGCTGTCATTTTGTTCTAAATATTTGTGAGGTATTTATCCGGATGCACACAGTCCGTATCCGTGTGTTTGGGAAGAACAGATATGTTATATCATAACTTTAACGTACAGCGTAACTTATAGCCGTAACTTAATAAATTAATAAATCTCACCAGCAGGAGAGCCGAGGTCTGGAGAACATAACAGCAGCTCGGTTTTTGTGTCTATATATACGTTTATCCGTGTGTGTGTGTGTGTGTGTGTGTGTGTGTGTGTGTTGCGTGTTGAAGTCATTTCTTTTTCCTTTGTGTAACGTAAGAGAAACAAATAAAGTCGGTTTGAAATTCCTCACGCCCAGACGGGGACATTATCTTCACGTCTTCACAACTGTCTTTCCAATTTGCAGAGCTTCACTAAAAATGTCCCCGTCCCAGGCGTCAAGTTTAACACGTTTCCCCACTGCGCAGCGACCTCCGCTAACCTTGCGCCTCTCCGCTGAGTTATTTGCTTTATTTATTTCATTATTCTTTTCATTTAACTTCTGATTCGAAGAATGTTTTTGTCTTTGCGTATATCGCCATTGGTGATATGGTGGCGTAGTGTTTAGCACTGTCGCCTTGCACCGCCAGGGTCTGGGTTCGATTCCCGCCTCAGGGTCTGTATGTGTGGACTTTGCATGTTCTTCCCTGTGCTTGGTGGGTTTCCTCCAGATACTCAGTCCAAAGGCCTGCTAATTGTCGTTCCCTAATCGCCTGTGAATGGCAATTTGTGTGTGACTGTAGATCAGAGGTCCTACAACGGTCACTCTTGGTGTCCGCGGGCCTTAGTTGGACTACAGAGGTTCCTAGATGGATGTATATGTTTATTGAAACGTGTGCAATGCTCAGAAACAGAGGACGTAGATGTATGACTTCACAGCAGTAGGATGCAGGGGCAGATAGATAGAATTTTGCTGGTGTTGGTGCACAGGCTCAAAAAGCACCCGCTTGAAGGCAACGTGATGAAAGGATTAAGCTAAGAGGTGATGCTACACTGCTGGAGCTCTTCAGTGAGAATTGGGCATCGGGCTTTTGGTTTTGGGCTGTGGTTTTACCAGCATGCCTTTGGGAGCAGGGATTTGAGCATCTGCGGTTGAGTTGATCTTTGGGGCGTGGAGCCAAACTTGATTGACACGTGGTTTTGTTATGTATATTTGTGTGTGTGTGGTGTGGGGTGATTTGGATGTGTAGCTTTTAGATTGTGACTTTAGGGGCATGTTTTGGATAAATGTGAGTTTTGTGCCCATGGCTTTGGGTATGTGGTTTGGGGTGTGACCTTGGCACATGGCATTTGAGGGCATGGCTCTGAAGCATCACTTTCAAGGATCTGATTCTGGGGGGCGTGGCTTTATTTAATCGTATGTTGTGCTTCAAACACAGCTGTTTATATTACTGAATATAAAATATAACAATTACTAAAGGGTCATGGCCTTGAGGTTCGAGAACAGTCCTGTGCTCCAGGTTTTACTCAAACACACACACAGACACACACACACATGTTAAAGTCAGTAATGAAGCACAGCACCACCTTTGGCTAAACCTGCTCTAAAGGGTGCGTGTGTGTGTGTGTGTGTGTGTGTGTGTTTGCAATAACTGTAGTGCCGCTTGCTTGCTGGTTTAGTGTGTTTGTTTCCTGGAGCTGGACACGTTTCATCTCTCTCTCTCTCTCTCTTCATGCTGGAATGAACATGACGGCCCCTCCTGCTGCTCGGTGCTCCCTGTTTTCTGTAACGGCCCTCGATCCGAGTGGATTTACACGAACTCCTCTCGCCTATTAATTAGCGATTTCATTTATCTTGGAAACGAGAAGGAAAACACGCCTGTCACTTACGGGGAAGATTTAAAGCAGGCATTTGCTCAACGTACGCTGAGAAACACACATCCGTCATAGCGGGAGAATTAGAGTTGGGGTCAGAGTCGAAGCGCTATCAGTTGGTTTTGGCCGTATCTGGAAAACCTCCTCGCGAATAAGGAAATGCGTCTTACGTTCATTCATTCCAACTGTGTGAAGCTGCGATTAAATCCCACTCGCTGACTCACGAGCGGAGAATGAAGTCCAGCTGCGTCTCTCGGCGGAATTATAGATCTGAAATGTTTATCGACACCGTTCATCTCACGCCGCTATTTATTTCACGGTTCAGCACCTTCTTACATCTCTGAACTTGGACATCAGCTTCCTGTCCTGTTTTAGGAAAATAATCAACACCGTGTTATGAATCAAAGCACCTCCTACCACACACACACACACACACACACGCAAGGTGATTATTTTCTAATAGTGCTTCCTGAATCTTATTCCACGGATGAACTTAGTTCCTGTTCTGACTGACATTATAGCAGCGATAAACTCCATAGTGTCTCTTTATTCTCACTTTTCTGACCAATCAGGATGCAGGATATAGTATTAATAATATTTAGTGTTTTGCCATCTCACCTGTTAAGCTAACGTGGTGGGCGGAGCCAACCATTAGCGTTATCAGTGGTTCAGTTTAAATTTTTTTCACTGAGGAAGTTTTGAAGGTTTGACACTTTTCTTAGAGACTTTAAACACGGTGGATAAATAGAGCAATGTTTATGACTAACACTGTTCTAACTAGAAGAAGTGGAAGATGTGTGCGTGTGCGTGTGTGATCCCGCCCCCAGCCTTGTGCACCTTTGCCCTTTGCCAGCTCTTCTCCTGCACTCCTGAGTCTTGTTTTCTGACCCCGTTGACTTCCTGTTTTTTTTTTTTTTTTTTTCAGACGCGCTCCGTCACGGGTTTTATGTTTCTGGCTCCACCTTCTTTGCTATTTCCTTCCTGTTTTGTGACCCACAGACACTGATTTAGATTTTTAAAAAACACAAATAGAGTACACACACTCGCCTCTGACTCCGCTTCACGGCGGCGTCGCTATGGTTACAGTGTTGACTTGTTTTTTAAATTAATTTATTTTGATTTCTTTTCTGCATTATGATGATTTTTCTGTGCTACGTAGAGAATGCCAAGCTGGCATGCGCATGAGGGAGGAGGATCAGAGAGAGGTTGAGACCGGAGCTGTTTTTGGATGCGTTGCTCGGGGATGAGTCGTCACGTCGGAATGCGCCGGGCTCGGATCGTGTCCTCGTGGGACTTGGCTAGAACCCAGGAACGAGGACGCGGACGCTATCCGAGGTGTGATCAGAAACGCCAGCTACGTTTCACCGCTTTACTAATCTCCTCAAATGCACAGAATTTTTACGAGAGATCATTTTACTGAGAGGGAATTAAAGACTTTTTGCTGTGAAGGGCGAAGATGTTTTTTTTTTCTCATGTACTTACCAAAAGCACATCAGTGAGACAAAGTCAGAAGAAGAGAGAGAGAAAGAGAGAGAGAGAGAGAGAGACAGGTTTTTTTCCCTCTCTTGTTTTTGGATGCGGTTGCCGTATCCCGGGATGAGTCGTGGTGTTGGAATGCGCCCGGGCCGAACCGTGTCCTCCAGGGTTCGGATAGAGCGGAGGAATGTTTCGGAGCGTAGCTACACTCATCCGTCATCGCTCTGCTCTACATCTGTTCACCTTTGTTGCTACTTATTGCACTGGCATCAAACATCCGATAAAATAAAAACTCTCAATCGGTTGAGGTCAGACTGCTCACCTTACTGAAGTGAACACAGAGAGGGGGAGGAGGGGGTAGGGGGTTGGGGGGGGGGGGCGTTTCTCACACACCATCAGCAGTAGCCATGTGTGTGTGTGTGTGTGTGTGTGTGTGTGTATGTGTGTGTTTCATGTAAACTAAAGTGAAGTGTTTCCTCGGAGGAACATTTGTGTGTTTCTTTTGTCCTGGGGTTTAAATGGAGAAGGAGAAAAGTTTTGGCACCCGTGGACAGTGAGGTGAGCTGAGTGACACAGACGCTCAGACCTCTGTTATTTATAATAACAATAATAACTGATAAACAATAAGAAAAAAACAACAAAACAGCTAACAACTACTAACTAACAAATAACTCTGACTCCAATATTGATAAGAACAATAAAACTAGTGAAATAAATTAACAAACAACAACAATAATAATTAATAAGAATGAGGATTATAAGGATTATTTAAGGAACCGTCAATGGTTCTTCCCTTTTAGTTTATGTTTAATATTATTTTTCCTTACTTTCCTTCTTACTTTCCTCCTTCATTCTATTTTACTTTCTTTTCTTTCTTATTCCCATTTTTTCACACCCGCCTCAGCCTTCACTCACTTTGTCATCTCATCTGGTAACGAGACGCATCCAAACACACTCTGATTTACGGCTGAGCTCTCGGCCAACACACTAATCATTTATTACAGCCAGAACCAGTGCCAGGAGCCTAAAGCACACACACACACACACACACACACACACACACACACACACAAAATACATAAGAGGAGTGTTTAAGTCAAACCGTGACTTTTAATAAACTTTCTGGTGGATGAAGGCGTGAAAGAGACGGACATTTACGGAAGACTTCCAGCGCAGTACGGTGATGAGACTCTTAGCTGCAGTAAAGCATTAGAAAAACGTTTTAAAGAAGGCTGTACGTCTCTGAATGACGATCCCAGCTGAGGAGGCTCGGAGCCCACTATACTGTGAAAATTCAACGAGTGGAACGCCTGAGCCTTGAAAAGAGACGCATCTGTCTGTGGGACCTGTGCACACACTCATTCACCAACACCACTTGCACATTAAAGGAACTCGGCTGGCAGTTATTGCCACGTCCCCCGTACAGTCCTGAACTCACTCCAAGACATTTCCACATGTCTGGGCCACTAAAGGAGTTCCTGGGAGGCCAGCGTTTCAGATGTGAATCAGGCATTCTGATCATGGCTCCGGTGTGCCGAGGGAACTGTCTACATTGATGGTGTCCAAGCGCTAGTGAATCACTGAGATAAGTGCATTAGTGTAGCAGGAGATTATATAGAGAAATAAGGGGAGTTTTTACTCTCAGAACTGTCTTTAAATCCTGTTTGACTTGAATGCCTATGAAACTGAATTAAAACATTATAAACAGAAAACCTGTTCATAAACAAACCAGCACTCCATCTTCACCACCACCAGGAAAAAAAACAGACCTCACTAAAGAGGTTAGCAGCAAGCTTACCATTCTCACCTGCCTCAAAGCAGCCAGTGATGGGATGACTACCACCCAGTTGCCCTGCCCTGATCCACAGGAGACCCACACACACTCTGCCCTCCACACACACAGACAATGTGGAAAGAAGGGAAAGAGGGAAAGGTTTCTGGGTGTCCACATCACCCAAACGAACTCACCTGGTCCCTCTCCGTTGGTCATAAAAGCTCAGCAGGGACTGTTCATCCTCCATTCTACCTCCACTGTACTTCATAAACGTCTCCCACAGCACCATGGAACCACTCAGCAGATCACTGGGACTCCACTGCAGAACTCTCGCAGAATCGATTATCAGTATTTATTTATTCATACAGTATTTATTTCATCAGTATTTCATATTGTAAACACACCTGTCACTCTAGAGTAGCATGTATATGTACAGTAAATCGTCTTCGTACACGTTACTATGGCGCCAAAGCTTTCTCTTGTAACCCTAAAAGACATTCGGACACGTTCGCGGCTGCGGTTCAGGCACTAGCACTTAGCTAAACAACAAGCTGCATTTTTATCAAGGGAGAAGATATCAAGATGTTGCTCAGACATTTTTAGTCGTTTCTATGATTTATTTTATATATTTAAAAAAAGAAACAAGGTAATTGTAACAATTCAAATTAAGAACCTTTACCATCGAGTGATGACACAAATGAGATGTGAGGAAAACACAGGAAGTTAACACAAACGCCTCGAGGCGACTCCCGAGCGGAATGAGCTCGATTGTTGTTCTTGGCACCGTTTTTTTACATTAATAAAATGTAAGAAGTGCGAGGAGGACGCGCAGAGCGACAGCTTGGACGGTTAGCGACGAGTTGTATCCTTTTTTGGCGAGAGAACGGTTATGATGTAAGGAGAGCGAAAATTAGCATGATGCCTGACCCGCGCATCAAAACACTCCTCGAATCATCCACACTCCCTCGTCCACCCTCGTCCTCCCTTCCTCGTGATGGACAGAGCGGACTCCTGGGGGCCGTTTAATTCGGTCCGAGAGCATGGCGGCCATTTTTTACCTTCAGATTCACACATCGTTAAAACGAAATCTTATTTGCTTTGAGCCGGAACTTTCTAACGAGGCCTCATGACGTCTCGCAGGTTAATAATATGATCGCGATTTAATAAAACATTGTTTTAAAGGCTAAGCAGATCATGTTTCGGAGATATACCACCCGGGGGACGAGAGCAGACCAGAAACCTGTGTGTGAGAGGGAGAAAACGTCGGGTTTGAATAAACGCCATAAACAGCACAACAGAGATGTTTGAACATCAGTAAAACATGTAGACCCCGGGTTTAAGGCTCTCCTGTGGTTTTTAGGTCGCTGTGTTAATTTAAAGGAAATTAGTTTTCTTTTTTTCTCCCCCTGCGGTGTATCAGCATGTTCTCGGGTTTCGTCTTTTTCCAAACGCAAATTACACAATGTCTGTTAAAGCCAGTAAGGGGAAAAAAAAACACATGAAGAAAAAGAAAAAGAAGGAGAAGAAACAAAGGAGAGAAACACCGGAAATGTCATGTGACCATACAAAATTGTTTAATTTTATTTACATCTAAATGCAAGCTTTCTGACTTTCATTTCATTATTATTCATACTTATTATTTATAAGCATTTATATCTGTTAAACAGCAAGAAAAGTTAGCTAACATTAGCGAAAGTTTCTAAATTAGCATATTGATGCCTATTCATAGACCTGGTATTTCTATAGACGATGTTCCTCAGGTTTACACTCACACTGAAATGTAAAGGCTGAAAATGTTATTTAAAAAGTTTTTCCTGGAACGTTGACACAAATAATGCGTTTGTGACAGGACAGACAGGAAGTAAACACGACTGGAAATAAACGTGGTTGTTGTCATCGGTGGCATTTTTAACCTTAAAGCGTAAGAAGCAGGAAGAGGATGCGAGGCGCGCCGGTTTGGATCGTGGGTAGCGAGCGCTATCATTTCTGCCGTGAGACAGCGATTACGTAACGTACGAGGAGTGTACCTGACCTGCACATATGTGACATCACAAGCTTTTTTACAGCGGCATTGAACGTATGCACTCATTAATCACGCTGGATATGAGCTGATTTATTCAAAAATTGTGCATGTTAGCATTTACATGCGAAAAAGTGTAAATGTACACATTACGAAAACACTAACTATCTTAAAACTAACACTGACACGATGGACTTCAGATCCTGTGATCTGCACTTTTATATCTGGAATAAACTGCGCAGATTAAATTACTGATGCTTCTAGAATAGCTTTTGTGTCTCAATCAGAAACACGTCCTCAGGTCAGGAGCTAACAGCATTCGAGAGAAAATAAAGTGCAAATCAGTCGTTTTATTTCAGTGCCTTTAATTAAAGAACTTAATGAATAAAAAAGATAGTGACATAACATAAACATAAACTCAAATAAAACATATAATTTAACTGACGATAAAAGAAGCAGCGGTGTATAAAGAGAAGACGGGCTGGACTGTCTGCACAGACCATAAACACACACCTGAGACAATCGAACGTTATGCTCTAGTTTATTCATATTTATATTATACATGTTATAGTATTTAATAGTCAGTCAAAATAACTCCCACTTCTGCCTTTCAGTCTTCACGCTGATTGCTCATTTTGTGCTCCTTGTGCACTTTACCTTTAACAGAGTTATGTGGGCGTCGCTGTATGCAAATGAGAATGAGCTTTGGTCATTTATAGGTGAGGGAGGTGATTTTCTGAAACGTAAATCCAAAACATTGTTCAGTTCGACTTAAGCAAAAATTTACACACAATTTTAATAATGGAGTTTAATGTTCTCACTTTTATGTAAATTATGTAATGAGAAATTGTTAATTATTCGTTTTTAATTTTAAGAGTTAAGACTAATAGCTGCTAGGTATTCAATAAAAACAGCAAAATTGAGTCTTTGGTTCCTTGAATTAAATTTTCCAAAAATGTCCTTTTTATCTGACTAATTTTAATTACTAATTTTTAATTATCTTTGAAAACGCAAGTTCAGATCATTTGTTTTTCCACATACACATGGTCGTTCCAAAAGCATTTCTCATTTCCCTAAAGCTTCTTTTCTATATTTAATACATATTCATGTTTACAATAATTACATGTACTTTGCTGTGTAAATTTAAATAATTAGCTCTAGCTAATATTAGATTAGCCACACTATAATGAGTGTCTTTTTATCTTTTACATTAATTCAATTTATAACTGATAAAATAAAATGGACTTTTTAAACAAAAACCTGGGCGAACAGTCTGCTCGGTTAAAGGTAAATCTGAGTATTAGCATTAATTGTTCTAATACAACAACTGGAAGGAAATGGACTAAATAAATTTTAAAAATCCGGATCAACCTGAATGATAAGCCAGTAATATTTATAAAGTCTCCTTAAAGACGAGACTTTAGTACCGTTAAAGCAGAGGAGAATGTAGCATGCTAACATGATTAGCATAAATTCGTTCCCTAATAGTGAAATGAATCTCATGGAAAAAAAAATGGACAAAAAAACAAACTCCTGCAGAAAGGAAAAGTCATGTGGAATGTATTTATAGTGTTCTCGTTATTGCTAAAAACGATCTAAGAAACCTTCAGACAAAAGCACGATTAGCCTGACAGCAACACCACTAATCGGTACCACAACAATTAAATCTGGCTTTTGGAAGAACAAAAGAGACCCGATAGAAGTCCTCCAGGAGAAACGAGCAACCTCACGTATCCAGCACACGCAGTTCTCATTAACATTTACATTAAAACAATAGTTAGCCCAACAACGCTAGTGCTAATCGGTACCAAAACAATTAAATAGACATTAAAGTGATTTTAAAAAAATAGCATTCCAAGTAAATTTACAGAGCGAGCGTTTTGACATCCGTGACGCTGACAAGGTTGAGATTTAGTACTGTTAACGCAAAGGAGAGTGTAATTAGCGTGTGATATGATTAGCATAAATCGGTTCCATAACAATTAAATAAATCTTTTGGAAGAAGAAAGTGGACACAAAAATCCTCCAGGAGAAAGGAAAGGTCATGTGCATCGTGTTCATGCGGTTCTCGTTAAAGCCACATTTCTGAAAGTTTTCAGACTAAAACGTGATTAGCGTGAGCATATTTTTAGGGCTAATCACTACAGAAAGACTTCAGAGCAGGTGGAAAAGTGGAGATGAAAAGCGAATGAACGCTTAATGAATGAAGGGCAAGTGTTTCACATCCAAACATCCTGACGGTTTTGAGTTTTGGTCTTGTTCAGGACAAGGGAAGTGTAATTAGCGTGATAACACGATTAGCGTAAATCAGTTCAACAGGAATGAAAAATTTGGAAGAAGAAAATGGACAGAAAGAAAATCCTCCAGGAGAAAAGTTAAAGGTTCATGTGGAAAGTGTTTGTGCTGATCTTATTAAAATTACATTTCTGAAAACTTTTTTTTTTCCTCAAAGGAGATCATGATTAGCACGAGCAGGTAAACATATATTAGCGCTCATCAAAACGAGTACAAACAAGGGAGGAAAAGGATGAAAAATAATCAGAACAGATGAATTTGAATACTGTGTGTTAAACATCGGATCTATGATTTTTTCCGTAAAAGACAGATATATAAAATAAAAACAGGTGAAAAAGTTTCAGTGTCGTGTTAGCGGTGTTGGTGCTAATCCACCCAAGGCCTCCCTGTTCCTGCTCTTCCTCTGAAAAAGTGTTTCATTTTTAACGTCTCATAAAGCCTTGGCACAAAAAGTCAAAGACACAGGACGTGGAAAAGTGCAAAGCGGTGTCGGTCATCGGGCGGATTAAAGAGCAGCGGATTAAAAAGAGCAGCACCCAGAAAAGCCTCGCTTGGAGAAAACACCCCGCAGGACTTCCCCGAGAACAGCTGCCATGTTCCCCGCACGGTCCCCCCCTACACACACACACACACACACACACATACTCTCTTTCTGCACAATCTTATAAAGTTGAGGTTCACGGCTCAGGCGCTGAGCAGCTTGTGAACTCCTTCTGCGCTTTTATCCACCTCTGCTTCAGAAATTCTTCACACCTATGATGTTCTTTTGGGGGCAAAAAGAAAAAAAAGAAAAAATGAAAAAGTGTGAAAGGGTGAGTTCAAACACCCAAAAACCCTATAAAACCTTTCTGGTGATTTCATCTAACCCCTCGCCCCCCCCTCCAAAAATTTTTTGCTAACCTGAGTGCCTTGATGCTAGCTAGCTAGAGGACGCCTCAACATGAGGTAAAAAACAACCCAAAAAAAAGCATGGCTTTTTGAACCTTTTTTTCCCCAGAGAACAAACCTCCTCTTCACCTCAGCTAATATTAGCATCCGACTAGCACATGCCAGCTTGCTAACAAGCCATACACCAGATTGTTATTTAAATAATTAAAAAAAAAAATTTCTTTTCTTTTGTTAATACTTTTTTTCTCCTTTTTTAACCTAAAGCTAATGGATTATAGAATGTTAGTTTAAACACAATTACACAACTTAGCTCTTACTAGCTGCTAACTATGAGGCTACACTTGTTTGTGATCTTTACATTGTTTTTTTGTTTCTTAAAGTTTGATTAAACACAACTAGCACGAACAACTAGCAAATTTTATTTTTTATTATTGTAGCTTCACCGCTAACTGCAAAACATTTAAATAAGTAGCAGAGACTAATCTCTGTCATTCTCTTAATCACAATTCTCGCAGATTTCGAGTGAAAAATGAGCCTCGGGTCGAAACGTTTTTTTCTCAAAGCTGAGCTTCCTGAGAAGAGAGCTGCGTTCCTTTGCCTCGGCTCACCAGAGATCTGATTAAAAAAAAGAAAAGAAAAAAAGAAAAAAAATTGTTGTTTTACGGGGTTTTGAGATGTTTCTGCGCTGAAATCGGTCCTGGCTTCTCCGCTTGGCCGAGATAAAAACATTTGTCACTGGACGTGGAAGAGGTCAAGAGAGTGTTTCATATCTCTCCACAGAGCTTTCTCTCGGACCACAGCGGAGCGAGCCGCGGCCAAAGCACTGCTCAGGGTTTGTTTTATTATTTTTTAATGATGACCGGTGGGCGTTTTCATGAAGGTCAGATACTCAGAGTGATGTTTGGACTGGACTTTAAACAGTCAGTAGAGACAAGAGAGATCAGCAAGAGATCAGAGAGAGAGAGAGAGAGAGAAAGAGAAAGAGAGAGGGTTAAGCCTATTGAATGAGCTGACATTTGTTTAGCCTTTTTAGCCTTGGAATTTTTCATTGTTATGCTAGCTTAGCGGGAAGCTACACTCCTAACCCTTATGTCCACACTAACAAGACAAAGCAAGAGATGAGTGTTATGTTTTTTTGTTTTTTTTTGTATGTACAAGACACCAAGACTTGTTCCTGGAAACAAGTGCCAATAAAACCTTGATTTTAAGCAAAGCGACGAAACAAAGCCTCAAGCGGTTCCTCGTGACACGTCTGGTCCGACATTTCACCAGTTCCCTGGTCACAACTTTAACTCCTATCTACACCTCATCAGTCACTTAAAACAACATCTCATTATATGTATACAGAAAAATAAAACTTGAAAGGAAATACATGAAAAAGTATGTGCACCCCTGTCCATCATACACCCATATGCATTTTTTTCCAATCTAATTTTAAAATTGTATACTGTATCGTGTCCTGTAGCGTGACAGTTTCCCTTCACTACAATCCCTTATCCAGCATGATGATACTCCTGTGAGATCCTCAAAGCAAACTCCATGAAGAGCCCTGACTGAACTCAACCCCACTAAACCATCACCTCCGAGATGAGCTGGAAGCTTCCATTAGCAAACACCTGAGCTCACTGATTCTCTTGTAGAAGGTGTGAAGGAACACACATCCACACAGCCATGCTCCAACATCTAGTGGAAAGCCTTCACATAAAAGAACAGAAGAGTGGAGCGCATTAAGACGGACAGGAAATCTGTAACAGGACGGTAACTCAATGGGAACATGCGGGTGTGATGGTGAGAGCTTTGTGAGCGAAGCATCAGAAACTCATCTGAGTAGATATTTAATTATATAAATACATAAAGAAATGAGGATACGATTTTTTTTTTCTAATTTCAAGCAAAACTCTATGAAAATTGCAGACGACTGCAAACACCAAGGTTAACAGCCAATCAGGGAGCACTTTCTTGTTGACACGTTCAATGAGCAGTACGGGTGCTATTTTTGCTAGCCAGACTAGCCTAATCATGGCTGCGAAACCCCAAACCTTATCAAATAAAGTAAATTTAATCTCTGTATATTTTTATACAATCTACTTTTTTGAGAATTTTGACTTCTACAAATTTGTAACGAATGTGTGAAAGATTTAAACAAACCTTTGACTCATTTCCTAAGTGGAGTCCATGATGGCGATAATTAGTAGTTGTTGTATTCTGTTACTTGACTATCATCAAACACTAATTTAATTTAATATTGAAGTCTCATTGCTTGTATAACCTTCATTGTTTTGCTGTTGATCTACAATCGTTTTATTGTTTATTAACAGTAACATTCTTGTGACGGTTCTGTAGCTCTTTGTGTATCAAAACCAGCATGAAACTGACTTATTATATTTAAGCTAATTTAAACAACTAGAACATGGATGTCACTTAGTTTTCATAGAGTCACATCACCTGCTCCAGGAGGAAACAAACAGTCTTTCTGTTTTTATAAAACAAGAAAGAAAAAGGAAGGAAGAAGAGCGAATGCGAAACAAGACAGAAACTGAATCCGTCGCTAAAAATAGCGGCATTATGAAAACCACCTGCTACTCCTCATATGCTCGGACTTCTATAAAAGGGCTTTTGCGACTAAGATAGCATGTCATGTGGTTAATATTTTCTGTGTGTGTGTTCATATTTATAAGCGCAAAACACATTTTTCCCCCTTGATTGATTACATCTCGTATGGCCAAACTACAAATTACACGTAGCGGGGAACTTTTCTAAATTGAGTCAGTGCTTAAGAACAGCTGTGGTATAATTAAAAATTTTATTAAAGATTAAAAAATAAAAAAGAGGGTTAGTGAGTTTCATTAAAAAAAAAAAAAACAGAATCCTATCAGCTGGAGGAAATCTTCGGGGGCGGCTTGCGAGTGCAATCGAATTAAAGCAGGCCGGGAGTCTGTTCATGCTCACTCCGTGCTCTAATGCGCTGGACGACCTACAAAAATATGAAACTTAATATCACAGAATTAAGCAAGCTGAGCGCCAGCCCATAAATTTGACTATTGAGTCATTCATGTTTTGGTTCATCGTATTTACACAGCCTTTGGTAGTGCAGATAAAGTTTATTTGCTCCAACTGATTTCAGCTATCAGGCATTTTGTCTTCATTTGTATGTTTAACAGTCTACTGACAAAAAAATAACACATTAGTAAAGTTTAAGCAAACGAACCAAAATGGATGAACTTTAAACATGTCAGGTACAGATACATTATTCACAAAAAAAAAAGATTCTAGTAATAAAAGTCTATATGTCACACTGGATGGAGTTCATTTAACAACTGTTTTAGGAATAGAAATTATAATAGTGTGATATAAAGCTGGTAAAAAATGCGTCGTCAATTACAAATAACACAACGTCATGTATTTCATAGCAGTAATATAAGTTATACATGTTATAATGAGTGTACCAAAGTACAACTAATAATTTAAGAACTTTAATTTTAATACATTACCAATCTGTAAAAGTAGACATGTATACAAATTTAAGCAATGCTAATGTGCATGAATTTTAAAGATATCAAAAACAGATTTTTACTGAAAAAAGTTTACATGTATTAATTTAACACATATTCATATGGTAATGTAGTTTACAACAAAACATTTTTTTATTATGTTTATACAGGTTTAGGATAAATATATGCAAACAAATAAAGACACAATTGCTTTTAAAATGTACATTTATGCATATTATATGCAAAATAGGCACATTAAATACATCATATCTCTAGAGATGTAGTTTGAAAAATATGAAATGATATTGAAATATGAGTAATTTTATAAATGTAATAAATAAATTCATATTTAACTAATTATAATTATTAATATAATTGTCATAATCTTACATTCATCTAAACAGTTTTATGACAAAATTCAAAACATGTACAAATGTATGTCTGCTGAATGTATGCAAATAAGCATACTGTAAATATCTTATATCATACTATATATATCTAATAGAAAGAGTAACATTGGTTAGTATTGGTTTATAATATGTTGTATTGATTAATTATTTACATGTTTAAGTTCTTAAATTGAAATCAAAATGTTAAACTTTGGTTTAAAGTGTTATGTCCATTTTAAGTGTGCTGTGTGCAAATAGCATGCAAAATGTAAATGTAAATGAAAACAGCCAAAAACACTTTAATATAACTAAAGCGAAAGTAATAAATAATAATAATAATAATAATAATAATAATAATAATAATAATAATATTGTGTATAATGTTAAAAAGTGTAAAAATATTTCTGATCAAATAAAGATCAGGTGACTGCAACATTTATGATAATAATATGCTAAAGAGATTGTTTTGAACAGTAATACTACTGCTAAGTGTGAGGTAAAACTAGATGTTATATGTATTGTTGTTAAATAGTGCAATAACAATATTTAGTAAGCTAGCTAGTAAGGCTTTACTAACGTTAGCAAGCATTTTGTTTCTTTACTTACACATTGACACATTGTGACACACAGTTTAATACATAAATTTTATTAAAAAGAACTATTTTTAAGACTTAGAGCTAGCGATGCATGCATCTGTGCATTGCCAGTCAGCTACATTTAAGACTTTATTCTATAAAGTTACCTAGTGTCTGATTTGTATAAATAGTAACATTATAATATTATAAATATGTTTGAATATTCCATGTGGAATAGTATAAAGATCGATTCACATAATTTATAGAATCATATTATAGCATATATTTACATACTAAAAAATTAATGCATCAACAGATTTTAATTTATGTATCAACAGAGTGTAATATTCACTTAAGTAGCTTAATGTCCATGTTGGTAAAAAAAATAAATAAAAATTACGTTTATAAATTGGAAAGCAGATATTATATGTGTTATGCTATTTGTAATAGCCAGGTAGTATTGCTCTGCTAGCCTTTTTAAATATATATATATATTTTTTTACATTTTTTACATTTAGCTAAATTAGCTAGAATTTTTAAGAGTTATAACTAAATGGATGTTTAGCTATAAACACCTGCTGGCCAGCTGCATTTAAAACTTTGATATTTAGTAGTAAACAGTAATAAAACATTTTACACACAAGGAAATATAAATAATTAAATATGTAGCATTAACAGATTTATATAACGTCCATGTTGCTACAATAACTTGCCTTTGTAAATCTACACACAGTACCAAAAAAGTTTGGGCACACCTTCTAATTCCTAGAAGGAATCTTCAATTAATGGTCGTTCCTGATTTTTATTTCTTTCTACACTGTAAAACAATACTGAAGGCGTTTATTATCCAAAACACACAATAATCCCCTTTGAACAGTTGATATTGAGATGTTTATCTGCTACTTCTGCTCTGTAAAGCTTCATAACGGCTCTAATCTGAGGT
>JAQMYJ010000039.1:34561720-34575930 GCA_030014305.1 Clarias laeviceps | reverse complement strand
TCATGAGAGACAGTTTCATCATCATGGAGCTCGATGGGTTTTACAAACACACTCAACACAATACTGTTCTTGTAAGACCTGATCCAGAACAACTGACCTTCATGTCTTTAAATAACAACTAACTTTTACTGTTGCTGCTGTTGTTGTTGTTACTTAATTTCCTAATGCCATATGTGTTATTTCATAGTTTTGAAATTTGCAGTGTTGTTATAGAGTATGAAAAATAAATCACTAAACAAAAAACATTGAATTAGAAGGTGTGTCCAAACTTGTCACTGGTACTCCTTTTCTATTTAATGAGTTTAATGTAAAAGCAGCTGTTGTGACTTATTGACAAATTGTTAGACTTGGTATTAAACCAGAATTTACTTTATTATGTGGACGTTCTGCCTTTTAAATATACATTAGTCAAAAAAAAAAAAGAAAAGTTTTTCCAGTCTGCAATAATGTATTAACTTTAATTATTAAAATCAACCTTAGCATAATAATTGTATCTAATCCAGATCTGTATAAACGATCACATGTCTATAAACATTTACAACATTTGATCCTTTGACGTGTTATACTTTCAGAGCTGCCAATACCCTCGATTTCCAGAATGTTTAATAAGGTAAACATAATGTAATAACATATGCGTCAAATCTAATGCATGTAACGCTTCTACTTAAAGCCTGAACATAGAAACAGAAGATGAAAAGTGCTGCAGCCCCACCCGCCCCCCAACTGCCCCCCACCACAGTCCCAGTATAAATAAGATGTGACTGAGAAATCGTTCAAACGATGTCAATTACAGCGTTCACTGAACCCCATACATCACCCGCATTTATCTAATTCATCTAATCACCTAGACAAACATATGAGCTAATAAGAGTGCAGTGTCGTATAACTGCTCGCTCTTTCTCTGGATTTATTAACCATTAAATCTCTGTTGTTTTTGTAAAATGACAATTTTTTAAAATGGACCGGTCACGAAGCGGCTTTCCGCTGAACCCCGAGGTTCCGTTTAGGAGCTGGGCCTTTTGTAAAGAAAATAAAAAAGGATTTTTATGGGAACCAGGCGAACATACACCAACACTCTCACACACACACACACACACACACACACACACACAAAATCCTCTCAAAAAATCACTAATAAATAATGCTATTCTGCTTCTGTTCATGATATTCGTACTTATACACACAAACACACACACACACACACACACAGACACACACACATACACACACACACACACAAATATTATATACACAAAAACACCTAAAACTTGAACCACGAACACAAAATTTTACTATAATTACTATAAGTGCACATACACACTTGTATATGGAATGTATACACACACACACTACCGTTCAAAAGTTTGGAGTCATTACCTACGTAATTACCGAATTCCATATGTGTTATTTTATAGTTTTGAAATCCACAGTATTGTTGTAGAATGTTGAAAATAAATCACTAAACAAAAACAAAGAAATTTGCAAGTCACCCCAAACTTTTGAACGGTACTGTATATATATATATATATATATATATATGCACATGTACATACACATGTACTTACACACAATATAACACAAACACACACCTTTACTCACTAATGCACAAAAAGAAATTTGCTATTTAAGAAATAAATTAGTGAATTTACACACACACGTGCACACATGTATGGACACGCACACTTGTGCCCTGAGTCACACACATACCTGCCACACACACAAAAACTGACGAACTCACACAAAACATCACTAATGTAATTTTAACTGTTAGTCCCTTCCTCATAATGAAGGAAACAAATGGGTGAATTTATGTACATTAACACACACACACACACACACACACATGGCCGACTCTAGCCTACGCCCTTCGCTTGCTAATATATGGCCGCTAGCGATTTCTTTTTTGCTTTTTATTAAAAAGAAAAGGTGCGGGTGTTTTGCGGACTGCTAAGTGGTGCTGTGATCACATGTAGAGAGATTGGACGCGACAGAGGGACCACACGGCAAACGAGTGCAAGGGGCACGAAAACAAACGAGGCATCCAAACAAGAGAGAGAGAGAACTTGCTGAACAGCATTATGGGTACACGCTGTACCTTCTTCTGTTTTTTCACCAAAACACAATAACAACGCAGCATGTTTCTGTTTATACGCAACACTTTATTTGTGTGTCATAAAGTTGAAGAATTTGAGCCTCATAATTGATATTTACGCATTAATCTAAAGGGCTCTTGCATGATGTCATTGCTAAAAATAAAATCCTAGCTGAGTTAGTGAGCGTTTATTTCACTGAAATTACAAAAACCAAAAAAATAAAACTTTGTGTTACAGCGGTGAAACATGTTAAATCTGTTTACAGATATAAAAAATTATTTCCATTTACTGATTTATATAAATAACCGCAGAGAAACGTTAGTTAGCTAGCTATATTTACTACATGACTATTAGCTAACTAAAAACACGTATAAGACTGATGCATCAAATATACAGCTAGCCTAAAGATTAGAGAACCGTTAAGAGCTAAATAGCTCGCTTCTATCATAAAACATAATAATTATTCAGTCCAACTTGTCTTTTGTCATAAACCAAAGAATCAGCTGATGTGAGTCCATCGTTAGCATAAACCGCTTGTTACGTTGTATGATATAACCATCCAGTTAAAAATTTTACTCTTCATCTGTGTGAGGCTACATGATAGATTGGCTCGTCAAATCTAGTTTACTTAAGCTCCACCTTCTTTGACCAGGCACTCGAGAAAAGGTCGGATGCAACAGATCTCCGGTTTTTATTTTGAGACGAGACACATGCCGTTATCAGCAGCGTCATCAGAAGGAAAATGCAGTCGCACTTTGTGCAGCCGGAGTGTTTGGATTATCTGAAGTGATCTGAATAACAATTCCAAAACGTCTTAAGTGATCCGTAAACATTGATTTAATTCGGCTGTAATTCACAGCCGGGAGACGGGGAGGCGTGCAGTCTCGCGCTCCAGCTTGTGCTCTACAGCAGCCTTGCTCTCGTCTCCTTTCCCCTCCAGAAACGTGCACGACGCCGTGCCGCTGGTTTTTATTATGGAGCGGGCGTGGAGCTTCCGTGGCTGATTAATTCCCCGAGGTCAGAGCACTCGAGCGTCCAGCATGGCCTCGCTTTCCTCATGAGACAGGCAGCAGATTTTTCTATGTTCATGAATGCGTCTCCGATTACGTTCTAATAAAACGTCCTGTGCAGTTACTGCGGCCTGTATCGTGTTTTTTTCTTCTTCTGGTATTAGACTCAACCCCATCCCCCAGCTTTCACATCCCCCATCCCACGCCATACCCCAAACCCCAAATTCAACATTTACCCCGTTAACTCATTTTTACCTAACCAGGTTCATGGCAACGTTCCCCATTTTAGCCCCAAATCTCAGCTGATCACTCAGAACGTACTCAGAAGTTTTGAAGTTATGCACTGATGTTAATGGAGGTAACAAAGTCGCTCAGCATCCGTTTTAGCGTTGACTAGAAACATGTATTGATGGTCGAAGACACAGAGAGAAAAAACTTCGAGTGGGCGTGGTGTCATTAATGGGGGTGGAGATTATCCCTCTCAACAAAGTATATACAGCTTTTTTTAATAATGTTTAAGCGTATGAGGGGTAACCATGACATGCACTATGCTTAACATGTGGCTAGAGGTTTATAGGTTTAGCGACATTATCCTTACAGTTGATATCATTAAAGATGTTAAACATTAAAGGTCACTTTGAGATGAGATGATCAATTAATTTTGTGTTCTCCTGACATTTCTCCACAGAAACCTACAGCAGAAACGGGTTACAACTAGATTTAACACAGATTACTTTATACATTAATAGATGTACAAAATCCTTAAAAACATTGAAAATCCACTTGGTCATATTAATTTTGTTATTAAATTAGTTACCTATCTATCTATGTCGTGGTTAAAATAACTTCTGCAAACTTGACACATTTTTCTATTTTATTTTCTTCAGAGAGATGTATTAACAAGTGGCTGGAAAAATGGTCTTGTACAGTTAAAAGGTTTTTTTTTAGCTGGATACTTTAATTAATTTTATGCTATTACTACACATGTTATTAACATTTGCCCTGTGTTCTGAGTTTATGTGATTTCTAGTATAAAATATTTGCCTTTTATTCATATCAGTGTTTGTGAAAAAACTTCCAGAAGGAAAACTGTCCATATTATATGTTAGAATTTTGTAGATGTTTAGCATTAGCGCTTCTCTTACCTACAAGTTGCCTTTTTTTTGCCTAAAAACATAAAAAAAAAAAAAAAACTCAAAGATTTTCTCTTTTCTCTTTAATATGTCTGATCAGGAACACGGTAAAAGCAGTTTTATGGCAGCATTTTGAAAAGGTTTCCTCAGAAATCCTGTCAGGTTCGCTTAAACTTGCTAACTGGCTAGTATTCGCAGGGCCAGTTAGATTATAAAAGTTTATGGTCAGAGCTTAAAAAAATCCTGTCAGGTTGGTTCATGATAACTAGCTGGCTAAAATTATCTCTGAGGACACACACACACACACACACACGCACGCACACACACACACACACACACACTGGCTAAATGGACACTAATAACTTCCGTCTTACATCTTCTTCAAAACTGTGTCCTGCTCCTCTTTATCTACAAGCAGCTATGCACATTAATAAAAAATAAAACATTGTGTCACGCTGTTTCGGGAACGTAATCAACAGATACAGTTTGATGTTGAAGAGTTCCTGTTAGTGTAATGTTTATTATTTTCCTATAACAGCAAATCCCAGAGTGTTTTATTCCTCTCTTTATGACAGAAAATAACTTTTTAACTGTTTATAGTTACAATTTCTATCTCAATTACAGTATGAGCACACATTCCTTGACCAGCCTCTGTTTTTTTCTTTCATAAAATTTAATAAGACAAAACAAACCTGCAGCTTTTCATGTTCCTGAGGAACCACAAAAAAGTGTAAAGTCATCTGTCAGAGAATTAAAAATTACACCTGTACCTCTGGCTCTGGAGACTCCATAAATGTTCTAAACTTCTTAAACTTCTTCTTATATTAAGAAAACATGATCTTATTGATGATTACACACACATACACACAATTGCGTGTCCCTCCTGAGAATGCGTTGTTGCTATAGCAGCATACTAGAACGGGTGTGCGGAAGTAAACCTGTGACTGTGACCTGTGCAACAATCAACACCTTCTGACCAATCAGAACACACAATTGAGATATGTGTACAATAGTTTCACTGAAAGACACGCCCACTCAGAGAATCTCATTTACATACAGTATATTAGCTCCTTGAGCAGTTCAGCGCTTGCACTGGTTTTGGATTCAATTTGCTTTATAAAGTTCAGTTAATGAATTGTGTCTGTCTGCAATAATCAACAAATGAAATTATTTATTTTGTTATTATTTTTATTTTCCTCCCTTTTCCCTATATTTATTTAAAATATTATAAAATTAATTAATTAATTTATTTATTAAGCTTGACCTGGTTCGGGTCAAGGAGAAAATGTGAGGTGAAGTAGAGTTGCTTTCCACAAGGTGGCGCATTTTGAGCGCTTTTAACTCATCGGCAGGTCTCTCTCTCTCTCTCTCTCTCTCTCTCTCACACACACACACACACACAGACGCTTGAAAGACTTGAGAGCTAAAACGAGTTACTTAAACTTGTTACCAGAAACTTCGGAACAATATGCAAAAATTAAAAACAACGACAACAACAACAAAATAATAACACATGCATTTTGTGCAAATTATTCACACGTGCATCATCATCCGTCATGTGTTTTATTTACTTTCTCTCTCTCTTCTTTTTTTATTTTTATTTTTTTCTTTTTAAGTGGTCCTCGTGGTGTAACACAACCTCTAAACGCGTGACAAATTGACCAGTTGACTGATGGAAGTGGCTTCAAACGTTGTGAAAAGTTGTGTATTTGGGGAGCAAGTGTGTGCGTGTGTGTGTGTGTGTGTGTATTTGCCGTAATGAGCGCGAGGCGAGCTTTGATTTGCGCCTCACACACACAGAAGCCCGCGACTTTTTTCCTTTTTGAAAGAGAGATGATAAAGAAGACGAAAAAGCTGAAAGAGAGGTTTCACACTTGCAGCTCATTGGAGTGCTGATGATAATCTCATTTGGAGTTCTCAGGTGCGGGTTAAAAAAAGTGTCATGTCAAAGTTTACACACTTTTAGCTACAACAACAACAACAACAATAATAATAATAATAATAATAATAATAATAAATCAAACCATTACAAATAAATCCCACTCGATCACATTTCTGTCAAGCCTTCGACATTAAAATGTGAAGTGAAATTAAATAATGAAATGCACAGATCAGATCAGATTAGATTTATTTCCATGTGCTTGTTTGTTTATTCCGACTGTTTATTTGTTTGCGGTTTGCTTGTTTAATCACATTATTGGAGCGCGCATCAGCGCCAGTTAATTATTTACCTGCATCAGATTTTCTTAAAGATTCATTTACAGCACGTAATTTTATAATAATTCATTAGTAAAAATTTAAACCAGTGTAAACGCATAAACAATCAATTGTAAATAAATAAACACAGATAAATGGAAATATAAATGGAATATCGACATGCTGTAAATATAACTATAAATACACATTGATTTTAAAAATAAACTCATAATCAGGACTTTTGTTAATCGTCTGATTACGATGACATAAATGATTTATTGGATGTTATTGTTAAACAGTAAATAAAATCCACAAAAAACAAACAAAGCAGAAACACACGTTGTGCGCGAGAATGCTGGATGCAGGGTGTTCTGTTTGATCGTTTTTTATTTGCTTGCTTTAGTTTTTTCATCCTGCTGCAATTTACAGCAACAAATCAAACGAAATTTAAAGTGTGCACGTACACTGTGTTACATGTAACACGTGTAACGTGTGTGTGTGTGTGTAAGTGTGTGTGGTGTTCAAGTACGCTGCGAAAACTGTAAGAATCTCTCTCCCTCTGTGTGTGTGTGTGGGTTTGGCCATATGACGCGCGAGGGTTTGGTTACAATAAAGAGGCGGTGTGGGTTTTTGGGACCGCAGTACAGAGAGAGAGGGAGAAGGAAAGACGCGCGCGCGGGGAGAGAAAGTTTAATCCTGCACTAACAGCTGTGTGGAGCTGTGGTGTGTGTGTGTGTGTGTGTGGGTTATGTGTGTGTGAGAACTGGCTGAAGATTGCATGCAACTTTCTTTGCGTGGGAAGAATTTTAAACTTTTACTCAGTGTCCCGCCGGATCGTCCTGCGCGCCGCGAGCTGGTAACCATTTCCACTTTCACTTATTTCTATCTCAGTAATCTTTGCATCTGTTTTTGTGTGTTTTCTTTAAAGTTGCATTTGAGCTTTAAACTTCTGATGTCTTCACGCCAACATGCATGCGCGACTTGTTAAAGCTTATGATGATGATGTTCGCTGATTTGCTGAAGGCTGAGAAAACAGCGCGATGCGCGACTCGTAGAAACTTACTTTACAGAACATTTTCTTTTTGTTAAACAAAGTTTTTATTTATTTATTTTTTTTAAAACAGAAAGTTGCCTTACAAGCGCGCCAGGATGTAAATGAGCTGGAGCGTGGTTTGCATTCCTGTACATCGTGTTAAATGTTAAAATACCTCAAAAAAATTTAAAACGAGTGCATTGTTTTATAATTATAATAATAATTATTATTGTCATTATTATAATAATAATACACAGGTTGTAGTTCGTTGCACCTAAAAAAATGCATATTTTATTATTTTTTTAACTATATGATTACGGTTTTTAGGGTATATTTTGCTTTTATAATGTTAAAGCATTTAACATTAATGCTGATTATTTTTCATCTAATTAACTGTGTGTGAGTAAATAATCGCATTCCGTTATGTTCAACTGAAAGAAACGCACTGAAACTTGACAAACGATTATGCGTTTTCATTCTTCCGGCATTTTTTTTCCAAATTAAAATTTGTTTTATCAATATGAATCTCTCCACTAAATGCACGTTTAAAAGCAAACCAAAATCGACTAAAAAAGACGTGTTAATGTTTTTTTTTTTTTTTTGCACCAGCACGAGTCCCCGCACAATAAAGCAGCTCTAATTGCGGCAAAATATTGATGAATGGCTCTTATTATAGCGATCAACAGTAAAATTAAAGCCAAGTGTCATTATTAGATTAAATATTTACATTCTTCCAAAAGCTCCGGATCATGAGCTCTGGCCAAGCCAAACAATCTGCACCTGGATATTAAATACACATTATCAGGAGAACAATTTATCACGGGATAAAAGTCACGCTCCGGAGCAAAAAAGATGCCGCTTAAAAGAAAACATTATTTATTGAACAATTTCTTAGAAATCTTATCTGTTTCAAAATGCTTGGCTTGTCTTTGTAATCGTGATCAGATAAGGTGCGTTTCTAAACAGAAAACAAATCGGAATTGAGTTTTATAGCGAGTTTAAAACTTTCAAACAAACTGACAATTAAGAAGAAGAAGAAGTGGCAATTAATATCTGGTTAGTAACAGTGTGTGTGTGTGTGTGTGTGTGTGTGTGTGATAATTCGTCTTAAGAAAAAAACATCCATTTTTCTATTTAAATGTAAATGTTGTAATCGCTCACAAAACAAAAAAAAATAGTTTTTGTTTTTATGTGTCTAGTCAGGTGTCTAAACGGAAATAAATAGTCCGTTCACACACACACACACACACACACAGAGAAGTGAGCAAGTGGCTTGGCGCGCGCATCACCTCTCTTTCTCGCGCGCGCGCGCGCGCGCGGGGACCATGACCCGGGACAGACAGGCCACACCGCGCGCTCTAACGCACCAGCGCTGAGAGAAGAGCGCACGGGCAGAGCACTATGCAGAGCAGCAGCGCGAGAGCACTACGCACTCTAGCACACTACACAGTGTGCAGAATTAGAACGCTTAGTGAATTAGAACGTGCTGTTGCGCGAGATGTGATGCGCGAACATTCTGGATAAATCGCCTCAGTCACTTTGCTAAACGACAAAAAAAAAAAAGGACAAACAAATCGTCAATTTTAGTATTTATTATTTTGTACATATCATTAACGACCCATATCGTGGCCAGGACTTGAAGAATATTATACTTTACCTCATTTTGAGTTAAAAAACAAACTATACTAAACAGACATCGAGAACAAAAAAAAAAAGAAAGCAAACAAATTGTCAATTAAATTTTTTATTATTTTGTTCAAATCATTCATTGATTATAAAAAGATATATAGTTTACCTCTTTCTGAGTTTTGAAGAAGGTCCTTTCACACTAACATGGCGACAGCACTAACAGTATGATTTCTGGCCCCAAAACACTTCACACATTTTACACATTTGAAGCACAAAATCCCTCAGAATACACATCCCTCAGAGAGAGTGTGTGTGTGATCTGTTTAAGCCGTGATGGCTCGTCCTTCACACTCTTTCTCTATCGAACCCTCACATGCTGGCGATCGTTCTTTTTACACAATCTGCTTTTTAGGAAGCGTATCCTTTATACGGCAGGGTCACCCAGGGGCAAGTGGGCTATTTCACAAATCTGCTCTATATTGGTGTAAAATGTCTACCTACATTACATGTATCCAGGGTTTCTACTCTCGTACACCCTTTGTAGTGCACTTTAACAGTATAAGACCAGAGGAGTTCACTCTTTGCGGTGTTCCAGATCAAGATTTCAGGATTCGATTCGGTCCTGTACTTCGTAGTACACTAGATGTCCGATCTAACCTATACACACATGTGCGGCCTAAGGTAAATGTTGAGTAAACGCTTCCTTTTTTACGTGCACTCTGTAAGACGCTACTCTGTGTCTGTAACTGGCATTCGTCTCATTACTCAGTATGCAGCGTATGCCGTGCACATGTTGATTTCCTGTCATAACCCTGACTCCTTTTCATCGCCTTCCCTTTGAGTTAGTGTTTAGAGCAGTGACACTGATCCCTCTTGCCATCATGAAAAAAAAACACTCTTACGTAAAATCGTGGCTGTGTACAAATCCAGCTAATTAACCTGTAAAAAATTCATACAAGTCATCACCCTCAAAAAGTTCAGCGACAACAGGATGAGATTGGACCACAGTTGAATCTTTCACCTCATGGTCTTAGGGTGCGCTCGGGGGTCCCCCTTGGCCACTTCAAAGGGTTAAAGGTCGAGTGCTGATCTCCTCTAATGACCCGATGAGTAAAAGGCAATTACTTCTGCACCGTGATCAGAGCTGCCCTGGAAGATTTGCGCCGTAGGGAGCCTAATTAGGGCTGTTTCACCTATGGACCGCGTCACATATTCTCTGGTCAAAATCGTACCTGAAACATTTATTTAACAAGAATTATCAGGCCACTTAGGAATGAATGCGTTATTGTACATAAGCGGAGTGCACTTGTCCTCTGTGTAATGCTCTTTGTAGTGCACTTTGTGTCCAGTAGGGAGCTTCTTTGCATTCCAGGTGGGACACGAATGGTCTCTGTATGCGCTACGGTGTGCTATAATAATAATAATAATAATAATAATGTATTTTTGTTTTACAATATAATTATACTATTTATATATTTTATATTTTACATTTTATACATACATACATTTTATTAAATTTTTTCTTAAAATGTATGTAATATATATTTTTTTATTTATTAATGTTATTTACAATTTCCCCTTAGGATTAATAAAGTATAAATTACTCTATCTATCTATCTATCTATCTATCTATCTATCTATCTATCTATCATCAAGTACTGGCTTTACATGTCAATATATTTGAAACACTTAGAGATAAAAGCAATATAAATAAAAACAACATCAAAAACTATTGACTGCAAAAGTAACGGCAATTGCATTTTTTATGCATTTTTTAAATAGTTGTTGTTTTACGGTATGTAGTGTGTGTGTGTGTGTGTGTGTGTGTGGTACATAACAATCGGTTATGTTAGTGCACTCTTGTGCCTTCTCCTCAGATTTGCGTTTAGGACAGGAACTGATTCCCTTCAGTGTCATAATAAAAATAATGCCTAACAACAACACTATGTATATTAAAATAACATTATATTCTAGCTCTGTAGATATTTTTAATTATAAATAGCCTCTAATCACATTTAGCAGACTCTTAGGATCAGTTTTAAAAGATATAGAAGCAGATGAAGCGTTGGTGAGACCCTACACTATCCCGATGATGAGGATGAGGATGATCTGGGGTTCTTGTATGTTTGTGGCTTCGAAATGTGTGAGGTTTTGCTCATGAAGGTGCAGAGCCGTGCAAAGTAAATGGCAGATTTTTTTGACTTCCAATTACAGAACATAAATAACTCAACGGTGCCAACCTATAAACGTTTTTTTGTTGTTGTTTTCACCGAGCGTGTTCAGCGTGAGATGGTTTAGCACGATCTTGCTGTTGTATTATTATAACAGGGGCCTCAGGGAAACTGCAAAAGGTGGTTACTCTTACTGTACAAGCTAATCATTTTTTGTAGCATTTTGCAGAAATACTGCAATCCGGTTTTCAGTGAAATAATACATTCTGTAATTATTTTCTGAACTATCGCTCTTCTTTATTGTTGAAATCAAACCCGTGAGTGTGTAAAGTAGTGACATTCACATGGAGTTGAATTTCAGCCCATAAGCCAGAAATGAGGAAACGAGTCAACGATCCTCCAGATACAGTAAACAAGCCCGAGTGTATGTGTGTGTGTAGGAGTGTGTGTCAATCATGAGGTTGAAACAAAGAAGCGTTATTGTGCTTTGTGTCGGTGTGTACCGGGCCAGATTAAACACACGGTGCAGGTATGTCAGTCCGCTCGGGCGGCTTTTGCTGTCTGTCAGCTCAGACGCCCCGGGCACATTTTCTACAGAACGCTTTCACCAAAAACACGCACACACACACACACACATTCACACACTCATGTCTAGCAGGTTTAAAGTGTGCTCGTATATCTCTGTGTCACACACAAACACACACGTTTTGCCAGTACATGTATCCTGTTGTCAGACATGGACTTTTGTGTGTGCGTGTGAGTGTTTTGAGGTGCAGGTTGTTTCAGGCCAGGTATCTTTGACACAGAGTTAAACGACTCGAGAAATCATGTCTAATCCCAGGAAATCAATTAACTACCTAGCTAAAGTCAAACAGGGAGGATCAGGAGTAGAATCTGGTGGAATATCAGGAAGGATGATGAGGGGTCAGATTCTTTCTGTCATTTCGTGTAAAAACATGCAGTTTGGTGTCATAGCTACTATTCTGTCACACTTTTGTTAATGTCCCCAGGAAGATTTTTTTTCTTTCTTTTACTTTTCTACACAAGTACTACTCTAACATCTGAAAGTGAGGATGGTAGGTGGTAATTAACACTAGTCTAAAACCATTTAAGTATGCCGTATGACCTGCCAGAGTTACTTCTTTTTTCTGCATCCCAGCTTTTTCACGTTCCCCCTGTGTTCCATGAGAAATACCACATACTTTGGCATCTCTAGCATTTTATTTTTTTTTGAAACACTATTTTTAGTATGTTTTGCATGTGGTTTGGGACGTAACCACATAAACTCCCCTATAATGTTGGTCTGATTGCCTGTCACTGTGTTTTGACACGCTAGTTAGCACAAAGTTTTGCCAATTTTGCACATTTGCATGGAGACCCATGAGAAACACAATTCCATCTGGCATCGTTACTAAACATTATGTGATTTGGGACATACCCCATGTGATTCCTAATGACTCTTGCCACAGGATTGATGTGTATCTTGTGCATTCTGGCTAGCTTTGAACGTTAGCCAGGCGATATGCTTATTTTCACACAGTGATTGGTGCATACATGTGTGATTTTGCTTTATAGTAGCTCTGGTCCAAAAAAAAAAATGAAGTAACTAATTATTTATCTGTCTGTTTTTTAGGCCACAGCTGCTTGAGATAGAATCCACACAGGAATCATGGGTAGTAAAACACTTCCAGCTCCTGTACCTCTTCACCCATCCCTCCAACTGGCCAATTATTCCCTCCTGCAAACCTCCAACGGCTTCCACCTTCCCGCCGATCAAATGCCGGGCATCTACAGCTTCAGTGCTCTTCACGCCGTCCACTTGCACCACTGGACGCTGGGATATCCTCCATTTTTGCCGCGCTGCACATTCTCTCGTTTCCCTCTTCCCTCCATCCCGCTCCTCCCTCAACTCATGCATCCAGCCAAACAGGAAGCGAAGAGCAAGCCGCGATTTGACTTCGCCAACTTGGCCGCTGCTGCCACTCAGGAAGAGCCGCTGAAGGCAGAGGATCTGAGCATGTCCGTCGGCGCCGGAGGGCACACCAACGTGCCCTCACTAGGCTGCCTACTCGACGTGGCCAAGCTGGCTTCACCCGAGAGGAAGCCGAGCCGAGGGCGGCTGCCTTCCAAAACCAAGAAGGAGTTTGTGTGCAAGTTCTGTGGCCGCCATTTTACCAAGTCCTACAATCTGCTGATCCACGAGCGCACACACACGGACGAGAGGCCGTACACGTGCGACATCTGCCACAAGGCCTTCAGGAGGCAAGATCATCTCCGAGACCACCGGTAAGAGACCCCCATGCAATAAGTTCATACCATGATGTCTCTCCAGACCCAACTTCCTGGCTTTTTAATTGAGTTTTCTCTGAGATATTTACTCTGAATTTCATGTGACGTAGTGCACCTAGAGGTCCCATCTTTAAACTGTGAGGACATTGTTAGTTATATGAAAACCTTTTGTTTAACTTTTTTGCATAATAATATACTGATGTATCATGACAAATGTTATAACTATTATAAATACAGTAAAAGTCACATCACACCTCTGGACTGACTGTGATCTGGGGAGATTTTGTCTTAGACACCGAAAAGGCTCCAAAATCTGATCCTCTCTCTCTCTGTGCAGGTATATCCATTCCAAAGAGAAGCCGTTCAAATGCCAGGAGTGTGGAAAAGGTTTCTGTCAGTCCAGGACTCTGGCCGTCCACAAAACATTACACATGCAAGTCAAAGAGCTCAAACCCGCCAAGATAAAGTGAGGTCACGCTGCATTAGCCAATGGGGACACTGGAAAGCCAAAGACCCAAGGACAGCAGCCAATAGCAATAGCATTGTGACCAAAGAGTGAAAGGTGCAAGACTCCTCAAGAAATATGATATCAAAATATGGACTTACAGAGCCAAGTGCTCTCTCTCTCTCTCGCCCCCCCTGGCGGGGGGGGGGGG
>JAQMYJ010000039.1:34541379-34553350 GCA_030014305.1 Clarias laeviceps | reverse complement strand
TCTGCATATGTGTGTGTGTGTGTGTGTGTATGTGTGTGTATGTGTGTGTGTGTGTGTGTGTGGAGAGAGAAAGAACAGGGTTTGGAACGAGAACGATGTATTAGAAATGATCATAAAATTTTGCATGTTAATATCCAAATGCATTAACGCGTCAAGTAGCAGCGTGTGAATGTGAAGTCTTTCCACACACACACACACACACACACACACACACACACACACACACATCACCTCTGACTAGAATACACAACATGATGAGAGTCAAAAACTTGAACTTGAGGATATTTTACAAAATGACTCGAGGCATTAGTTGCTCTTCTCAGATGGTTTGTGTATTTTTTTTTTTACCTTTTGTGTGGCATGTATTACCCATAATGCACCTCAAGTTACGTTCAAACGTTACAAATGTAACCTTTTAATTATTCCTCAGTGAGATAAAGTGTAAAAGTAGGTTTTTTCATGGCTGCATAATTTAAATAATTTAAAACACTGTGATTATTTCAACACATACAGCAATAAACATAGTGAGTTAAACTGTGATAAGCATAAACTAATAAATGTATCATTTTTGTATTCAAAGATATTTATCAAAGCTAACATTGAATAATTAAAAAAAAAATTATTAAGAGGATTTTTGCTAATATTTACTGGCAAAATGAGCTTAATTTTAATAAATAATTAAAATTATTGACATGAATATTACCTGTAATAACTAACATCCTTTGCATTTAAATAATTCCACAGGTTTGTATCGCAATTTTGATTTTTATGCAATTAACTGTGCAGCAATGTTTTTTTTTAATTCAGCAAATTCTAGCAAGATTAGTTCTCACACACTTGTTCAGAACACATATTTAGGTTTAAACTTCACTTTCAATTTAATTCTTAGAATTTCAGCACCGATCCCCACACTGCTTGCAGCTAAGATCCAGAGAGCAACTTTATCTATGAACTTCACACTGTAGAACAACATAAAAAAATTAAACAAACAAACAAAAAAAAAAAACCTTAATAAAGGTACTTCACATTACAAACATAAAATATACACTTAAAGTATGTTGTAATGTAGAGAAAGTAAAGATTATGAAAAGGTCGGCTTATGGCAGGTTTAAGAGTAACTTTAGGATGAGAAAGTTTTCTAATCAGAATAAAAAATTTGTAGGTTGGTTTAAAAAATTTAAGGTTAGTGCAGTCTGGTTTCAGGTGTCGATCAAATCCTTTTTAGAAAACTTCCAAATGAAAACATATGCATGTAAGCGTCATGTTAGAAACTCAAAATGGTTAATGGTTTTGACTGTTTAAGGAAAGTTTTCAGATAAAACATGCTGGAGAGTAAAATATGGCTAAACATGTTCATGTTTGAAGCTAAATGGTAGGAAGATATGAACAACAAAAAGTACAGAAAAGTTTCATGTACTGTAGGAACTTCAGGCTGAAAAGATTTTCCTGATCAAGAAACTCCGTTATGAATGTGATGAAAATGTTTCATGTAAAACGTTTCATATGATTCAAATTAGGACATAATTTGGGGTCAAAGTTCAATTTAAATTTGTGTGGTTAATCTACAATCAACATCAAAGATCCTGAGATTGTAGTTTTGTGCCAAACAGAAACACAGGACGCTATCCCGAGAGGAACGATGATGACGTGATGTGACGATGAGGAGGACGAGGAAGGTTAAATTCTTAAATTGAAGGAAATATTTCCTCATGTGCTATTTGTAGTTTTTGACAATAACCATGTTGTTCGAACTTTCTGAAACTTGCATAACCAGTGTATAACAAATTAGTTATTGTTAGAAACAAAAAGTAGGTTTAAGACATGCGTTCACTTGGAGAAATATAGTTAGCAAATCAGTAAATGTAAATTTGGGAACTGTTTTTATTAAAGACTCAAAATAAAAACCTGTAATGAGCAAGGAGTGAGAACGAGTCAATTAATTAATTTAAAGTGATTGCGTTAAATCAAATTGTGTGTGTTTTATTTTAGTGGCACTTCTAACGCCGCTCAGGTGTTATATTGGAACGTAACTCTGTTGACGATCAGAAATAAGTTTCATCTCGTCGTGTGGTGATGCTGCGTTAACACAGTCAGAGATATAATTATACAATGATTTGATATTTAAACAAAATTACTTTTAAACCTAAAGTTTGTAGATTTAAAACAAAAGTTGTAGATCACATTTAGGGTTTTAACTGGTAACAGATTAAAATAAGTCGAATTTAAATATACGTAATATTTAAATATTATGATATTATATTTAAAAAAATTCCAACGGTGTTTGACTGATGATACTTAGTTAGTAAACTAGTCATCCAGTGTAAGGATCGATCCAATGACGGAAAAGTAAGTACTTTTGTAAGTCACTCTGGATAAGAACGTCTGCCAAATGCCTAAATGTAAATGTAAATGGCTGATAGTGGAATAATTTGATATGGACCTTGACATTCATTTTGTTTTTTGTTTTTCAAATTCTAGCAAGACAGTAAAAAAATTTTTAAATAACTTTTATTATTTTTATTTTTCACTTTTTCATAGTATTTATTTAATATTAATATTGATATATTTATATAAATATTTATTTAGTAAAATATTTATGACATATGATACATATGAAGTCATTAAGGTAAAGAAAAAACTCGTCGTCGTCTTTGTGTTTTGCGAGGATGGTAGTTTTCTGCCTAATGTTTCTTTGCAACATTAATATAAATTTGTCTAAATGTTGCCCAGATCAGGGTCAAAGGTCAACCTGATGGAGATTTAAGGATAAAAAGAGATTTGCGTTAATGTAACATGTTAATAAATATTATGGAGGATCAAAGTTGGGCTTCGTTTTGTTAGGGGTCAAAGGTCAACGCAGGGTCCCTGTTTAAACTGAAGCTCCACAGTCACTGAAACTTCAGCTTCAGGCCAAACAGCGACAGGAAGGACAGGCGACGTTCCGCTGGGAGAAACGCAGAGGCAGGAAAACTTCCAACTTCTCCATTCCGACATTTCAGAAATATTTTAATGGTCATCACACACACACACACACACACACACACACACACACACAGCGTGATTCGACGGTGGTGTTTGACAGTCCCACTGTATAAACGTTGTGATTGATTCGGTGTTGAAAAAGAACCACATGCTTCGAAGGCAAAGTTTCGTGCTTATGGCTCAGAGAAGAAAGGCTGGGTGTTGCTTTTATACACTTGGAGTAATGAGACGGAGCTGAACTTAGCTCAGCATACATTTCAGCTTGTGCACACACACACACACACACAGAGGGGATAATGTGCACATGCTAAAACACTGCGGTCAAAAGTGCACCTGCTGAATATGGAAGCGAGCTCTTAAATCACCGGGCTCGTTTGCAGTTTAAAGGAACAGACGGGAAAGTGTTTGTGTGATCGTGACGAGGGGGAATTTAAGGGCAAGAAATGACCAGTAATAGCCAGAAAGAAAGTGCACCAGTACACGGCCCGGCACAACAACAAGGTACGTGGGAAAATGTCACAGCCCATCACGAATGATTTTCAAATGTGAGCAATTTTTTCCGCACTCCGTCCGGCCTGCTTTCGACCCCTTACAACAAGGGCATGTAACATTTTCCCCTTCCTGGGCTGAGTCACGCTCCAGAAAAGTGGCCTACTAAATCACAGCATCAATAAAGAAACACACAGGAAGTGCTATAGGTGGAAAATGACAGCATAGGCCATGTGCCATCCTGCGATGGGCGTGGTTTCACCGGTCGACGCCAAAAAGGCTCATAATGCACACATCAAGTTAACACTTAGCGAACGCATATCCAGCACCACGGCGGCGCATTACCTAACACTCGCGCCCTTCCAGAAAGTAAGTGTTCTCATGCCTTTATGTTCAGATTTATTTCACGAAATGCAGATTTATTGCGCCGAAGCCACGCCATGATAGGAACGCAACAAGAAACAAGCTGAAATATAATTGGAGTGCAATTGGAACGGGCCCGGAGCCTTGAGAAAGGCCGAGCGATGCCAAAAAGGAGGAGAGCAATTACGGCTAGTGCACCGCGTGATGCCTCTCTACCAGCAAAATGGCCCTGTCTGCAATTTGTGCTGTAATTTCGGCCTCTTAAAGCCGTTTCTTTGTACCTACAATTCATCAAAACATGAACATCAAAGCCACAAAAACATCTGCACACGCACGCACACACACACACACACACACGCACACAAGCGTAGGGGGTGAGTACCGATATATCAATTCAAATCTCATCAGGTCTTTCTGATATTATCGCAACGTGTTATTTAAAAATCTGGAAATTTACATCTGTTTTAAACTTGAAACAGAGTTTTAAAGGAATGTTTAATTTACCTAAAAAGTACTTGTGCAATGTGCTGTATTCGTCACGCACAAACACTGAGAAATGTTACGAAATCGCATCCATCAGGATTAAAACAAAAACAAAAAGTTACAGTAATAATGTGATATTTCTCAGTTTTAACCGATACTGTGCAGATAAAAGTCACCATGCCAGATTCTGCTGAAACAGTTTTCATAGGAACAAGTTCCCAAAGTTTAAGTGGCTGCACCACTGAAGACACTCCTGTCCCACTCGCAGGTTCACGCTGACAAGAGAAGCAGCGACATGTGATTGTTTCCTGTCCCTGTGTGTCTGATGTGTGACAAATGTCCTCAATTTGTGTGACAAATGTCCTCAATGCTGTACCGTGATGAATCCACACATTCGTCTCAAACGATTCCTCGGACCGATTGTACACACTGTGTGGTGTGACGTTTAATTAGCGTCATCTCATCCTGTCTCTTTAAAACCACTACAACATTCAATTGGACCGAGCAATCTGATTGGATGAGAGGCAACACTTTGTCTCCTTGTTAATAACCCACATGTCGTTTTATTTACGCCAAAGCCGAGCTAGAAAGCTAACTCACGCCTAACACGAGGCTGAATCCCAATTCCCTCTCTAACCCTTGATCAAGGGCACTACTTGGTGTGCGGAACAAGGGATTGTACACCCTACAGAGCGCACTAGCTTTCCATTTAACGCGATTTGGGATTCTACTCCGCAACCCGAGCTAATATTATAAAGTGTAATAAGTGTAAATATAAAGTGAATCTGGTGAGTTTCTCAGGATTGTCCACCACCTCCATGGTTTATTCTCCTCACCTTTTGGCTACAGAGAACCACTAAGAGTTTAGCACCACTCTCACCTCCTGTTAATTAGACTAACTGTCGCTCGCTAACTGTCATCGTTATCTGTTAATAACAAACAAATCATAATCTGTTAATAACAAGTGGTGTTTGTGGAACTGTTGTATAAGAGAAATACCGTCTTCCAGGTTGTGCTGTTGTGCTGAATATCAGCACGGCTGTGATACCTTCAGTACTCAGGGTGCACCCTCATGCCGACGCCTGCAGCACTACCGTGCTTATATTCAATACAACAACATGACCTGTGATTTTGATTAAATAAAGATTTGGGAAGTAAGACGTTGATGCATCTGGTGAGAGCATGTAAAGTAAATAATCAGACTTCATTAGTCTTTAACTTTTTAACCTCGGAAGGACAGGACAGCAGTTGTTATCCACAAATGACAAGCTCGCTAATGTGAATGTTTGGCTACGTTTTTAACGTCCCGGCTTTTTGCACATGTTTGCTTTCTGAACTTTTCTGATGCAAGACAGAATTCATGTCTTATATAAAACGAGTGTTTGTCGCTGCTATAACCTGAATATGACTTCGAACGTGTCCTCAGACCTGAGCTGTGACTATAATCGTATAAAACACTTACGCTTCATCGTAACTTGATTATTTTCCCATGATGTCATAACATGGTGTTTTCTTCCTTACATATCATTCGTGTTCGCGTTTTTTGTCTGACCGCGCGATGCTGGAACGCGCTACACAACTTTTGAACCTGGTTCTGATGCTGTCCTTTGGCTCACACGGACCCGACCCGCTAAACATCGCGCCGCAAGTAGAAATATCTCAAACCATCATCTACACGGCTGTCAAAAGCCCACAGTGTACGATTTAGGAGTGTTCAGTTTCAATAAAGAAAATCAGTTGTTATAGATATTTATTAGCTGCCACTTCGTGTCTGTTCGCTCAACTTCATGAGAGAGAGAGAGAGAGAGAGAGAGAGAGAGAGAGAGTGCTAATAGTGTTTAGAGAAAAAAATTGAAACGGTTGTAAAACTTTTATTTTTTTGGATGTGAAACATTTAAGTTCAGCCTGATTGACCTCTGGAAGCATGCGGTTGCCGGTTGGCTCGCCGTCTTACCATTTGGCTGAAGAGTCGAGAAAGCGAGAACGCGAGCGCATTAAATAAACGCTCTAATTGGTCATTAGGGACGAGGCGTGGACGAACCCCTCGCGCGGACGCCGCTGACATCGTGCTGAACTTCACCTGGAAATTTGCACTGCGGATTAATGCTACATGACTTTTTACTGCCGCTGTACGGAGCGTTCGCTCACGGTAACGAAACCTGCAGCGAAAACTGTTAGAGGCGCCTGAGGGCCGAGAGACATGAGAACCTGAGAGAACCAACATCAGCACTGAACACGAGAGTCCGGACGGGAGACGGGAGGGTTCTACTCGCACAGTGTGTGTGTGTGTGTGTGTGTGTGTGTGTGTGTGTGGTGCATGTTTATACTTCCATGGGGTTTGTTAAGAACTGAACACTCGTTAAGGCCCAATTACTGATTCATTTACATCACTAAACACACACACACACACACTACAGACACAGCCAGACACAGAAGACACAACAGCAGATACACACACATGCACACACATATATATACAAACAAGCACACACATGACAATGCACATACACAAACAAGCACACAACACACACACATACATACAAATCACACACAAACAGACAAACACACAAAACACACATGCGACACAGAACACACACACAAAACACACACATAAAACACACACTTCAGATTAATACGTATATAAAATATTTGAATTTAAATAAACTACTTGTTCTACTACATCTGTACAACTTCAGCAGCCGATCCGAGTGCAACACCGAAATGGAAAAGGGGGCGTGTAAGCGCCGATGATGTCACTCTTGGGGGCGTGTCTTTTCTTTACATGTCTGTGAAAAATTTGATTATATATAAGATGTCAGGTTTCGCCAGCCGCCATTTTCACTCCCTAATCGTCTTTTATCTCGTTAACTTTGGTTTCCTACATTAGCGCTCTGTTCGTTAGCTTCCTCTGAGCTTAGCATTCCTTCTAACTCGATCGACTAGTTACCTTTAGCTCACTCACTTCAACGAAAGTCAGTTTTTTTATTAATAAACAAGACTTCTGTCTCCTGAAGATGTAGTTACAGCTTCACCTCTGACACTGGAGACTCCTTCCAGAAAGGTTAATTATACAAGGACATAACTGTTGCTATGGAAACAATAGCGTATTAGAACGAGGGTGTTAATGTAAATCCAGTGGTTTGCAGCTGGAGTACTAATTACAGAGAATTATCTCCCCAGATGTAGGTATCGTCTGTGTACGCTGTAAATCTGCAGGGTGTCCTGAAAAACTACACACACACACACACACACACACACACACGAGATGAGAATGATGTCCTCAGTATATACTTCTTTTCCCTGAAGGCAGTCTTATCGGGTATCTGAACATAGATAGGTAACATAAATGTAGTGAAAAACATTTAGGTAAAAAGTGTTTATGTCTCTGATGTATGGAGACGTCTGGGACCCCTGTCTGGACGTACCTCTGCACAGTTCTGAGAGAGAACATCCACACAGCTGCAGAGACAGCGAGGGTTTAGTGTGAGACACACACACATACACTCACACACTGAATATGTGGCTACTTTTTCCAAGTTTCAAACCCACCACACACACACACACACACACACACACCAGCTGCATCTCGGCTCGTCTCTCTCGCTGCAGATCTCTGGCTGAGATAAGCAGGAAGTGGGAGAGGATCTGGGTTTGGACCGGGTTCTCCGCTAAATCATAAAGCACGCCGTGAACACACCGCACCGAAAGCCACCACTTTTAAAAAAATAAATAAATCTCTGATCCCTTGCGTGTTCCTGTGTGTGTGTGTGTGTGTGTGTGTGGGTCAGGCCGCTCGGGACCTGGTGCGACACGGGGACACGCCTCGCTCTCCAGCGCACTCCTGCGGACAGGAAATGAGCTCGCTTCTTTAATTCTCTCCCCGCTTCTGTTTTTACGGCGAGGAAATGCACAGACACGTTACAGCCGTAAAACCAGAGGTGACACTTTAAATGAAACGTGTCTCCGTAAATCCCTATAAATCTGCTCACAATTTACTGACGGTGCTTTATAAAGCGCTGTAATTAATTCCGGCGTTGCTTTGAAACAGAAGAAGTGGCTCAGCTATGTGTGTCTGTGTGTGTGAGCCATGTGTGTGTGTGTGTGTGTGTGTGTGTGTGAGTGTGTTTCGTAACACTGGAACACAGTGTACAATATTAAAATGTTTACATGATATTAACCGGAGTTGCACATAAAACCTCCCCTCTAGGTTTATTTATAAAAAGAGACAGAAATGATACAAAACTCTCAGGCAGCAGCAGCAAGTGTCCTGGGAACACTGTGGGAGGCGTGGCCTAATATTTAAATGAGTATGCTTGATTGTTCAATACAGTGGAACCTCGGATTACACGTAACGCGGTTTGCGATCGTTCCGCAAGATGAGCAAAGATTTTTAATAAATTTTGACTTGAAAAACGAGCATTGTCTTGGTTTACGAGCACAGAGTATCATGTATCACGCATGCTCTTCTTGTTTTGAAGCCGAGCGTCATGTGATCACAACTGAGCCAACGTTTTTTCTCTCTTTTGCTCTGTGAAATTGTAGGTAATCGTCTCCCCTGCTGGGTCTTAGTGCTTGCCGAGTTTCTGTGTAAGGCAGAGAGTGTGCGTGTGTGTTTGTGTGGGAAGCCGAGAGGAGGAGGGGGCGGGAGGGGGTCTGTAAAGGCGAGAGTGTGTGTGTGTGTGTGTGTGTGTGTGTGTGTGTGTGTATGTGTGCGTTCGTGCGTAATTTGACACTGTGCTCCTTCAGTCACATCAACACACACACACACAGCAGTGATTCCGTTACGCGAGTGTGATTAGAGATGTTCCTTGCTAATTTTTCCGATAAAAACGGTCTCTCCGTTAATGTGTGTGTGTATAATGTGCGTGCACACACACACACACACAGCGGCTGCACGCACAAACGGAAACACTTATCTGTCTGGATTTATTTTTACTTTTTTGCAGGTTTACTTTTTTTTTTTACTTTATATTTTGTATTAAATATTTTTATGTATTTATTTTTTTGTGCTGTAGAATGAATAAATTGAGTTTCCATTAATTCTTATGGGAAAATTAAATTTGGTTTACGAGTGTTTTGGAATACGAGCCCGCTTCCGGAACGAATTATGCTCATAATCCAAGGTTCCACTGTATTTTACAACAAGGTCCTCATGATTATCAATAGTAACTGATAAACAATTTTTCTTGTTATTACATACATTGCTTTATCAGCTCACCTAATGTTTTTATTGGTTATGATTCATTAAAATTTAACTTCTTTTTTTGTAAATAATTATTTTTCAGGTTGATGAAATCTGAAACTTAAATTTACACAGTGATAAGACTTGAGTTCAACTGTACAAATAAACACGTATGCTCATTTTATAAACAGATTTGCCCATATAAATATTTGATAAATAAAGATCCTTGAACAAATAACAGCTAAGCTATGCTAAGTATAGGGCTTCAACATCGTAATTCTGCTTTAGCAGATATGTAGCATAACATATGTGAACATATTTAAACATAAAACACTTATAGCAAACAATAGATACTGGTGCTGTTTTAAAGCATCTTTGACAGAACCTGTTCAATGCTTTTCCCAGATTTCTCTTCTGTAGAACTAAAGGCAAAAGAGGTTATATAATGTATATTATTATACATGACAATATACATGATTCTTTTTATGTAACATTTTACTTACTGTGCTACATGTATGGGTTGTTCTGTTCAGTTCTGTTCTGTTCATTTGTTCGTTTTTCCATGGAAAATTTAATAAATATATTGTTTATTAAAAGAAAGATGACATGAAAGTATTAACCCCTATGAAACACTCAAATATTTTTATTAATACTTAATCAGAAGTAAAGTTCAAGCCAAAGCTTAAATTAAATCACTATTAATTTTGTTGTTTCCTCATCGCTCTCTTTCTCTCTCTCTCTCTCTCTCTTTTTAACTAGGTGATATATGTCTTTATCACGATGACCGTGTTTATGTGAGTGGTCTTGCTGCTCATGCACTGTTGTGTAGCAGTCTTCAAGGCTTGCGTCCATGCTTAAGAATTTTTATTAACATTACAACTGCAGGTATCTTAACACCAAATATAAAAAAAAAGTTCTAACATTTATGAGTACAGTACTCAAGAGGTTTCATATTTGTATTTATTTTTACAAAAATTATATATTTTTTAGTTTACAGGTTTTGCTCTGCTTTTTTAGGAAGTCACGCAGAAGCAGCTTTGTCTGGAGAAGATAGCTACAATGAGAAAAGAGGCGAGAACAGATTAAACGAGCATGGAAGTGGCCTGGAACAGTCTGTTTACCCATCAATGTTTTTCCAAGTGTGTTACCATGGCCCAGACTTCTCAGGTTCAAAAGAGATCACTTTCACACCACTCTCCTCAGATGACCTCTTAACACAGGTAACTTAGAGTTATAGCTGCACACATGACATATTGTGCGAGTAATGCACAATACTTTTAATACCTATAATACTTATTTATTTATTCATTCATTTTTAAACATTTTACATTGTTTGCCACTCAACAGAATTTGAACTTTTTGAAGAATTAGGACTGCTATTAGGAATGCTATTATGTAAGAATGGTTTCACAAATGGAAGTGTTTTTTAATCAATTAACAAAATGGAAAGTAAATGAACAGAAGAAGAATCCAAATTAAATTAGTATTTGATGTGGCTACCCTTTGCCTGCAAAACCAGAATTGGCATCAGTTTTTCTAGGTCCACTGGTACACAAATGGTGAAGGAATGTGGCAGGTAGGTTGTTACAAACATCCTGGAGAACTAACCACAGATCAAATTCGGCAAACAACCTGCCTCCTGCTACAACCAAATATTTAAATTCAGTCAGTCCAGAGCACCTGCTGCCATTTTTCTCCACCTCAGTTCCTATGTTTACATGGATAGTTGAGTCGCTTAGCCTGGTTTCCATGAAGATCAATTCTGGCCAGACTTTGCTGGACAGTAAATGAGTGTACCTCTATCCTACTGGCTTCCACCAGTTCTTTGCTGATGGCACTGCTGGATGCAGTGATCTTCCACTGGAAGACCACTGGATCTTTTGATGCGGTATTAAGCATGATGTGTTTTTCATCTGCTGTTTCCTTGGTTGACCACTGCATCTGCGGTCTTTGTTATTGGCTGATTTCTTTGTGCTTCTTCAAAATAGCTTGAACAGCACATCTTGTTGGTTGGTATCAAATGTGCTCAATTTTGCCATCATGTATGATCTGTGACATGAAACTGTTTTCTACAACCTCACCTCAGTCACAGAGTTTGTCTGTTCCTCTCCAGGTTTAAATCACAGCGGTGTCTGTTTCAGTTAATGACTGTATTTCAACCTACATATGAAAATGATGATCTTTAGCACATGCTTGGTGTGATTGGTTAATCATTCAACTGACTCTGATTTTGAAAGCATTCTTACTTTACAGCATTTTGTCCACACATGCCCGCACAGTACTGTAGATATGGTGTATGTGTGTAGACATGTAATATATACATGGAACCTTGGATTACGAGCATAATTCGTTCCGGAAGAGGGCTCGTATTTCAAAACACTCGTAAACTAATTGAATTTTCTCATAAGAAATAATGGAAACTCAAATTATTCGTTCCACAGCCCAAAAAAATAAATACATAAAAATAATTAA
>JAQMYJ010000039.1:34496258-34509122 GCA_030014305.1 Clarias laeviceps | reverse complement strand
CCAGTGGAAAACCCCCCAAAAGTGAGCTGTACTGAACCGTGCCGTGCCGTACTATGCAGTGGAAAAGCGCCATTAGTCTGTCGAGGTAAAGAGTTGATCTGAAGAGTCAAGTCAGTGAAGTGAGGTAAAAAGTCGTGTTAGGGACTAGAGGCTAAAAGAAATGTTAATGAGTCAAATTAAAGATTCAAGCTAATGAATCAAGTTAAAGAGTCGTGTTGGTGAGAAGAGTTAGAGTAAAAATGAAGCTTAACCAGATGGATAAAAGCCGGAGATCATAATAATAATAATAATAATAATAAATCAAAGATTTTTAAATAACCTGAAATCATACCTGAAATTACACCATTCACAAAAAACAAACAAACAAACAAACAAACAAACAAACAAACAGCTGAAAATCTGGTAAACTAGAAAGAATTTATTTTCACTTACTGATAAAAATGTATTTGATATGAAGAACACTAGTTTTACTTTTAACACACTTTTTATTTTCCTGTTCATCATGTCAAAGTGTTCTCTATCAGTTAAAGATGTACAAGCAGGCAAAAATATCCTGTTGTTTTTCCATGTATGTGTGTGTGTGTGTGTTAAGAGAGACTCTCCTTTTTCAAGCAGGACATCATTGTTCCCCTGGTGGCGATGACAAGTGGACGACTTGCTTGCACGCGCTAGGCCTTGTACACACACACACACACACACACACACACACACACACACAGCCCTCACCTCTTTATCACCTCTCTTTGGGAAGGACAGAACACTCCGAGTTCAAGGCTTTCCACATTGCTGCTGTGTTTGAGCTGATGCCGGACTCGGAGAGAAGACATTATGGGAAGAAAAGGGACAGACAGACAGACAGACAGACAGAAATGAGTTAAGCGTTGATTTTTTATTCAAACTTATCCGACACTTCTCAACACTGAGATGAGAATAAAGTCAAATCAGGTGCATTATTACTTTCGCTACATTCAGAGCACAGGAAATGGATAAAGTGTAAAAAAAAAAAAAAAAAGCCTTTAAAATGTTAATATATATATATTTACAAGTTATTATATATAAATAGGCACAAAACTAAAAAAGAAAAAATCTGGGGATGGGGAAGGGACAGGGTCAAACACTCCTGTACTCACTTCTACTGGTAGGTCAATTATAAATAAATAAATAAATAAGGCATTACTATTATTATTATTATTAATAATAATAATAATAATACTTAATATTTGTTCTTCTTTTGTCTTTAATACTTTTTGTTAATTTAGTTCAGTTTGTCCATTAAATGAAAGAAATGAAGGAACGTCCATGGCGGTGGGCGCGAGTGTTTGAGACGAGGAGCACAGAGACGTGACGTCACACAGAGACCACATGCACGTGTCACTGTCACAGCCTGGGGATCCCATAAAGTCGCCCTGAAACCTCCTGATGATCCTCAGTGTCTGACTGTCGGAGTGAAAATCACATCAAAGCCAAGAATCAGACGGATAAATCAACAAGGCGGCGTTCTCACCTTCACGTTTCACACTCTGTGTGTGTGTGTGTGTGTGGGTGTGTGTGTGTGTGTTGACTTTCAGCTACGATTACTGACATGCTGACGCTAAACCCAGAAGGTGGTGAGACGTCACGCCGGCGTTTTGCCGAGAGATCCGACGCTCCCGCTCCCGTTAGCGGCTTCCGGAGAAGCAGAGTGGATCGTCTGATCAGTAACGAGCTCCAGGAGTGTGAACTCACACTGAGACACACACACACACACACACACACACACACACGCTCAGGGTCACACCTCAAACATGGAGAGATTTTACTAAATTAAACAACGAGGCTCAACAAGCCTGCTGTTCTCCTCATAGCTCACACTGGAGTGTGTAAGTTGATCACGGTGTGTGTTGTGGGCGTGGCTTGCGCAGTGTATTTTTTATTTCTGATGCTACACCGCATGTAAAGCTAACTAGTTAAAACCTAATTAAAGAACAAACTAATGAAGGTGGAGATCAGGCGTATGACAAACACATCACCGGCTCAGCTTCGCTTCAGCTTTGTCGTCAGATTAGATTAGCACCTAATTAACTAACTAACTAACTAACTAACTAACGAACAAACTAACAGAGACATTTAAATTTACATTGCAGTGTTTGACAGACGCCCTTATCTAGAGTGACTTTTTTTGATTTTTTTATCTCATTCCAAATCTGAGCAGTTGAGAGTTAAGGGCCTTGCTTAAGGGCCCTACAGGTGGGGGGTGGTGGGGTTTGAACCTGTGACCTTCTGATCAGAGGTTCAACGCGTCTTTACCTCGGATCCTGACACCCACCTCAAAAAAGAATAAATCTTCTTTCTCCATAAACTCCACATTGCTTGTTCTTCAAATGATTTACGATAAAATGTGTTTATATCCAGCAAACACATGGACAATCCTGAGGACACAGTGTGTGTGTGTGTGTATGGCCTACGCCACTGAGGTGAAGGATTACTCAAACCTGCTCTCCCACACACACACACACACACACACACGCACACGTACGCACACACGGCACAGCAGAGAGTCCATTAGATCAGTTTATTGTGAAAGCTGATGGTGGTTTGCTGATATTTGTGTGAGCGCTGCCAGCAGATAGCACAGAGAGTTCTAAGCATCAGTGTGTTTGGCCGTGTGTGTGTGTGTGTGTGTGTGTGTGTGTGTGTGTGTGTAGCTTAAGGAACTGACAGATTGAATGAATTATTGATATGAAACAATAACCTTACGTCACCTCCCTGAGCGCGGTTTGGCCCGGGGTGGGGTGGGGTGGGGTTGAAGGGGGGTGAAGGGGGGTTGGGGTGCTCGACTCAACTCCTGAGACGGACGGTAGGAATTTTGTTTGGGGAGTGTGTGTGTGTGTGTGTGTGTGTGTGTGTGTGTGTGTGTGGATGTAATGGGAACAGAATGATCTTTCGAATGACGAACGCTGCGGATCACTGACATCGTGCATTCACTATTCGTGTCTTTGATCCTCGCACCTTCCTAAATAAATCTTGTCCTGAGGAAACACACTCAGGTCACATGTCACATGTCAAGTCAACTGAGGAAAAGGAATGATTTATTTATTCGTTTGTTTACATAAATAATTTCAGTTGTCCATGGTTCAATTTATAATAAATGACCACATGATAATTTAAAGTAATGCCTTTTTCATAAAAAGTAGGTTTAATTATACGTCTAAAAGTTTGTGCCCCCGCTTTTACATCTATGCTTTTTTTTTTATTTTTTATATGTAGTCAAAAGTTTGGACACACTACGGTTACTAGCATAGCTTGTAAAATTAGCATAACTACTTATTAGCATTATATTTAAACATACTGCAATTACAGTAACCTCATGTTATTAGCGCACTCTGTGTGTTAGCGTCTTCTAATTAGTTAGAAAACGATCTTTAACAACACTTTAAATGAAGGGATTCAGAGTGGAGAATGATTTATAACACACACACACACACACAGATTTGATCCCAATTCAATTGACCAGAGTAACAGCTTCAAGTGTCTTAAAAACGTGAGAGAGAGTAACCATTTGTTTCTGTTGCGTCTGGAGGAAGGTCACGAGTCTCGACGAGTCTCTGCAAAGAAATAAAAATGAAACGAAAAACAACCCCTGATCCCGCCAGACTCAGGAATGTAAACTAGAACACAGGGGCAACGTATCTGGAACGAAGTTTTCCACCAGAGCTCCCGGCGGAAACCAGAACACCGCCACCGACATGTGCTTCGGGTTCTGCAGACGGGTGAACAAGTGTGTGTGTGTGTGAGAGAGAGAGAGAGAGAGAGAGGAAATGAGGAAATGGGACTTTGTTAGTCCAGGTCTATAAACCAAACGCTAGAACAGGAGCTTCTGTCTGCCTGCACTGTTCGACTGTAAATCCTCCACTAATCCTGCTAATTAATACAATTATACCTGCTGCTCGGCATTAGCGCTCGTGGCGAAGAGGAGAACTTGTGTTTCTGGCCATCGCACATTCAGATTTCGCTAATTGTTTCCTAGCATGATTCAAAGTCAAAGCAAAACACATAGGTACATAAGAAACGTGAAAAATAAACGGAAAGCTAACAACACGGCTTCTGTTTCTGGCTTCCAGATTTCTTACAAATCATACATTTTGCTAATTAATAATAATTAATACTACTCATAATAATAATAACAAAACTGCACTCATCAGAAACTTCTGGAAACTTTTATCAGCAATCACGGCTCGGTTCCAGCGCTAAGATGAACGCTTCCGTTTCTGGCTATCAGATGGTCAAGTTTCATGCAAATCAATTGCCTGTATTTTGATAAAACAATAAAAATCAGCTCTGGAAACGTTTCATAAGGTTAGCAAGGCTAATTAGCAATTATCATTAAAATTGCCTCGAAAAATCGTACGTGGACGGAGACGAGGAAATCTGGGTATCAGATGCTCGAACTGCTCGCTTTTCATTCATTTTTGCTACTCAATAATTATAATTATCAACTAATTGCTAACATCTTTAAATGACATGAAAGGAGAGCTGGAAATAAACATGGACATAAACACAGCGCTATGTCACGCCACGGACTCTTTCTGCTAGTAAAATAAAGACCCAGAACAGAAGACCGTCCAACATTAGTAGCGTAAGATTTAAATGGACAACGCTAGTTAGCATGGTGGGTAAGTTGGTTTGACTAGCATCGTACAGAATCTGTGCACACAATGTTGACATAACATCATGTAGGATGTGCAAAGCTTTGTAAGCGTAACGCCTAGCTCAACGATAGCGACTAGCATTGCTAGCATGAGACGTCAGTTTGTTAGACTAGCAACATTTGTAGCATGATCGGTAGTGCTAGTGTCATCCTGTATCTAAAGCTGATCATGTAGAGTTACAAGCATTTTATGCAAGGAACTGACATTTCTATAATTTTTTTATTATTTTAACTAGAAATTTACTAACTAGCTAAAATAAGTGATTCATGTTTTTTTGTGATCTGAGGGTGAACCTGGAACCTGGTGCCTCATGGAAGAGCGTAAACAGGAACGTTTGTATATCTTCAAACAAAATGTGTAGCAATACTCAATGCTTACAGTTTTCCGGGTTTCCCAAGGGCCAGCATTGGAACATTATCAGGAAAACAATCAACGGTGGTTCAACAATCAACGGTGTTCGTTACAGCGAGACACTCAATGAAGAGCTGAAGCCTAAACGTCAGATTAAACACCGCTATCTGATTTCGTGTGACGATGCACGTCCACACACTTCTGCCCACACTGTCGATACTCTGAAGTGTTAAAGCGTCCTCACTATAGTTCTGACTTTCAGTAGTTTGAGGACGAGGACGAAGATTCACTTCTGATGAAGACGTAAAGACAGCAGTGCATTTGTGGCTCGCAGATCAGACTAAAATATTTTTAATGAGGGAATATGAAAGCTTGGTGACAGACAGACAAAGTGTATTAATAAGCAAGGGGATTAAATTATATATTTGTCTTTTCTAAAAGTATTTTATTTTTATTTTATTAACACAGATTGCCATGTAACTTGATTGCCAAGAGCTTTACCTGTGACTTTTACAAAGTCCTGACATGGAGATTCCTTCCTCAAATACGCATGAAATAAAAACCTCTTCATGGATGTTACAACAGTTACACCTGTTTTTTTTTTGTGTGTGTGTGTGTGTGTGTGTGTGTGCGTGTGCGTGCTATGGCTATAGAAACGCTAACATGTTAGAACAAGTGTTTTAATAATCGCTTTCACAGGTCCAAAGGTCTTAAACACACAAAGCTGGACACCGTTAACGATGTTTTTCGTTTACAATGACCTGCAGCGAGGTGCCGTTCCGGATCTGGTGCGGTTCCGGTCGGGTCGGCTGGCATGTGGAAAAGGTCAACTATGGGAAATGTTTAAGAAGTGTTGCGAAGGCTAACACATGGAGGGTAATGGATCGGGCCTGTGAGAGCGAGGCTCGGCTTTCTCTCCTCCATGGTTCTGAGGGAATTTTAATTGAGGGCCGGTTATAAAAATAAAGCTCACGGAGGGAAAAGAAAGGAGGAATAAAACAAACAGCAGCGTCTCTGTTGCTGGTTCGAGTCCACTAGCTACCTCCAATTAGCCGTATTTACAGATTTTCAGATACTGTCATGCGCTCGGAGACGGGCAACGAGCTCCGGGGCATCTCAGATGTTGAGGTTTTTTTCCCCCCAAGTGCACACTCCAGATGTGCTATAACATGGGTGGGTACCTCAGCTGCAATATGGCTACCAGACCGGGAACGCTCACATCGGCTTTGATTAGGCTCAAAAAAAAAAAAGAGAGAGAAACGCCGCTGGCCAAGAATGAGGTCAACGTTTTGGAGCGGCGAACATATTAACAGCGATCGTTTCATGTAAACATGCACGTCGTCTGCCAAGCTGACCCTAAACTTAATCAAATCCATGGCTGGATGAAAATTCTCTTTCTCTCTCTCTCTCTCTCTCTCTCTCTGTGTTTGTGTGTGTGTGTGTAAGTGTCAGTGTGGAGGGAACGTGATCGCATGTGATTAAACATCACAGCAGCTCTCAAGCATATGGCGAACACCAGGAGTGTGTAAGGTGGTGGCTGTGGAACCTCCTCCAGAACGATGGAAATACATGGGGATTTAAACATGAAACCTGATCTCACGATTACCACACACACACACACACACACACACTCACACACCTTTCTTCACTTCCTGTTGGTTCAGTCCTCATCATCATCTGTTTAATTATTTAAAGGTTTATAATTAATGAATATTAATAAATATGCATCAGAGAAACAGGGACGCAGTCCGACTCGCCCTTCAGGGACGTTCCACAGAGGTCACAGTGCTTAGGGTTCTAAAAACTTTAACACGCTTAGAATAATGTTTGCTTTTTGAGGGTTCTTTGGCTAGTTAAACAAAGTCTTAGTTTCTTGTTAAACTTCTAGATTTACCTTTGAAAACTACTCCACGGCCGTACACTTCATTGTCGATCTGAATACTTAAAGGCACTTCACATTAGGGCACGATCGATTTGTACCGTGGCCAGGAACGATCCCCCTCCCCTCCCCCGCTATGTATTCACGTTATTCTTCTTCTCTGTTCTCGGGTACACCTGAGTATTTACACTCTCCAATACAGCAGGTGGCAGAATAAAACAACTTGGTTTGTGAGCCACCATTTAACACTTGAGGTATGTAAAGTTAAGAGTGCGGGGTTTTGGGGAAGCAATCATTCCTGGCCTGGTACAAATCAATCGTTCCTAATTTGAAATCGACCTGAGATATTAATATAAAGTAATTGGCACTAATCTAAATTTTGTACACTCTTAAAACACAGGTTCTTTCTGTTTCTAAAATACTGTACACGCTAAGAAAATTTACACCCCTCAGGTTGTCTGTTGCATTCCTTAAAGGTTCTGCGTAGAACCGTATAACAACGTATCTGCCTGTCAGAAAGGGTTTTAGGCATAAGCAGCCAAGAACCATTTCACACACACTATGCTAGTTCATACACTTAAAGAATTTAAAGGCTCTTGAAGGGTTTGTTGGATAATTGGATTAAAATCCTAGAACAGATTGTTTGCCAGTCAGCAGGAACTCTTTTTTTGGAAAGTAGAACCCTTAGTTAACAAATGAAATCTTGAAAAACCGAAGTTCAAGAACCGAGAAGTTAAATGTAAAGCAGGTTCTAGATATTAAGAAGAACATAATGAGCAGTAGTTTGGAGTTCGTACCCCACACTTAGCCAGTTAGCTCTCCAAGGGTTCTTAAAGAACAAAATGATGGTCCAGATATCTACGTTAAATCTTCAAGTGGTCAGAAGCATATCGACTCTAGCAAGCAACAAAATGCTTTGCTAACTAATAACAAAGCTGAAGCTCCCTACAGTGTGTAGCATCTTGACTAGCTGCCTTTTTGTTAGGGACATTAGGCCACACCCACTTTGGGTTTCAAAAAACAGATACAGAGCATTAAGAGACATTGATTTATAGACACGCTGGCACTGTAATACAGCCCACTCGTAGTAATAATAATAATAATAATAATAATAATAATAATAATGGACACAAAAGCGGTATGTTCTCCGAGTCGTGTCAGGGGGTCAGCGAGGGCGGAAAAAGCTAATTGTCCCCCTCCGCCCGCTGCGCCCAAACGACCGACATGTTTCCTCATCATTCTGATTTATAACACACAGCCCTAATGTAATGACCAAAAGATGAAATTGTGCAATATTATACACGGTGAATCATCAATACACGTCCTTAAATCCAGGCTAAATATAACTCGGTGGCTCAGGGAGGGGGCCAGCTGGGAAAATAAGCGCTCACGTTGATTAAACTCAACTCAATAAGCCTTGTTTATCCCCAGGGGGGCACTTGGTTGCTAAGCGTACGACCCGTCATCGTCAAAACAGTGGAAAAGTCCTTATTAAGGACATCTGAATTTTTTTAATCCTGGTATGTTGGCCATCGGAAAGGAATGTGTGTCATCTCGAAAGCTGGAGGCTCGTCCAAAACAAATGACGCTGATCTGAGCAGTTCTCATGTTTCTGGAGTTGGACGTCGAGCGGTACGTTGTCACCAGGCACTTCGTCTTTTACAGCAAACATATCGACAGATGGAAACCTCGGTTCACCTCCACGTCTAAAAATAAGAGCGCGTGAGGCTCTGCAGAGCCCAGAAACCACCAGAAAAGGAGATGAAAAGAGCAGAACCTGCAATAATATACAGAGTGGCATGTTAATGACCTCACTCGCATAAAAATAACACCTCGGGTTAGCTGGGGTAGAGGCAGGGTGGAGGCGTGGGGGGCTAATTGGAGAATATCCACCCTCCATTGGCATAATAGAGATCAAATCATCAGATCGAATTATGTTGATGAGACAACTGGCTGTGTTTCAGTTCTGCACTTAATAGGCTCCCTTCTCCTCATGACTCAAGAAAAACGCCTGGCCACTTGCAGGTTTAAGGCTATTTGGTAAGAGCGATGGACTTATCAACTTGATTAACTTCATCCTTAACCCTAGTTCTAACCTCATCCCTAATCCCTAAACCCTAGCTCTAACACCAGCCCTACTCCCTAGTCCATCACTCTTACCAAATAGGGATGAAGGGATGAAGTTAAAACTAGGTTTTAGGGTTTAGAGATGAGGTTAGAGCTAGGGTTTAGGGATTAGGCTCAAAGTGCTGTAAAAATAAAATTCCTACAGAAAGTAAAAACATTGGGGATAAATGCTGCCACAAAAAATGGATGCTATTTCTCTCTTTCACACACACACACACACACACTCCAAAAATAACGTGGGCCTGAGGCAGAAGGCTGCTCAGGAAAATATTGTTTTCTCTCAGCGCTAATATCAGCGCTCAGGGCCGCTAATCGAAGGCAAGAACGTCAGGCATGTGTCCCCGCTGTCGGCGGTGATTAATGTGGCCGAGCCGTGGCCCGCGCCTCACCCCTTCCTCAGCATGCGATTGGTTAATGCCGCTTGCAGCAGTACAGCGGCGATTCTCTGACATTGTGGGTGAGCGTGTGTGGTTTGGACGGCGAGCTGATTACATGTGTAGTGTGGAGAAGGAAAAAACGCTAAGGACAAGGGGAACGTTAACCGCAACACCACTTCCTGAAATAGACAGCGGTGAAAAGGGGGGAGGGGGGGCGGACTGGGGGTTTGCAGGGCCTGGGAGAACCTCGAGTTCTGCGTCAGACCACAGAGATGTTGAGTTATGCACCGCTCTCACAGCTGATCAGATTCAGCCATGAAAGATGGACACGTCTTACACCTTCAGTAGGACATTTCCACTCGTATTCCGTCACCTGGAGTGGGGTCTGTGTTTTTAATTTCGTCTGGATTATAAAGCAGCACTTTTCTATTTATACACTCCAGCCAGAAAACAGTTGCGGTATAAACAGCAAAACCCACAACTTTCAAACAAGTCCTGTTTAATCAATCGAACTTTTGCTTATTGCACCTTCACTCCCTACGTCAGGGTTCTGATCGGCTCTGCTGAGGAAACCGTCAACACCACACGTCTGCTAGAAATGACATGAAACACTGCTAGGAATCAGACACGACACCTTACTCGAGCATAGTCGAGTTCGGTGCTTGGACTCTGATTCCTCAGATTCGCTCTCGACCCACAAACACGTGATGCTTATAGAAACGTGAACATCCTCCTCAGGCAAGTAACCGCAGGTGGAATCAACGCCTCCTGACGGAACTTCTTCACCTTCAGATTGAACACATTGCACCTTTCCAGGTAAAACACTGCATGTTCCTGTGCACGGAGAACAGCAGCCGTGGTCCTGACCTCCTGAAGTGGACTGATTTAATCAGATTTAAATCTTTCATATGTGCCTGATTATTACGTAAATAATCCTTACGTGAGTATAATCCTGTTACACACGAAACAAGCGTGAACAAGGGACGAGGTGCAGCGGCATTTAAGGGTTGAGCGGCATTTAAGGAACAAGTGTACAAGATCTCACACGAGTGAATTTACTAATTTCCTGACGAGCTCATTTGCATATTGTGAGAGCAGATCCTGAAACTCTCCAATATGCTTTTATGCCACATTTTATATATACAGTATTTGTAGAATATGTACACGTACAATATACGCAGGTTTACATGTATTTCTCAGAAGTAACATTTAACACACGGAATCCTTATCGGGAGATAACACACGTTCTCTACAAAACACCAACGTCATAAACGTCTTTACAAATGTTTCACAACGGTAATTTATTCTTTTTACTAAAATAGCTTAAAAAAGCTAATTATTAAGGAAATTTGCTCATTTAAATGCAGTTGTATTTGAGGATCGTTAAGCTGGAACACCTTTAAACCACGAGTGTAGAAAGATTTTACAAAATTAAAAAACAAGTCTACGTTTACAAGGAAGACGCCTTAGCAGCTCAAGTTGTTCTGATGTAATGAGCTAATTTGCATATTCAAAGCGTAGTCATATTCCATATACATAGATGCTCTTTTTTAAAATTAGATCAGCCAATGAGATACAAGAGACATGGAGCAACCGGGTGTAAACAGGGTCAGAGGTCGCGACTCGGCCTGTTTTCACTTCACAGTTGTTATGATGGAAAGCGAAGACTTGAAGACGGGAAAAAGTGCAAGGAAAAGAACGAAGAAAATTAAATGTATCTTTAGTAGCTAGGATTAAGTGATTAAGGAAACAAAACTTGATTAAAGGCGATATTATATTCGCGTATCGGTTTTGTAAACTGGGATTCCTGTTTAAGCTCATGCATTTACGCTGGCAGCCGTTAAGGGGGCGGGGGGCAGTGGAGGCACTCGGATGTTTGATGGCACTCACATCTGTGTTCACTTCGAAATGTTTATCTTTTACGAACCTGCCTGCCAGTCTAAAGTTACTCAGTAATTCGTCCGGCTTTGCACGCGGCCAGAGAAGCAGGAGTTACCCCGGTGTGTTTGTTTTGGTGGGACGTCCCGCCTTGTCCTGGTCCGCGACCCGTCGAGCCCTAACCTGATACGGCTAAAAGCCCATTTCAGACAGATAAGCAGCCTGAGATCAGCTTTTAAAAACACCACTTCTCCCGACTATCTTACTCCCGAAATGAATCACTTCCTCCTTGCTAATTTGCGATAATTTTTTCCTAGGAAAAAAATATCAAGTTATCGCAGCGGGGAGCGGGAGATGGATATCGGCGACTAGCTAAAGGGGTCGAGCGGCCTCGTCGCAAGGTTAAACAACAGATCTGTTTCAAATACAACACACCGGTACATCTGGAAAAACCGCACTTGTTCTATGAGAAAGAGAATGAGAGAGGGAGAGAGAAAGAGAGAAAGAGTCCAGCTAAAAATCCTGACCCGCACCACATTAGCGGCAGACATTTTCCCAACGTTTTTTTTTTTTTTTTTTCAAACAGGGAAAATATTTGGCCAGCTTCCCCATCGTCCCCCCGAGCCAAAGTCTACTTTAGCGCACTCGGCAGTGGTGGAGTGTGTTCATAGCGATTAGACGGCGCAGATAAGAACACCAGGAATCCAAAAGGGACATGAGACGCTAATTAGGAAAACGCAGAGGTCTGTATTTAGCTTGATGGCTAGCCATGGCAACAAATATATAACAAAGATCCTGCGCGTTTGACGGAGCTGCGATTAATTGCTTCTGAAAACATTCACCTGCCAAGAAGCGCGGTACAGGAAGGGGTTTTATGCGCTAGCCGTCACAGCACAAGAATGCAATAAAGGCTGAGATGGAAGGAGGCGACATAGCGAGCCAGGTAACGCTAACGGCGTTCGGATAAAATGGTCCAAAGTTTTAAAGCTGGAGGTTCAGCGCGAGGGAAAATGGAGCTGCCTTTTATTTAACGTACAGAGATGCGATAATGCAAACATGTGAGACGATCAGCATGACAAGAGTTCTGCTAACAAAGCGCATAATGTATGCAATTAACACGACTAAATGTATTGTGAACTTAGTACAGGTGAATGTAATGTGGTGTAAACGTGCAAATGTGTAAAGAACATAAATCTCTGGTAAAAACCACTTTAGTGCAAGCTTGCTAGGAACACCAAAATGACACTAGTGCTAGCATTGCAAAACATTTGCTAGTTTTCAGTTAACATTGAGCTAACCATTTACATATTTAGCATGATCCCGAAGGAAATTGTTTCTCCAGTGTCTGCATATTTAAAAAGACAGAAATACAATAAAAAAAGAGAATTAAAATATAAACAGATATAAATAGAATAAAAAATATATAGAAAAAACAAAAAAAAACTACAGACTGTACAGAAATGTGCAGAATTGACTCTTTTGTGTATTGTACATTTATGTTATTGCACCCAGGATTTATATTGCACATAATATTTGATATTGCATATAGAGTAGTAATGATATT
>JAQMYJ010000039.1:34448448-34463544 GCA_030014305.1 Clarias laeviceps | reverse complement strand
CCAACTCAAACAAAACTACAACACAACAAAACAGAGTCTTTGGGCGCTTTGGCGCCCTCTAGGGGTTAACCCTTACACTATCTCAAGATTTTTGACAAGGATTTACAACAAACAAGCCTCTTGACAATCCACCATATGTTCTTTATGGGGTTCAGGTCAGGCAAGTTAGCAAGCTGGCCAATCAACTACAGTAAAATCATGATCAGCAAACCAGGCACTAACGTCTCCTGATAGACAGCTGCATTGACTTTGGACTTGATAAAACACAGTGGACTAACACCAGCAGATGACATGGCACAGTAAACCATCACTGACTGGTGAAACGTCACACTGGACTTCAAGTAACTTGGATTCTGTTTCTCTCCTCTCCTCCTCCAGACTCTGGGAGCTTGATTTCCAAATGAAATGCAAGATTTACTTTCATCAGTCCAGCTGTTGTTCTCCTTAGCCCAGGTAAGACGTGTCTCTGGCTCAGGGGTATCTTGATGCAAGGAATGCAACAGTTGTGGCGTGGTCCATTTCCTGAAGACGCCTGTGCATGGTGGGTCTTGATGCACTGACCCCAGCCTCACTGCACTCTTTGTGAAACTCTCCCAAGGTCTTGAATCATGTTTGCTTAAGGCTACGGTCATCCCTGTTAATTGTGCACCTTTTCCTACAACACTCAAGTCAGCTTTCCATGAATATGTTTAGATGCAACACTGGAACAGTGGTGACCTTCTGTAGTTGGTGTTGCTTGGGGAGGTGATGATTGTCTTCTGGACGACTGTCAAGCCAGCGGCCTTCCATACACGTGTACTGAACTAGACCGATTGTATAAATAGTAATTTACTCAAACTCAAATTTAAACATTTTGAGAAACTGGATTTTTGATTTTCTATGAAAAGCCTGAATATATTTCACTTACTTACAATAATAAAATAAAAAAAAATCACTTAAAGATATGCTGTATATTCATGTCCAGACTTAGTTGGCACACCTTGACTGGCACAGGCCACGGCTCCTCGCTCTCTAGCGCCGCTTTCAGGCCCACCGCTGCCGCAGCTCCAGTCTCCGCTATCAGGTTGTGGCCGCACGCGTGGCCTATAGATGGCAGAGCATCGTACTCACACAGGAACGCCAAATTAACCACAGTGTCACCATCTACTCCACCTACAGGTCCCCACGTGGCCCGAAATGCTGTTTCTAGTTTGTAGTGCGCCTCCACGATCCAGCCTTTCTCGTGTGTAAAAAAGTGGACCAGGGTGTCATGGGCTTGTCTCTCCTCAAATGCGAGCTCTGGGCGCCGCCATATTGCATCTCCTAATCCGTGTAGTTTGTCCTTGGCCTCGTCAATGGAGACACAAACCTGCTGTTTTAGTGCGTGGAGTTTTTCACCCATTCTGCTCAAGTATCAGCACAGCAAAGCAACGCGAGAAACAAAAACCAATGACTGAGTTGTCTGTTACTTATGTTTATGAGTCAGTAAAACCTTTAAGAAGTGAGACTTTTACGAAAGTAAAAGAGGTGCTAAGAATAAAACTAAATCACTGGTAAGATCAGTCAGCACTCAAGTCTAACCCACTTCACTCCTTTATGTAATGTGATCTCCTATCTGTGTTCTGCTAAAGCTATGAGTGGCAGTCTGTAAAGTCCTCCTTTGATGTTAGTATTATTCTTCAGAGTCACAAAAAGCACTGGTTTCAAACCGACGTGTGCAGAAGGAGGTGAACTGAAACGTTATGCAACAACGTGCCATTGACCTTTGCATTGCTCTGTGTTATATAACATTGCAATGATTATAGCAGACTCAGCTGCACAACTGCATATGAAAAAGTTGATGTTCAACTGTGACTTTGCACATTATTCTGCACGTTGCCTTGCTCATGTCTGGAAATATGGCTTCTATATTGTACATCAATTCTGTTTTATTTTATTATTTGCACATAATGTAAATTAAAAAAAAATTACAGCTAAAAGTTTTTCTATATTTATAAATTGTAAAAAAAAAAAAAAAAAAACTCATTGAAAACTCTTATTTTGAAATTATTAGCACCTCAGCGGTCGTATAAGCGTTTTACTTCATATCACACTGTGTATGTCTATATGACAAATAAAATTAGAGTTTGGAAATTGGTGTAATTTGGACATGATAAATATGTCTATATTTAATTAAATTCAGTTTTGTTTTTATATCAGCCTTAACAATGGATATCCTCCTACTGTAAAGGACCTTTACCGGAATAAAGCATTCTGGGTAAAAAAACAAAAACAAAAAAAACGCATATCACTGTATAAGATACAGTTTGTCCCTAATGAACAAGCTGGAGATGAGGGAAAACTACCTGAGAAGAGTATTTCTATATATATATATATAACTTGGCTTTAATAAGGCACCGCCTTTAATTGTGCATTTTTGTTAAAAAAAATAAAAAAAAAAGCATAGCGGTTGAAATTGTTAGGTGCATTAATATAAGACAGGGGGCGCTGTTGTTACTCTTTTTTTTTCACAAGTCTCCAGGCTGCTGCTGATTATCCATTCATCCATCCGTCCTATATACCCTTGTCATAAAACTCACTTTTTATTGTTTTTAGACATGAGTCTCCAGACTGTGTGAGTAACAAAAAAAAGGAAAAGGAAAAAAAAAAAAAACATCCCCCCTAATGTGACCTCATACACCGAGACTCTATGCTGGCTCATTGCTCAGGCCAAAGAGAACTTTACCTTAAGAGTTACAGTAAATAAAGCTAAGCTAGTGGCTAACTGCAAACCTGGCCTCCTTTAGCTCTTTAGAACGGCTCAACTAGCTGTTAGTGTTTAGCAGTTAATGACGTAATCACGTCTTTATTTGGTATTTTAACTTAAACATTGAGGACTGTCTTCAGGAATGAACGCTTTTACATATAGGCTATATTTTCCACCTTATTTTGTTTATCAGAATTGCACGAGGGACATGCTTGATAAAGATCTAATCCATGGACGTTTCCAGTAAATGTGTTCCGACTGGCTAAGAAATGTACTTTTGCAAAGGGGCAGATTGGAAAGGGAGCAAGACAAAGAAAAACAAAGATAGTAGAATGCATGATCCGAGCAGAAAAATTAAAAAGACATGTTAGAAGACCTAAAAAATTATTTTAAAAAAAGATATAATCTGACCTTTAATTCTTGTTGAAACTGTAAATTGCACCAAACCTTTTCTAATGACACACTTTGCAGAGAAAAAGACAAAAAAACAATAAACTAAAGGGGATGGCCAAATTCTTTATTTCACTTTTTATAACACTTTGTTAAAAACGTTCATAACGTTTCTCAGACCAATTAAATAAACGTGGACCCAAGTTATGCTATCTTCAGGACTTTTAAAACAAGGCCGAACATTAAAATCAATCAGTGTTGCAACAAAATGTGTTGGATTTTTTTTCTGCGAATACAAGAAACGTCTTGGGTTTTAGTCAAAGTTGAAAAGTAAAAAAAAAAAAGAAAAAAAAGAGGAGGATGAGAGACACCTGGTTATTTTTTTTTCCCTCTCACAGATATGTAAACACATCACAACCACAAAACTTTCTCTCACAGTGTGAAAATCTGAATCAACATTCTTAATCCAATAAACCAGGCAAAATGCTACAAAATGGAGAAGAAAAAAAAAGAAGAAAAAAGTCTGTTACCAGAACAGCTGATGCTTTACGCTTGTGTTAATGGTGTAAACAAATCATTTGTTTTCCGAAGTGCTGTCCATGATTTGTCCGTTTGTAGGCAGTGTTCCTCATAGTCCTTTCACAGTCCTCTTGTTTTAAAACTTCCACTCCCTTTCCAAGACAGTCCACGATACAGAAAAGCCGAACGCGGCCGCATCGCTAGTTCATCCTCACATCTTAAAGGGGACCCGTGTTGGTTTTTCAGTCTTGTGCAAAACTAAGCAAACCTTTTCCATGTAAAATGTGCGTCCCAGGACGTGTGCGTTCCCTCACTCAGTACACTTGCCAAGAGCATACCATTAAATCATGGTGAAAACATCACCGTAGGTTTCAGTAACAAAACTAGATTTACTCTTATGTTAAAATAACATCCAAAAAATTATACACATATATTACATGTCTTACAGTATTTACAGTTACACAAGATTCTGTTTTTAAAAAAAGATGAACACGAGGTCTCTTTCTAAAGACAAACGCAAGACATTTTTGATATTCCAGTCAAAATTCAACACTTCCTGTTGCAACAAGCTTCGAATATTAATTTCTGACAATTTTCTTTTGCCTGAGATGTTTTTTTCTTCTTGTTCCGAAAATCCAGGGATTCTTTTTTTTATTATTATTCATCATTAATAGTGGTGGTGGTGGTGTTTTTGTAGCTGGAGTCATGGCTTGGACTGGACCTTGAGTATGGTTTTCAGATGCACGGACATCTGCTCCCGGCTGCTGTCGGAATGTTTGGGGCTGTTTTCGTCCACCCAGTGGCTCGGCGGCTTGGGCAACACGCTCGGCGAAGGCGGCTCGCTAAACTTGGCTCCGGCGTAGATCTTCTCCGTCTCTTTGAGATTCTCCTGAGATAAGAGCTCGCCGCTGGTGTTTCTCTGCACGTCTGCTGAGCTCAGAGGCCTCTTCCTGTCCCTGTTCTCGCATCTGATGTGTCTGCTCCTTTGAGCGTGTGCATTCAGGTTTGGAGTGCACGGCTTGTGTTTGTCTGCGGCGTGCGGGGACGGCCTACACGACTGATTCCCTCTCTCTACTCGTCCTGTTTTCGATTTCAGCAGCTGTTGGACAAACAGAGGGGGGGGGGGGAGCGAAGGTTCGGGCCTGGTACTGAGGCCGGGGTTCTGTTCAACGCAAATCAAACAACTTTACTTTGAAGTAACATCATGATGTTTTATAGTTTTACAGTGTAAAGTCTCTCTAAACAGCGTGTAAATCAGTTTCCTCTTGATTGATGGACAGAATTCTGGGAAGCTTTTTTATTTTCCTCTTTTTTCACCCAGAAACGACACAAAGCATCAACCCACGTGTCCCGTTACAGCTTTACTTCTGACTGATACGAAACACTGACGCTGGAGACTCCTTCCGTTAAACGTCCGATATCTACAATTATGTTTTAATTGTTTATAAAGTGCAGCTGTTGCCATGGTGACGATGACGCATCGGAGCGAGAAGGTTAATATAGACCTGTGATTTGCAGCTGCGCGGCTTTTCACCGAGACCTTCTGATCAGCCGTGAACCCAGAGCTCAGCAGCGCTGCGGTGCGAAGCCCCGAGCCAACTGCTGTACGTGGGTTTCGAGTTGACGCGCGGGTCACATTTGAGGGACACGTTTCTGCAGAGGAGCGACATCATGTTTCATAAGTGATGAAATAAAATCACTTCCTGTTCGGGCTCATACCTGGGATTCCTGCAATCCTTTTATTTTTGTGTATCATTTCACTGGAATGCTTTGTGCATGTGTGTGTGTGTGTGTCTCACACACACACACACACCGACATACACACACACACTTACACTGTGCTGTGTCCCAGCAGTGACCCGAGACCCCACTGGCTGCGGTCTACATTACACACCCCATTCAGAGAGCTCGGCTGGGCGAGGGGACAGCATGAAACACACACACACACACACACACACACACACACACACATACACAGAGCAGCCCGGCTGGAGGGAAGACACTTCGGTTGAGCTTCCTTCGTTACTGCTGTGTTTGGCACATGATCACACACACACACACACACACACACACACACACACACACACACTCATATTTTCACACATATGTGTTCAATCACACACATCCACAGACACAGAAATTGTAAGTCTACATGGAAGGATTTTATATACAGCAATTATGTAATAAAAATATATAATAATAATAATAATAATAATAACAACTCCTTTAAAATATATTTGTGCAGTCTATTTATCTACATAATTATTGATCTATCTATATAATTCTAAATTAAATAAATTTAATTATGAATTATATTAAAGTGCTGTAAGCAAAATTTGCTATTATTATTATTATTATTATTATTATTATAATGAAAAAGATTCCTACTATATAATTACATTTTATATTATTAATTATTAATTATCCATTAAATTATGCACATTATGAAATTATTTTACTTATTTTTAAGTTATAAAAATTAAATACTTTTAATTACTAATAAATTCTATAATAATAATAATAATAATAATAATAATAACATTCATATGATGCATATAAAATTTTCCATCACATCTCCTGCCCTTTAAAAACCCAGCAGTTCATTTGGCTGCATTACCATGTCGGTCAGTCGGTCTTTTCTCGCGCTCGTGTTCACGCCGTCGTCACTCGACAGAGACACAGTAACTCACCGCCGCGCAACACCATCAATCATTACAGCTTTCTGTCTGTCTGTCTGTCTGTCTGCTCCATAGTAAATCATCATCAAATTCACACACACACACACACACACACACACACACACACACACACACACACACCTCATTCCTTAGGCCTCCCCTCATGGTCCTTGTATGAGAACGGAAAAAAAAAAAAAAAATACTAAAATTTAAATTTAAATAAAGACTCACTGATAGTGTTTATCAGGAAACGTGTGTGACGTGTAGCTTAAGTCGCACACACACACACACACACACTAATCAGCCATAAGATTACCCCCACTGACAGGTGAAGTCAATACCACACTGATTATCTCATTGTGTTTTTGAAGTTGTCGGCCTGACAACTTAAGGAGTTTAAGGAACTGAGTGACTGTGAGAAGGTCCAAATTGTGACGTCTAGACGACTGGGTCAGAGTAACTCCAACACTGCAGCTCTTGTGGGATGTTCCCAATGTGCAGTGGTCAGGACATATAGTACCAAAAGTGATCCGGAGAAGAAGAACCGCTGACCTGGCCACAGGTGTTGACTCCGCCTCCAGATTCTCTGGATCTCGGTCTGATCGAACTCGATCCATTGAGGCTCTACCTCACAACTTACAGGACACAACGGATCTGATACTGATGGTCAGATACCACACACACACCTTCAGAGGGCTAGTGGAGTCCAGGCCCCGACAGTCAGGGCTTGTTCGGAGGCACAAGGGGGCGTTAACAATATTAGGCAGGTGGTTTTAATGTATGTTACACATCTTATATATATATATTACAAATCACCTCTAACGTAAAGATAATGTTCTCGTACACCGAATGACTTATTTAATCAAATCCTGTCAGGAATTTTCATGTTGATTGTAAAATAAACATGATGAACCGTAAAATCTGAACAACTGGACTCCACCTAAACTGTAAAAAGAAGGTATTTCTGCCTCTTGGACCTGAAATGACCATAAAAACAGCGAGCCTGACGTGCACTTGGCATCGCATCCGAGTCGCCCCTCGCTCAGAGACTCTCCCGCGCATGAACGCTTTTGGCCCGGTCTGAGCAAAACCCTTGTTTTGATTAGATTAGACTATCTAATCTAACCTCCAAATACGAAACCCGTCTCCCGTACCGTGTCGGTCCGATTAGGGACTCGAGACTCGAGAGCTCGCCGCCTCCTCGGCCTTCCATATTAGAGCAAAAATCCACCGTGTAAAACAGGCCGCGTGCTCGCCGACGCCAGAATATCGACAGATCTGATAATCGCGGAGCTTTCGCAGTCTGAGAGACGGAGCCCGCGCACGACTTCATCTCTCGCTCGCTCACAATTACTGTTTCAAATTTGTTATTCATGTCCATTTTTAGTTTTCGTCCTACACTAGAACGTTCCGCAGGGCTCTCGACAGGTTCGGAAGGGATAAGTAACGTCACTGCAACGGTTTCCGATTAAAAATGGTAAAACAGTGTTTCAGGGAATAACTGCAGGAATGTTAAAGCCAACGTTTCGCCTGATTTCGCGCGTTTGGTCAATTAGCCGGCGTTCAGCTCGTTCGGCTCGGTTCGTTCGATCAGAGGCTGGAAGCGCTTCGTATTCCCAGGAAAATTTCTTGCAAAATTCCAGTTCGAAAAGGTGAAAATCTGTGAGGCGGAGCGTCGGCATGCCGAGGTCCTGCTGTATCGCCATGAACGTCTGCACAGCGTCTCCGGATGGAATCTTTTGCTCAGTCGGAAGTAAAACTAACACTAATGAGGAAAGTAAATGTTAGAGGTTAATGTGTCTGCAGTTTAACGTTGCTGAAATGTTTCTAAACAAACGCTCGGCAGGTCGTTCATGAGAACTTGTTCGAATTAAACGTTTCTGTACACAGTGCGCTCTTAAAAGTCTAAATATATATGTGTGTGTGTGTGTGTGTGTGTGTGTGTGTGTGTGTGTGAGAGAGAGAGAGACTTGTTTGGACTCATCCTTCTTTTTCTGTATAAAGTTACTTTTTTGTAATCCAATAGACAGATACTCATTTAACCTCTTTAATCTCTCTCTCTCTCTCTCGAGCTGGTCATATTGAACATTTCTCAGACGTCTCTAGAGAGAGAAGGAGAAGAGGAATGTGTACTGATATTAATGTGGCCACATCTCATTCCCGCTCTTACTCACTCTTCAAATCCTGTCATGGTTTTGTTTTTAGAGAAAGACAGAGTGCACTCGTTTATATCTTTACAGCCGGTCGTATCAAAACATTTTGTGTCCAAATGGAGAACAGGGGGAGGAGAAGAAAAGAGAGGATTAATAGAGCTACTCGTTTAACCACATGTCTCTCTCTCTCTCTCTCTCCGTGTGTCTTCGTTTGCATTTTTGATCAACCGCACATCTCTCCCTCTCTCCCTCTCTCTCTCTCTCTGTGTGAAGCTTGTACCAGCACACTGCCTTTTGTTTCCAGTGAAATTCAACCACATGTCATCTTTTCTTTCACTTAATGACAGAAAGAGAGAGAGAGAGAGAGAGAGAGAGATGGTGGGAAAGTACAGTAATGGACAGTAATGTAGGCAGTGAGACACATGGCAGAGTGAGAGAGTCAGATGTACAGCGTCAGTGAGACAGGTATATATATATATATAGAGAGAGAGATGGATGTACTGTAGGAAGAGAGAGAGAGAGAGAGAGAGAGAGAGGGTTCTTTACATTCAGTAATGATTACAGGTATCATACAACATATTGTTTCCCCATCAGAAAGGGTTCCACCTAGAAGCTCGAAACCTTTAACTCTGTTTTTAGGAGTATCAACCCCATGTGCACTCTCTCTCTCTCTCCCTCTCTCTCTTTCTCTCTCTCTCTCTCTCTCCCTCTCTCTCTATGTGTTTGTTCAGTGGTCACACTGAGGCACTTGCAGATTTTTGACATTCTAAGCACTTGCCTCGTTCTCTCTAGAGACTGAATGCTGAACTCTGAGAGACAGAGAGAGAGAGAGAGAGAGAGAGAGAAGGGGGGAGTAAATCATTTTGATTGGCTGTACTCCAGGAAACGGTGCATTACATTAGGACAGCGATGTGAAGCCTGATCCGAGACGTGCGTCCCATCTGATCCACCAGGGGGCGCTGCTACTGAACTCCGTCTCATCATTGTGAATTATGAGGGTCGATCAGAACTCCAGAAGGAGCGCTGATGAGATTCTGTCTATCTAGTGTCACTACTTTTACCAATTATTAACCGTCAGCGCTGGTCCTATAAGTAATGATGGTGAATATTAATGAAATTAATTAATAATGAGAATATGCAAATGAGCCCCCCCCCCACCCCACCCCCATCAGCCATCCTAAAGAGTGTATAATATAATCTGTATAATATAATCTAAATAAATGCATGTAGTTCGCTATAATAGCAGGGACTGTTATTATCGACTCGATCAACACACGTTGGACACAATGCATTTACTTTTAACCTTTAAAATAGAGGCAGTTTAATACGTGTTTGAATTGCCGTATTGAGAACAGAAACGCTCCTATGTATCGACGTTTATCAAAAACAGTGTTGGAGGACGTGAATTTTTAAAGTAACTAATTACATTACTAAATTACTGTCTTTAAAAAGTAATCAGTTACATTACGGCGTTACTTTCTGATAAAAGTAACTAGTTCGAGTACGACTTTCACACACACACACACACACACACACACTAATGGATTGGGAATGACTGCTGTCTGGCTCACGGATTACATAAATTGTCTAAATAACGGATTACATTTTTGAAAAAACATAACTAAATAACTGAGACTTTAAATGGCGGAACTAATGCGTTAGATTACTGGTTACATTAAAAAAAATCCTCTAACGTTACTTTGTAACACCTTACACCCAACACTGATAAAAAAATATACTTAAATTAATTAAATCTATATATATATATTTTATATCACCAGGTCAACAATTAATGTTCCATAATTAACATTAGCTATAACCAAACACTTGACCTTTTTCCTATGGAGAAGAGGACGCTAGGCGCTACCATGTGTAACTATGGCAACTGACAGAAGCCCACTAACGAGGTGACCGAGTGACACCATCGGGGGTGGGGTCGGGTACTGGGTATTGTTTATTAACCAACATGGAGTGCAAGTTTGCTCTTTATAACAGCTTGCACTGGAGACTCCTTCCATCAGTGATAAGAAGATTAGTGCCTGAGCTGTTACCATGGAAACAATAAGGTGTTAACCGTACAATCCCGTGACTTTCATGTTAGAGAAAAACTATAACGCAGTCTGAAAGACGTCATGACCTTTTCAGTCGTGTGCGAGAGGTAATATGAATTGCAGAGCTAAGTACTGCACTAATGAAGTGTGTGTTTGGTGGTATGCACATAAAAGGAGAGAGAGAGAGAGAGAGAGAGAGAGAGAGAGAGAAGGGAATGGTGGAGAGAGAGAGAGAGAGAGAGAGAGGGATGGAGAGAAGGATGGTGAGGGGTGAGTGAGAGGTTTACAGGCCTGCCTGAGTGCTCCGGGCTGCCGCACCATGCAGTTTTACGAGAGCGAGCGGGAAGGGGAACGAGGGAAAAGGGGATGGAGGGATGTGGATGGAGGGAACACGGTGGGTTGTAAACAGAGAACTACTGTAGAGGTTGAGATGAGTGGAGTCGTAAAGGAGACGAGCGGCCGCGCCATATTTGGTGCCTGGGCTGATGGTTTCCTGAACGCAGCGAGGAAGATAGGATCGTTTTTACTCGCTTTTATTCTGATTCAAAAGGAAATCACGGTGTCCAAATATAGACGTGGGGACAAGAGATATACAGCTAGTCTGGGGGGGGAGAGAGAGAGAGAGAGAGAGAGAGAGAGAGAGAGAGAGAGGGGGAGAGATTGTCTCTGAGATAACTGGTTGAGTCTCAGAGCGCGTTTCCCATCATGTGACAGGTGTTTGTTTAAAGCTGTAGATGGAGCCGACTGATCGGGTAAATAAATTCAACTTTATGAACTAATGTTCTTTGATGTTCCTTTTTAAAAGGCTTTTAAGGATGTTACAACAAACACATCTCTTTTGCTTATGTTCTGCACACATGTTTGAGACATGGAACCATCTGGATGAAACCAAGGGTGCCAATACTTTTTGCATAGGTGAAAATGCAGACTTGCAAAATGCAGAGAAGCCCAACACGTTCTGCTTTCTTCCGGTCTATTAGACGGAGCAACGAGCAGGTTCGACATCACCCTGGTGCTGTGCTGAGACTCATGTGAGGAAATAAACAGATGCAGTATAAAGAGGGAGAGAGAGACAGAAGTGTTTAGAGGAAGAGGAAGACAGGCGCAGGGAGAAATAGGTAGAGGTGGAGATGGAGACAGAAACAAGCTCTGAGAGAGAGAGAGAGAGAGAGAGAGAGACTGACAGAAGCAGGTGGATGATGGGTTTTATCATGAGTTTATTGTCGTTACTCCAGAAAGAGCGACTGCAGCACCGTGACTCCCTCCAGAACCTCAGATCTATGACCCATATGTAGATATGTTTAAATTCACAAGTGATTTTAAACATTAATCAGCACCTCGTTGTTCACACCGAGTTTAAAGACGTTGGCTAAACAGATGACGTAAAGCGATTTAGTCTGCAGCCAATCAGGTCTCAGCTGTAAGGTCATGTGGTTCAGACACCAGACACATTAATGGAAGAAGAATAAACACTGAAGGCTTTTGGTTTGTTCTCTTCAGACAGCTTTAATGAAGCTTCATATTTATTATATTTACCTTTCATCAGGAAAGCGCCCGGCGTGCCGTAACGCCTTCTGTGTTTCAGATCTGCTCTGTTCCTGCTCCGTTCCTGCCGAAACCCTGCCGCTCGCTCTCGTAACGAAGCTCCCAGCATCGCTGATATTTAACAAAACACAACTTTACGTCTCTCAGCGGCTGGATAATCTCGGGGCTTTGCGCAGCAAGCGCTGCCAGAGAACCCGCGTCTCGTTTTTAACAGGCCCGCACTTATTAAGCGTTCTTCTACCGAACCTATTTTATTTTTCCTTTTGTTTTCACTGGGGAGCCTGGGGGCCGTCTGGCAGTGTTCTCTGCGCAGTAAAAGCCGCAAGGTCTCCGTCTTTTTTTTATTTATTTTTTATTGTATGGCAGAAATAAACGGCACGGTTTGATTAAAGAAGTCGGTGGTGACGAGGAATGCTTCTGGAGCCGCCGCGTTCTGTTCTACTCCTTTATGATGTTTATATTTATTCTCTTGGCACCGGTGTTTATCCGTCGAGGTATGAGTGAGGCAGAACCCACAGCCTTTTATCTTTTTGTTGCTGCTTAATGGCTGAACAGCGGTTTTGGGATTAGAACCTAAACCCTTCCGTTTTACTATTCAGCTCTCAACACTCAAGCCCGGGACATTTTATCCAAACAGCATGTAGCTTAGCTTTACAAGACCTGTGTTAATTCCCCTCAGCCTCGTAACCGCGGTTGAGAAACGGAAAGCGAGAGTTAGGAAACGGAAAGCAAATTGGCCCTAGCGTCTCGCTAATCCACGAGTTTTAGCGCAACGAAACAAAGGGAACGAGGGCATTTCATCTCAGGAGCGCAAGAACTCCTTAAACGTGCCGCCTGCTTTGTTCACAATAACACCATTGTTACGCGCGACACGTGTTAAACGCGGCAGTGTATCGTGTAACGCGGTTTTACTCCCTCAGCCCTCATGATAATGATCGCGACATGGCAAGCAAGTGTTGGCGCTTGGCGTCTCGCTAATCCACCAGCTTTAGCTGCTCAGCTCGGCTCAGGTCTCTTGATTCGGACTTCTAAGTGATGAAATCAGCTTCACCTCACTCAGATTGTTCTCCGGTCCAGGATAGAAATCCAGCGTGTTTGTACTAGCCTTAAGTAGCATTTACTTACAGCCATTAGCAAACGCTCGAGCAGGGCACAGAAACGCGTCCGATTATATCCTCCATCTGGTGTATTTTCTGATCCTGCCTTCACATCCCATAATCGTCTCCAGTGAAAAACTGTAAAAAAAAAAAAAGACAACATGGGGTTATAACTTGAGCATAATGACCTAACAGTACAACATACACACACAGAACTTTCTTTCGCTAAAATAGGACCTCCTGGGGCTAAACTTTATCGTGCTAATCAGCTAGCTAGTTATGGAGAACATGAAGAAGAACTCCCTGAAATGGACATATGGCACATGGGCGGATGGGGTGTTTTTTATTTATTTATTTATTTTTTAAGGGTTTGAAAGGGTTTTGTAGGGAGACTTGGTTTTACGGCTTCACTCATGAGAAATTTCACCAAAAGTTTTCACCTGGTTTGACTTGAACGGCCCTTGTATATAATTTTCTCATTCAAGTATATGAGCTGTTTGGGCTTGTAAGATATTTGTAAAAAAAAAAATTGTATATAGCATGTATTTATTATTATAAATTAGGATTATATTCCTAAATTAGGAGATTAGGGAAATTTTACCATGTTTCTATTTTTCTTTAAACGCAAATTAATCATATGACCAAGTTTGACCCTAACGGCTTCCCATAAGCACAGCGCGGTTACCCGGCTGTGTGTGATAACGGCACATTTAGCGGGTAATAAGATGATTGAGGAAACGTCATGTCCTTTTTCTAGGTGGAAGTTTGGATAAAACCAAAGCCGTGTGCTCGAGCTCCCTTCAAGGAGAACTATTTTTACAAGAAGACATTAAGTGTAAGATGTGAGAGCGGTGGCCCAGGCGGCTAAGGCTCTCGGTTGTTGATTATTCAGATCTAAGGATCCAGGTTCGAGCCCTGCCCGTTGGTGGGTTGCCACGCCCAGTACTACCCAGGCACTGCATGCGGTGCCGGTCCCATTCAAGAGATTTTAATTTAACGTTTATTTAATGTTAATGTTTGAGATACTATACTGTAAATCTGCATAATCTGTTTCCTCTAACCAGTTTGTATGAATTTCTTTATTTCAACATTGCAGGTTTATTTTAATCTATTGACAGCACCATTATAAATTATACATATTATTTGCTACGCAGTTGCATTAGCTAAAGTTTGTAGTAAAAATAATCGCAGTGTATTTATCAGTTATTACAGACTGATCCGCCTGACTGCACGGCTTTAGGTTCTGTTCTGGGGTTTTGACTGAATTCCCCCCCTCGGGCAGCGGCTCTAGAGTCCAGTGTGTATGCAGAAACGATATAAAATTAACAAAAACAACAACAACAAAAAAGCCTTACAATAACTTTGCTAATGTTACGAAACACTGGATATGAAACTATACCTAACGTGATGTAAGCTAGCGACACAGCAAGGCAGCTTAACAAACTAAGTTAAGCAAGTGATACTGTCCTATTTACTACATACAGTAATAATATACTCATAAAGAGATATCAGCTACACACCTTTATCTTTTCTCTCTTTCTTTCTTCTTTTTTCTAAAATGGCTCTGAACTTTTCTTAATTATACATTTATGCATCAGGATATTACACACTCCCAGACTAACTCATTTCCCCTGGGTGTGTGTGTGTGTGTGTAGAATGGTTATATATTATTCTTAATGATTTGACGCAGAACAGAAGAATAAGATCCTCCTGTGAAACTGTACAGTACAGTATATACAGTACCGTTCAAAAGTTTGGGGTCACTTGAAAATCTCTTTGTTTTTGTTTAGTGATTTATTTTCTACATTCTACAACAATACTGTGTATTTCAAAACTATAAAATAACACATATGGAATTAGATAATTACGTAACAACAAGAAAAACAAGAGTTAGTTGTTATTTTAAGACACAGAGGTCAGACTTTCTGTAATAGTTCT
>JAQMYJ010000039.1:34425042-34441243 GCA_030014305.1 Clarias laeviceps | reverse complement strand
CCATAATTTTTTGCCCCCCCCCCCCCCCCACACACACACACACACCATGTTAAAGTTGACCTTTGCATGGAATTGTACCGTAATTTCCTACTGTACTAATTCATCAAGTTCCTTAAATTCCATTCCGTCAGTTTTTCTATTTTTAAGAAAAAAGAAACACCCCCTACTACCCCAAACAGTAGCCTACTTCCCTTTCAGACTCTGAGTCTCATTCCCCTAGTGGCCTTGCATGCCTAAAGAGTTCTACTTTTACCCCAATTCCCAAGAACCCAAGCACTTGCAGCTCTCCAAATTCTACAAAATGTCCCAGTTTCCCAGTTCTCCTAGTTCCCAGGGTGTTTCTTTTATTTATTATTTCTGTTCCTGCTGCCTTCTTTACTACCCCAGTTATCCAAGGTTAGTGTGAGGGAAGTTTTATATTTCCTCTCGATCTTCTGATTTCAATTATCTCAGTGTTTCTAGTTCTGCCAGGACCAAATCCCCCGTAGTGTCCTGCTTGCCTAGCTTACTCAGATTCGCTAATTCTCCAAGTTCCACTCGTATTCTTATCCTGTATTTCCACAACTTTTGCTACCAAACGTCAATTTAATAAAATTATTATATTATACTAATAATAACTATTTGTATAGCACTTTTAACATTGGTCATTGTCGCAAAGCAGCTTTACAGAATAAAAGAATATATATGGAAATGTGTATAAAATGTGTATAAAATGTGTGAAAATATTGTGTGTGAATCAGAATCGATCAGATGGTCCCTGATGAACAAGCCGAGGGCGACGGTGCTGAGGGAAAAACTCCCTGAGATGGATATAGGAAGAAACCTTGAGAGGAACCAGACTGAACAGGGAACCCATCCTCATCTGGGTGATAACGGATAGCAGGGATTGATCTGCACTCATACTGTGTGTTACATCTTTCCTAAGCGTCTTCCTACAGTAGTGCCCTATTTCATGTAGTTTCCTAGTAATTTAGGGCTATCCAGTTCACCTAAATGGTCTAGTTCCAATAGTTTTCCAGTATCCCGCTAGCATCCCAGTTAACATCCAAGTTTAACTAATTTCTAAAAATTCCGCAATTCCCTTTTGTTCTGATTCCCCAGGTCTCGCAGCTTCCCGCGCATCTCATTTTCGCTTCACTTCCTCACTACTCCTCATACTATCTCAAGTGTCTTATTTCTTCTAGGACTTTCCTATAAATTCCTCGTTCTGCTTTTTAGAATCTCTAGCGCCTCTAATTCCTTTAGTGCACTATTTGTCAGAATTTCCTAGTTCTGCTTGCTCGTCTAGTCCCCTAGTTCACATTGAGTTCTGTATGTCCGAGTTCTGCTAGACTAATTTAACCTAATTTCTGCAGATTCCCAATGTTCCTCTTTGTCGGGGTTCCCTCAGGGTTCTACAGTAGTTCTTCTCATTCCCCTCCCCAGTGGTCCCTGTAGTTCTCATATTCCAGTTCTGACATCTGCAAGTGAACTTGACTTACTCACGAAGACTGGAACACACACTCGCTAAGTCATCACCCAGCCATAACCCTTCATCACGCCATCTCTTTATGCGCTCAGGCCGACGTTTAGTCCAGCGACACAAGGCTTCTCTTTATGTCGTATTAAGCCATTCGTTGTGGCGCCGAATACGCGTACTGACTCCAAGAAGGCATGTTTGGAGACAAAACTAAAATCCCCCTATTCTGAGGACACATTCCATGTTCCCTTGTGAAGCACGAAGGGAAAACTCGCTCTCAATCTGTGTGAATGTGTGTGTGTTTCTTTTTTTTTTTTTATATTTATATATATAGTGCAGCTGGACGCCATTCAGCTGTGAAACAGCGGCGCAGAAATGTGCCCACGATGATTCTGGACTGATCCCAACGCACCTGCAAACTCTCTCTCGCTGTTTTTTTCCCCTCTCGTTCTCATTCTTTCGCTCCTTAAAGCGCTATGAGGTCATTAATTGGACACATTTGCATCATTAAAATGAGAGCAACACACACACGCTAAAACAGCAGAGTTCACGTCGAGGTGCTCGCCACCCAGACGTCAGTCATTTTGACATACGTTTTCAAATCCAAGTGTTACTCTGTTCATTACCCATAATGCACAGCACATGTCAGGTTTGGAGATCATTTTGTTTAAAAAAAAACAACAGACTTTGCTATCGTGTTTGTCACGTACAGCTTGAGATGATTTGACCTCTGCATGTACAGAAGAAAACAGAGCAGGATGTCCTGTTACAGAAAAACAATCAACAACCCCAACAATGTTATCTCCTGAAATGAAAACGCAAGTGCTCTAGAATAGATTAGATTAGATTGGATTCAAATTTATTATGCATTTATAATTCATAATCTTCAATTCATTAAAGTGAATACTTTTAATCCATCTCTAGATCAAACATGAAGTTACAAAGTGCTGACACTGGAGACTCCATCCGTAAAACGTTATAGTACATAACCATTTACCTTGAGCTTAACCATCTAACCATCTACTGTAACCCTAAAAAGCTTCACCACAACGTCCTCCCTGTGCATCAGCTGCTACTATACAAACCATATCATTCATATAAAGTCCTGACCAATCAGAATCTGCCGCATTCTCATTCCTCCTGTGTGTCACGGCATCTACGTTCGGGCGCCCGTAAAAAAAAAACTGCATGTTCTTTCATGTCCACATTAGCGTTTGAGATAGAGCCCACTTGGAAGGACGCGTCCTCCAGGGCATCGAGCTTTTTAGTGTTCAGATCGTCCAAAGTAACCAGCAAATGAGGCGTTTATTACAACGTGAAACAGATGTACGATGTATGAGTAAAGATTTCATAAAATTTATGTGCCGTTTGCCGTGGCGAGCTGACCCGGCGCTATTTACATGACGTAAAGTGTATCGGTAGCAGAACCCTGTTTGTTACCATCATAATGAGAGGCGCTTGGTGAAACAAAAAATGGCCCCTGCACAGAAACTAATTGCCCTTACATATTTCTGCACTGTAGGATTTTTTATTTTTATTTTAATTTTTTTCTCTGTTTAACCTCAGATTTATGTAGCGTGTTCGCCTTTTTGCTGCAGTACAGGAGAAAGTGCAGTCAAACCACCAATGCAAACATCCACCTTTGAGGTCATTGTTAATTTTGGACGGAGCCGCATGTCAAAAGATCCCGCGGAGCAGCCGTGGTAGCCTGGGATTGTATTTTTAGGCTTTTATTTATCATCCAACTTCTCCAGCTTTTCCCATTTTCTCATGTTTGCTAAGTGCAAAAGGGCAAAGCGTTAGTCGTGAATCACAGTTTTACAATTTAACCATGAAACAAATCCCGATCACTAAGGAGGCAGATCTTTTTAGCTTCCCCGACGCTGCCAGTTTGTGTTTACCTTCCCGTTTGAGAGACGTGGTGCTGACGGAATGCGGTGTAGGTGCTAAAACTTGAACAATGCTATAAATTCACAGTAAGCTGTAAAGTGTCCAATAAACTGTCCAGGCCAATACCAGGGTTTATACGTGTCACAGAAAAACAGCATGTAGTGAAGTGGGGTACGGAGGTCATTAGTCAGAGAAGTCAAACCGAGGGCCTGAAGGGAAAGCTGAAGGAGCTGCAGAGATCCAGATCTCAGAAGAGGTGAGCTGTTCCCAGGACTCCCACAGCCTGGACACTGCACACAGCTGGGCTTTATGGAAGAGCGCTGAGCCATGGCAAATCCTGTTTGGAGTTTGCCCAAAGGTGAGACTCAGAAATTATGTGGAAAACATATTTGTCTTTGGCACAAAGCCCAACGTCTGGTGGAAACAGAACACCAGGTGAATCCCCCTGAGAACACGGAAGAATATCAACGCCAGCGTGAAGCATGATGGTGGTAGCACTGAGCCGAGTTGCTTTTGACCGCTTCTCTGACTAGCGCCAACTTTTCAATCTGTTTGTAATAATGCTTTTAATGCCACTATGTGAAATGTTCAGGATTGTTTAGTTTATTTTGTTTTACAACCAAAAATCACGAAAGATGAACTTTATCCCGGACTTGTTTTGAAAGCTCCTTGCTCTCCATGATGCTCTTTGTGTGGATACATTCTCAGTGACAGATGTACAGTATATATATACACCGAGCCACTTTAACTGCACTTTGTTTAACTCATTGTGTGACATCTTACGATAAAAATACGTACACCAGAAGTAATCCAGTGGTGTTAATACGTATACAGTTCCAACTTTACATTTTGTATTTGTGAACAAAATGTATTTATTTTCCTTTCCGTGCAATTTAATGTGGGTTCATAACATATATACAGTATCTCTAGCTAAATCTACTTCAGTTCCATGTTGTAGCATTACCGAAACATCCCAGAAGGAGCTACAACACTCATCAGGAGAACCTGGAGAACGGGATAGAGAAGTGTAAAAGATAGGAACTACAAGAACCAGAATTAGAAGAATGGGGAAGATACAGGAACTATAAGAACTAGAAAATTTGGAGAACTAGGACTGTTGGTCCTGTCAGTGGTCTATTAAAATTAGAACACAAGGAAAGTAGGTCACTAAGAAGTGGAAACAATAACAGCTGAGAAATTTGGACTTTAGGAGACTGATGATTAAGAGGAACTGTGAGCATCAGAAAACTTGCAGAAATTGAAGGGCTTAGGATATTTAGAGAGATAGAGGAATTATGGGAACACATAACATTGAGGAACCAGGACAGAGACTAAGAACAGTAGCTAACCTTGGGAAATAGTGTATCGAAGAAACTAGAGGAACTACAAAACTTTTTTTTTTTTTTAAATGAGTTCCTACAGTAGAAGAACTAGGAGAACTGTGGAACCAGACAACTGTTTGAATTAAGACAATAATGGGAAAAAACAGGAAAACTTAAAAATCCAGAACATCTTGTAATCACTAGAAGAACAAGGAGAACTGGGGAACTCGCCTTCTGTTAGAATGCAGAACTTTTCAATGTGGAAATAATATGAGAATTTTCAAAGTAAGTTAATTACACAAGAAGACGTCTTTTTTCCCGTCTTTCCGTTCACATGGTGACCACATGCTAATCAGGGTCGTTCTCCATGACGAGGGAAGCCATGTGTGGGAAAGTCATAAACTTTATATAAGCAGGATAGAATTCTGACAACACAAAACATCGCTGGGTTTGTTTCCACGCACACCAAGGTTCTGATGTTAGAATAAAACTGTTGATTGAGGTTCAATCATGTGACCAGGACATTTCGGTTGTCCAGATGCCATTGAGGTTCCAGCTGACCTAAAAACAGCATAGAGTACAATATGGAGCGACGGTTCCAATTAGATGTCAGACCACATTACTGACTCCCAGTGGGACATCTCCTGACATTTTAGAGAACTTCCTGCAAGAACATGCGGTCCCTGAGGTGGGTGAACAAGGCAACACATGAGTGTGAAGCTCCAGAAAAACTGCATAAGTCTTCATAAATGAGAATTAGAAAATAAGGACAAGTTACTAGGATTAGGTGACTTTAAGGACCGGGAGAACTATAAGAACTAGGATGTAGATTTTTACATGTAGATTTTTTGTAGATGTGTACAGTAGCTAATTGAATAAGCTAGAACTAAGAAAGCTAAAAACAAAGCAATATGTAAAACTAGGAAACGAGAGGAACTCTGACATTCAGGAAACTGAAGGTACTTGGAGAAGTAGTAAATAAAATAAAATTGGACAACTACAATACTAGAACTAGAAACTACAAAACTACTGGATCTTCTTTATACTTTGTGAATATAAGAAGTTAGGGGGAACTAAGTACATGTAGTAACACCTGTATGACTAGAAGATAAAATTATTTGAAGGACTATGAATTTTGGGGTAGGTGTAGCTCTAAGAAAACGTAGGAACTGAGCCATTAGATGACCTTGGAGAGAAACTACTGGACCTCAGTTGGGCTATGATATCATGAAGAAAAGCAATGGACTGAAAAACATGGAAACTACAAGAACTTGTAGAGATAGTAAATTAAAGAACATGGAGAACTTGTAAACTATGGGAGAACTAAGATGCTATTGGTGATAAGTTGGGCTATTAATATAATTAATGAACCATGAGAACTAATGATGTAAAGAACTAAACAAAACTAAAGAAATAGAGAACTAATGAACTGGGATTCCAGAGGAGTGGAAAATCAGAAGCACATTTCTGGAAACCAGGGAAAACCTGGAGAAGTAAATTACAAGAACTTGGAAATCATGGAAATTAGATGAACACTGAGAACTAGAAACCAGGGGAACTTGGAGAACAAGGTAACTTGTACCTAAGGAAGGTAACGGACCAGCGAGATCTGGAGGAAATTGAAAACTATTTAAAGTCAGAGAACTAGAGAAAATAAAGCCGCTTAAGGAACAGGAAACAACAGAAACGTATTTGGCCCACATCGCTGATGGAGTGATTCTGTGCAGAGGGAAGAAAAAAAGACTGGAGTGGTGGCAGATTAGGTTGTAGGGGTGAGAAGCAAAGGAGGATCTGTGGTAGAACCTGGAAGTTCTCACTCTGTCAGAGCAGGAACCATGAGAAATATGGTTAATGGGAGGGATGGAGGGATGGAGAAGTGGTCAAACACATCATTCTCTGGAATCTGTGGCATGAACAGCTGGAATTCAGAAGAGAGAAGGATAGAGAAAGAGACACGGGTGGAGAAAGAAAGAGAGAGACAGGCAGAGAGAGAGAGAGGGAGAGAGAGAGGGAGAGAATGTCCCAACCCATTAGGACCATTAGAAAGCTAGGAGGAGGAGTGGGAGAGCTTCCAGATTCGAGTGATGACTCAGATTTACGGAACGGAGCGGGAAAACCAGGAATGGCAGGAATGTACAGTTGAGATAAAGATGGAAATTTTCCAAATACTCTCCAGTCTGTGATTTCTCTTTATTTCAGTAAATATTCTTTGACTTTTATTTGATTGTTTAAAAACTAATCATAATCATAATTCAGCATCAGGCCTGGATGTCCCAAGTAACCCACTGCACATGGTGCTGTTTTAGTAAAACAATCAACAACATGCATTCTGATGGACAGAGGGAGACAAAACGAAATGACGAAATCACTCTGAGATGGAGAGATCATATAAACATATTTACAATATTCCCACCCCATATGCTTTCTCTTTCTCCTGCTGTCTTTCTCTTTATCACTGTTGATTTTTCTCTCTCTCACACACACACACACGTCTCTCAAAGACGAATTAGATGCAACTCAATCTGTCGTTCTCTTGCTCGTGTCACTTCAGATCTTCGCCACAGTCCAACGTACCCCAGAAGGGAAGAACCAGCGACAGAATGAGTGACAGAGTGAGAAATGAAAAGTAAACACACCCTTGCGCATGGACTGAGAGACGCTCTTAGCGTCCATAACAGGTTTCTCTCAAGAAAGTTCTCCAGGCTTCTGTTTAAAACCCGGGTTTCTTAGGAGACGGAGAAATAAAAACAAAGGGTTGGGGAAAAAAAGGCGAGATGAAGATCCTGTTAAGAAGCCGAGAGAAATGATGCGCGGGGAGGAAACAGGAATGCGAAGTCTCGTTAAAAAGCCATTAGCTTAATTCCATCAGGAAAACCTCGAGAGGGGAACGTGTTGAAGTGTTCTGCAGCTCCGAGTGAAAAATGTCAAACTTTCTGTTCTGTTCAGGGCAACGTTTTTTACATTGTTTAACTTGTTTAACTTTACATCAGATAAAACAGCGCTAGTCAACGCCTGTCAGCTGACATCGCTAACAGGTAATAAAAATGTTTAGACTTGTGTAAACTGGACATTTAATCGAACCACAGAAGCATCACAGCATCGTTTATCTGTAAAATGGCTTGTATTACATAGAACTCTGCACACTTTAGGCCACGCCTCCTACCGGAGGCGTATGTTAATCATCTCAGTTTACCAAGTTTTTTTTTTTCATATGCCACAGAAACTACAGGGTTTTTTTTTTTTTACTTATTAAACATGAAAAATACACCTTTTTAATCATTTACAGTTCATGCCAAAAAAAACAAAAACAAGGTATGAACAGCTTGTAATCTTTTTCTCTCTCAAGGATAAGAGTTTGGACTGGAGACTCCTTCCATAAGTGTTACATTTTACAGAGACCTTCACCATATTAATGGGTCATTTGTCTTTTGTTCATGTGACACTTCGACTCTGGACTATAGTCGACTCTAGAGCTGTTACTATAGAGATGCTAACATAACAGAACAAGTGCATTAATAGAAACCTGTGACTTTTAGAGTGCATGTGAGGCGGGATGACAGGATCGCCTGGAACACTCCGAAGGGGTTAAAATTTAGCATTGGCAAACAAGTGACTGACACGTTTTTGGGAGGAAACTGAGGAACCTGCGGAGAACATGCAGTATGATGGATGGAATATGAGGTGGCAGAGGTGTGGGGCAGCAATAACACAGACATGATGCAGCCTGAAGGCAACAGTGCTGAGGTGGGAATTAAAAAAAACTTAAACGGGAAACATGACTCAAAAACACAAGAAGCTGATTTCCAGAAGTAAAGGAGTGAGGATACTTGAGATATGATGGAGACAAGGATCCAGGAAAGGCTTCACATGTCATGCTGATTTGATGCTAGTAGCTAGGGGAAGACTGTCTTAAAAGAACCTGGAGTAAAAGGAGATGCAGTAATGAACTCCCAAAAATAAATGTAGAGGTATCAAATCCAGCTCGAGTCCCTGAAGCCCCGTATCTGTGCTTTAACTCAGCCGGCACTCCGGTACTTTTAAAAAAATGTAATTTTATTTTGAAGCTTTACGACCGCTCCACTTGAAATAACCATTACACTAACATATTCTGACCGCCGTTTCCCCCTACGGAGCGGACAGCATGCCAAAAGCAGCGCGATTCACCGCAGGAGAATGTGTTTTCAGTGCTTGAGCCATGTTAGGGCAACTCCCTGATGATGAAACTGCTGGGAATCTTAAAGGGAAAAAAAGAAGCGAGAGGAACGAGCCAGCGTGGGTGGAGACGCAGGTTGAAAAATAGGTAAGAAAAGAATGAGAGCGTGTTCCTTACAGTCCGGGTGAAGATGTGAAAACCAAAGCCAAAGAAAAGGAAGAAAATGGGGGCGTTTTCAAGAAACCATTGTTTAATACCATAGAAAACAAACCTGCGCTGCAAAATCAGTCCCGACTCCATCGGTGTGACGGCCTGACAAGGCCGCAGACTTCCCGCCTGCGAGTCTGATATGGCTCTGACAGAACCATGAAAACGTCATGATCAATCATCTTCTCGCAGGTCTTGTCCTAAACCTCGCAATGACACCAAGAAGACCTGAGCTAAACTGCCAGAGATGGCCAGAAGTTCCACCCCGGTGAGACCATGGATCAGGACGTCCACGGTGATGTCAGCATGTTGTGAAAGATGGCTTAATCCCTCGCTTCCTGCCGACACTGAGCAATGTCCAATCGTAGGCAGCTCGGGATCTCACCTCTGATGATCGTCTACAAGTTCTGACAGCATGACACCAGTTATTTGCTTTAATATTAATTTACACATATCCGCATATTGTTTGCGACATCACCCGTGTTTCGTGGAGTGATCTCGGTGGAGTTTCAGATTTCTGATTCAAAATTGATGGGTGTTGATCATTTTAGAATAGTTAAGTATTTAGGGTTATGTTTCTTACCTACAGTATGTAATGATCTTATGGATTCGTATTCATGTATGTTTCTTACATAACACTGAGAAATGAGATGATCCTCGTTCTAAACCACCATGATCTCACCGGACTGGGAAAGAAAAAAACAGCCCACAAATGGTCCAGCAGTGGGTGTCGGTTAGATCAGACCTGGCAGCTGGTAGTGTGTACGAGTCGAGACACCAGTTTAATATAAATATTAATTATGACTTACATCACTGTGTGTGATCAGGGAAGAGATGGTCCTGTTTCATGGAGGAGGACAAAATGAAAGGATGGAAGAACCCTGAATGGGCAGGATGGGGCAAAGTAGAGCTCATAAAAGAGGACTGGATAAAATTTAATCATGCTAAAGTAAAAAAAAAAAAAGAAAAGGAGGTTTAAGGTTTGTTAAAAGATGAAATAATTATGACGGACAAAAGGGACAAATCTAAACATAATTCAGTCCAAATTCCAATCTAATTTCTATCCAGTCTAATCCAATTCTAATCTAATTAAATCCAATCCATACCAAAAACAGCCCCATGCAAGCCACTTCCCACTTACTGCCTACTTTCACTTCAAGACCATCTAATCTGACTGCAGTTCATGTCTAAGGCAGGACTGTCTGATCTAATCCAATTCCAGTCCAGTCCATTTCAAATCCAGTTTAAAACCAATCCAATTTCAAATCCAATTTAGCACAATCCAAACCAGCCTATTCCAGACCTCATTCAGTCCAATTTCAATTCAACCCCAATTCCCAATCAATCCTAATCCAACCTACTCACTCTCATTCACTCATCTTCTATACCGCTTCATCCTGTATTCAGGGTCGCGGGGACCTGGAGCCTCTCCCAGGTGACTTACAGTAGGGCACGAGGCAGGGAGCCAATCCATCACAGGGCACACACACACACTTATACACACTCCACACACTCATTCACACACTATGGGCAATTTGGGAACGCCAATTAGCCTAACCTGCATATCTTTGGACTGCGGGAGGAAACTGACACCAAGCATGGGGAGAACATGCGAACTCTGCACACAGAGACGGGAACCCGGACCCTGGAGGTGCAAGGCGACAGTGCTAACCACTACTAATCCAACCCAAACAAATCAAAACCAAATACAACTCAATCCAGCCCAATCCAATTCTAATTCAGGTTCATCTAATTTAATTCAAATCCAAACCATCCTAATCCAGTTGTAATCTAGTACAACCATATCCAAATCCAATTCAATCCTGCCGAATCCAAACCAGCCTAATTAATTTCCAATCAAGGCCAACCGAGTCCGTTCCATCTCAAATACATCTAATCTCAACTCCACTCCAGTCCAACCGGCCACAAAGCTAAAAGGATTTCTGATCACGTTCTTAAGGCTGCTAAAGTAATAAAAGCTAACCCTACCTCTCATGCTAACTTTGTTCTGTATCATGAGAATTCAAACACAAATAATGTACGAGTAAAGAACAACAACAACAATAGCATCCAAAGGTACAAGAAGTGTTGAAGAAAATGGAAAATGTGATGCAAAAACTTGAATACTTTCTCCACATGCTTGCAATCAACCATCAACCCCTGACGAAGGGCCGTGTTTCAGCGGCTGCGAAACCGAGGCTCGGCGCTGGCCAGAGAGGAGCTAAAACGCTACGGCACGCTGACATCCACTCACCGCTCGGAGAACATCTGGAGTGGAGTGGGCTGCTGTGTGACACACTGGAGTTAGAGCCATGCTACAGGATTAAATATTATAAACTTCTGAATTAAATAAAGTCTCAGGACCTCGTGAGCGTGTGAAGAGATTCACAAACACACCTGACTGAATCTGCAGAAGAAATATATGAGAACAGAAAAGGACAGGGTGGAAGAAACGGAACAGAAACACCAAACAAAACAACGTGAAACATGAAAGGAAAGAAAGAAAAACACGTGGACGGGATGAAACGGAATAAAAATGTAGGAATATAAAAATCAGAACAAAGCTAAAGAAAAGAACAAAATTGAACAGAAGGTGTACAAAAAGCAAAGGATCAATCAGAATGGAGGAAGAACCATTTTCTCTTTATTGTAATTTTTTCTTTATTGACACTATTGTATAAGGAGTGTCACATGCCTGTGCATGTCTCTGTGCATCGTTAAATTAAATATGCAGCAATCAACCATCAACCCCTGACGAAAAAAGCTCTGCCTTTACATGTTAGACCACGCCCACAAGGTCATCCACTGACTCTAATCATCCTTATTAAACTGGCACAATAACGCGTATAACCCTGAATCCCACTCAGCCTTACACGCTATCCGGCCCAAATTGCAGATTTCCGAATAATCGTAGGTCTTTGACACCAAGCCCGAGAAGTCATAACTCAGACGCCATGTCACTAAACCCACCGGGACGTATTAGAGAAAGAAAAATATTCTCGTGTGCCGTCTCGTATATGATGGGGGTTTCATAAGAAAGGAGGGATCGAGACGTTATGGATGATTGCAGGAATAAAAAAAATATAAATAACAGTCCTGGAGCTGAGGATCTGCTGTGATGAGAAAGACAGAAGCGTATTAAACTGACGAGCGAGAGAAAGAGCGGTTTTACGACGTCTCAGCACCAGCCGGGTCTTAAAGCATCACTCATCATCCACCGCTGGGTGGGGGTTCCATCTCAAACCAACGCCGGGTGGTGAAGAAATATCAATTTACACGAAAAAATAATAAAACGTCATAGAACAGGAACAATTACATATCCAGGATTCAGGATCCTGATCGTTCAGAAGGTGGTGATTAGTTTTCCATAGCAGCGGCTCTGACAGTAGTGCCGGTTTATATTAATGTGCTCGTTGTAATAAGTTATTGTTTCTACAGTAACATGAATAAAAAGTAACCCTGGTGAAAGGAAGGAGTGTCCAGTGTCAGAGCTCTTTCCCAGTCTGAAGTGAACACGTGACTCAGGTTTGCTGCCTCGACATTAAAGCCTCGGCTTCAAAATCGCTCGCTCACATCCAGACCAAACGTCCGCGACCTGGGGCAGGAACATACCATCTGCTCGGTAGAGCTCCCAGGTGGTCCGTTTCCATTGACAAATGGACCAGAGAGGTGCCAATACTTTGCACAGGCCTACACATGGTCTCTATTCAGTAATTGTACACGTACATACAAAGTGAGAGCTGAATAGCAAACGTATGCTTCTCGCTCTTGCCATACTCTCTGTGTTTGTCTCTCCATCTACTCTACAATCAATCTCTCATTTTTCCCCCATCTCTCCCTCTTTGTCTCTCGTCCCATCCCCCTCTCCGCGTCTCTCTGAGATCTGTCTCTTCTTTCCTCTGTCCTGTTTAGTTTAACTCTCTCCACATTACCACTTACACTGTACAGCTCAGTGGAACAGCGCACGCTGAAAAATGGGGACTCGCAAATTAATGGCTAACACATGTTCCCCATACCTTACACACACACACACACACACACACACACACACACACACACACAAGAAGTCACCCATGTGCTGGTCTTTTTTAAGCTGCTGCCAGGAAGGTAAGACTACACTGCAATCAAATAGCGCTTTGGGACAAGTAGCTTAGCGCTCGTTATTAGAGAGCCAAGACCAAGTACGATATCAACACCAAACTGTATCAACTTTTCATTTCTCGACCATCATGGATGAGGTTTTGGTCTTCGAATGGCACAACTTTAAGTGCCAATGTTCACCTTGGAGCTGATTATGAACATGAATCCATGGCACGTATAATAAAATCAGTCTGAATTGTTTTTTATGAATTTGTTCGCCAAGTGTGAAACAACAAAAAACGTTTGTTAATTGTAAAATCTTTGAAAACTCTGAAAACTTTGAAAAAAATCCCTCTAAGCTGCGCTTACACCAGCCTTCCACGACACAGCATACAGTACGACCTGCACAGAGCATCGCTCTAGTTGTCCTCTAGTTTTGATGTCAAAGTAAAATTCGCATTTTCTTTGAATTATATGAATATTGCATTCAGAATTCGTGAACCATGAATGTTAATAATACACTTCCTATATTTATAACTTTGACAAATATACAATAACAGATCGAGTCGTGTAGTCAGCCAGCGAGGTAGTTGTAAAGAACCCTGCTGTTAAACTAACTAGCTTTCAAAACCTTTAAAAGAACTTAGCTTTAACTAATGTATTTAACTAATAGAAATTGAGAAATATCTATTCTTCAGACACATGCTTACAAAATGATAAAAGAATGATAAAAGCGTAACTGAATTTCATCTCTGTAAGTCACTTTTCTGGCATAGATCGTCAATCACGTCAGACTAGAGATGAGTACGAAGTCGTTTGTTATTCCTGCCAACAACTCTGCATTGTTTTCTTTTTCCCTTCCATGACCAAGAACTCAAGACAAACACACTTCTGGCTGTTTAGAGTGAAAACACACTAGAGCGATAAGTTCAGAGCTGCTTCAGGGTCAAACAGCCACTGCCACTGGATCTAAACGAGTCTCGGAAACTATGAGATAAAAGCTGAGTGCTGCAAATCATGTTTTTAGCCCATAACAGCACAGTTTTACTCCGATCCCCGTGCACATTTGCAGGAACTGTTGGGCTGACCTACGCAGGTGGTTTTGTAAACAAGACGTCTAAAAGGGCGTCATCTCCAGAGGATGAAATAACACAGAAATATAACAGAGCTAACGCAAATCCCTTCGCAGCTCAGACGGAAGAAGAGGTTGAGAACGTGGCCTTGAACATCCATGTACGTCTTTTCCAGCTGACGCTCACCACAATACGACCGAGTTGCACGAGTTCCCATTAGCACGCGAATCGTACGGTTCTGAGTGAATGATTGGTCAGCATCACTCTGCACTGACAGGAAGTGATGGATCAAGCCATCTTTCCCAATCCAATGACATCATCATCATAGATGTCATGAACTATGCTCTCAGCGGGGCGGAAACTTCTGGCCATGGATGACTGTGGCATCTCCGGGAATTGAGCTCAGGTCTTCTCGGTGTCACTCCGGAGTTTATAATGACCTGTGAAGCCGGTCTATGGGGGCGCAGGAAGCTTATTAATCATGTCATTTCTGAGATTTGTCAGAACGATGCCAGAGTCTGACTAATGTGACCACGTCGGAGACGGGAAGACTGTGGGTCATCACATGCAGTGGTTCAGCGTTCAGCTGACAGCACAGGTTTTCATCTGGTAGCCTAGAAGACAGCTTTTAAGAGACTTGTTTCTACTGCCAATGCCTTTCCTTGGTCCCAAACCTCTGACTCAGATGAATCTCGAGAGGTCGCTTTTGTTTGCACACCTTCACATGGAGAACTTCAGGCCTCCATTTGGATCGGATATTTGGACTGCTGATTTGTGAACTGGCAGAACAATCCGACGCCGTTATGGACATTGAAGAATCTGCATAGAGATTAGATAAATGTTTATTTTCGTTTCTAAAGGACAGGCTGACGAATTTTGTGGCTGTACAACACATTAACATCTGACTCACCAACTGTTTGGGATTTGGAAATTGGAGATGAGCAAAATATCCTTGTCATAATAACATTAATAATGTGTCGGCAGTGACCGTTTGGAGACGTCTGCCTGGTTAACGTTATTGAGGTTAAGTTTAAGGTTACCTGAGTAAAACATATGGTTCTTGATTTTGAAGTTCCTGGGGGAAAAAGTCAGATTATTAAGGCTACAGTTAGGGGTAATGATGTTTAGGTTAAAGTTAGGCTTACTAAGTTTAGGATTCAGGTGACTGAGGTAGAGTTCCTGAGTTTAACATTTTTGGGGTAAAAAGCTCTTAAGATAAAGATTAGGGTCACATGGGGAAAATAGTTACTAAAGTTGAGGTTAAGGTTCTTGAATTTTAAGTTAAGGCTCCTGGGTTAAAAAGCAGAGTTATCAAGTACTGTATATGGTTAGGGATAATGAGGTTTAGGTCAAAGTTAGGCTTAAGTATTAACATAAATGTTAGATGTTAGGGGTTTTGGGCGGTCTAGGGTGGGAGCAGGGTCTACCATTCTAGAAATCAAGCTTCGTGCGGTTTATATTAGAGTTAAAAGGGTCTTAGGTTAAGTTTAGAGGTAAAGGTTAGGGTTACTGGGGTAAAGATGAAGGTTCTTGAAGTTGAGATGAAGGGAACTGGAGTATGCCAGGTTACAGTTACGGTCACTAGAGTGGAATGTAGGGTTGTTAAGGCTAAAGTTATAGTTATGGGAGTAAAGATTAGGGATACTTGAGTTTCTAACATTAAAAAGGAGGCAAAGTTTATAATAAAAAAGTAGGTTTACTGAGGTTAATCACTATTTTAAATTAATTGTAAGTAAGTGAAGCGTTACTGAGTTAAAGGTTCTGGAGATTGAGGTTCTTGAGGGTAAGATAAAGATTTTGGAACAAGCAGGAGGAGTTGAACTGAAGGTCAGGAGAACTTGGGCCATGGCTGGCATCACTTCCGGCCCACCATCTAGAGGACATTATGTTTTAGGGTCAAAAGGCCTGAGGACAGTCGGATGCCACCTGATGACATCATCTCAGTTTTAGGCCCACTGCTTTTTTCCCTTTACATGCTTCCTCTGGGCAACATAATCCGTAAGCATGGTATTAGTTT
>JAQMYJ010000039.1:34373527-34392506 GCA_030014305.1 Clarias laeviceps | reverse complement strand
AGAGAGAGAGAGAGAGAGAGAGACAGAGAGAGAGAGAGAGAGACAGAGAGAGAGAGAGACAGAGAGAGAGAGAGAGACAGAAAGAGAGACAGAGAGAGAGAGAGAGAGAGAGAGAAAGACAGAAAGAGAGACAGAGAGAGAGAGACAGCGAGAGAGACAGACAGAGAGAGAGAGACAGAGAGAGAGACAGAGAGAGAGAGAGGAAAAAATTAGTGGGTGAAAGAGAAAGAAAAGGAGGGCAATTCAAGTGAGAAAGAGAGCAGAAGGAGAACGGAAATCAGAAGGGGAATGAAAAACATGGCTTTAGGGGATAATGGGAGATAAAAGGAGAAAAGAGAGAGAGATGGAAAGGAGAGAACAGAAGGAGGGCAATTATGAGGCAGAGAGAGACAGAGAGAAAGAAAGAAAGAAATTGAAGCACAGGTGAAAGAGAGCAACAGAAAATGATTGAGTACGGTAAAGAGGAAGAGAAAGATAGAGAGTGAGACAAGTGACAGTTAAAGAGTCAGCCAGGTTAAGGGGAAAAAGAAAGACAGAATTATTAGATGTGTAAAAGAGAGGGATGAGACCGGGAAAGAGAGGCCCAGTGTGTGTGTGTGTCCTGTACAAGAAGAGCTAGAATAAACCAATTAATTCTCTCTCTCTCTCTCTTGTTCTCTCTCTCTCTCTCTCTCTGTGAGGTCCCCCCCCACCCCCCCACCCCCCACCGCTGAGGAGTGAGGAAAGGAGCGTAGGATGACAACAAAGTGCACACTTCACACTGGAGGCCTCGGGGCGCTGAGTGCACTTCACTTCCTAAACCTTCCTCTCAACACCAAGAGGATTTACACATATACACACACACACATACACACACACGCGCGCACGCACACACACACACACACACACACAGTGTAAGAGATCAGATCGTCAGAGAGAGAGAAACAATGAAAGACAGAGACACATAAAAACAGAAGGCAAACGAAACAGATGGAACTCAAGATGAAAGAACAATCCTAAGAAAAAAAAAGAGTAGAAAGAAAAAAGAAAGGAGCGGAAAGGGCAGAGAGAGAGAGAGAAAGAGAGAGAAAGGTGAAAAGGAGGAGAGAAAGAAATTGAAAAAAGGTCAAATGGAGAGAAAGAAGAAAAAGGAATGACAGAGAGAGAGAGAGAGAGAGAGAGAATGGAAGACAGAAACAGGAACCCACATATTGTATGTGTGTGTGTGTGTGTGTGTGTGTGTATGAGATGAAAGCGGGTCGTCACACGGCACAGCTGCAGATCTGCTGCGTCTCAATCCAGCGAGAGAGTGCGTGATGGGTGGCCGAGAGGAAAAAAGAGAAGGATGGAGGGATGAGTAAGAGAAAATTCCCTAAACTCCCGTTACCCATGATGCCTCAGCGCACTTGCCGTGACGTGGTCGGCTTTAAACACACTGCCGATAACAAACACACTAAGACACACACACACACACACACACACAGAGCTCTTCACGCTTATAAAGCAAAAGGTTTCTATATGTAAGTACACATATACATACTGAGTTATACATGATGCTGCAAGAACCTTTCCATACCCCAGTGTGTGTGTGGGTGTGTGTGTGTGTGTGTGTGTGAGAGAGAGAGAGAGAGAGAGAGAGAGAGCGTGAGTGAGAGAGTAAGAGAGAGAGAAAGCGTGGGAAAGGATGCCCTCAGCTGGCAGCTCACAATGACAATTTCTGCACACACACACTCACACACACACACACTCTCACACACACACACACACACACACACACCTCACATGTTTTCTGTGAAATGCAAAAATATTTCAAAACTTTCAAAAAGTTTCCTCATAAAAAACCTTCAAGGTTCTTTGGTTCCTGCTCTGGAGAAAGCCTTAGAGATACTATGGAGTAGACGGAGTAGAACCCACTGTGATAGAACCACTCAAGAACATTTTGGAGCTCATGGTCCTGTGTGTACACTCATACAAAGAAAAAAGAGTGGAGTGTTCTGGTTCCACCATGGTAGCGTTCTGCACAGAACCCTTCTGGGGTTCAGAGCGACAACTTGAGAGCCAAGAAAGGCTGTGTTTAGAAATGTCTCCTCATCATGAAGGGCTCCGATCTGAGTGGAACGATGTTGTGGAAACTTGAAACCACTAAGAAACAATCCAAAGTTGATTGGAGGAATGATGAAAGAACCAAAACAGTATTTCAGTGTCAGAAAGAGGTCCAAACAGAACCATTGTCAGAAACAAGAACGCTTAAAAACCAAACATTATTCTCAGAGGCGTTCTTCAGTTGTCCCTCTGAGACATTAAATGCTACAACATTTTGCCATCGGAAAGAGAGTTCCAGTCTGAGTAGAACGCCTTTTTTTTCGAAAGCTACGTTGAACCTTTAAGACTTACCAGGACAACTCCAGGACCATCAGGATCACAGAACATTTTAAAGAAACCTTTCACTACCCAAATTTATGAAACATAAATTTCTTCAACCTTTAGTGTCCTTTTATGGTCTATTGGATAAATAATGGTTCTCAGGCTTCTAACTGGGTTAAGTACCCTTTCTGATGGAGGAAGAGCACCTAGAACATTTAACTCTTTAAACTGAATGACTTGCTGTTAGGTTATATGCAGAAAATTCAGAATACCCAAGGGTTGGTTCCTCAGTCTCTTGGAAAATCTCTATAAACCCAAGAACCATAGAGTGTTTCCCTGTCAGAATCTGAGTAGAACTCATCTTGTTTTTGAAGGTTAAGAACGTTTGATTAGACAACAAACCATTAAAGAAACCAAACTATTTCTAAAGAACCTTTTGGGGGGGACCTCTTTGTTTATTGGATGAAAAGGTTCTACATGAATGAAGAAACTTCAACAGAATTAGAAAAATAACCCAAGAACCCTGAATGGTTCTAAACTTTCTTTTCAGCTCGAATAACTCTGTAGAGAAAGTTTTTAAGAGAGTGTTTTAATTAAAAATAAGTACGCAAGTAAAATCTTGGGTTAAATAAGGGGCCCCAGCTTCCAAAGGCGATTCTACAGAGGAACCGGACAGATAGAACCTTTAGATGACAACCACAGAAATGTTAAGAGTAGCATGTGACTATGGAGCAAATTGAAACGGTTATTATTGCACTAGCTATGTTAGAGAATGTTCTAGCTCTAGTGTGGCATAGTGACTGAGAGAACCCTGTGCTGAGAGACCATGGTTCTCTGTACGAAACTGACGCTGTGAGAACCATGACGTTATGCAGAGGCTCGACGCTGTTGTGCTGGACGCTGATCGAGTTTGTCTCCATTACATGGCGGCGTTAATGCAGCGTGAAACTTCAGCCTGAGTAAATACGTCCAGGGGAATTCACACGTCCAGGACGTTCTCTCACCGCACGCTGCCGCTGGCGAAAACCTGGTTCCTCTGTCCTGTAGCGGGAATTGGGATTACGCTGAAGTGAATTTTAAGGTTTTTAGGTTTTTGGGGTTGAAACACACATGGAAATCCTGCTAATGTCAGTTAATACGGCTTTGTGGAAATCTGGAAGGCTGAGGAGCGCCGAGGAGCGACAGGGATCCATTACGCGCCACATTTAGTTGATCGTTCACACTCCTGGAGACCGCCGGTGCAGGGGAGCGACATTAAAAACAGATAATCATTAAAGAGTCGTTACAGAAGCCCGGGGAAACAGATAGAGTGAGAAACGGACAAGGGGAAAAAAAAACAACCAGAAGAAAGGTGATGAAGAAACGTAGAGAAAAATGGAGCAGAAGGTTCTGGTGAGTGGAAAGGGTGTTGGGTCAAATCCCACGGCTAGCACGAGGAAGCTTAGCCTGCTCGCACTTTCCAGTATCTGAGGCACACTGGTTAAAAATAGGTTTAACCGTATAACGTAAATACTGTATGACGTCATCATGGTGCCTCTGGTGCTTTTGGTCTCCAGACGTCATCAGTAAAATCAAAATGAAGAAACATTTTCCCGAACAATACCAGTGGAATTCTGCTTTAATTGTGAGACAAGTTTACAAGAGTCACATAAAAACAATAAAAACAAACCTGCGTAAATGGGGAAACTAACCAATCATTTTTCTTTGCCAGAGCAAGAGGCGGAGCTACAGTTTCCACACTGGAGATTATTTCCAGACCATCCTGAGCGTCTTATACCACAAACCATTTTAGATTTAAAACAGTTGCAATCTAGTTCTAACATTAGATGTCACATTTCACAGACTACGAATGCAGCTTGATGTTAAAGCTGGAGCTGAGAATCGTCGCTATAACGTAAAGACGAACTTCAGAAACCGTCTTTCACGCATGCTAAAGAGCGTCTTTCTGAGCAGAACTTAAAAGACGCTTCCTGACGAAGTAGCTCCGGTGTTTGTTCAGCTCTATGAACGCGCGCTTGGTCTTGGAAAAACACAGCTGCTGAGGAGAACCCCGCGAGAACCCTGCGAGAACGCCTCCTCCGGAGAGGAGCGCAGTTTGTGCCGTTTGTTCGACGATCACGTGACCTCCATCTGCAACCAACTTCAGACGACATCTCACCCGGAGACGCCAGCTGCGGGGGGACGTGTTTATTTGCCGAGCCGTCGTCACGTGTCCGTCATGTCGAGGCTCGTAGTTAATCTCAGATCCCGAAATCTTCTGTGATGAGCTTCAGTTAAAATGTAACGCGTCATGAACGATCACGCAGAGATGCTACAGAACACACAGAAACACCTCAGACCTAAAGAGTCGTGTTTATACGGTCAGGCGGTTCTCCAGCGTACAAACATAAAAGATGAGAAAATTAATAATTTCCTGCTTTTTGTTCTTTTTACATGTGTGTATTGACCAGGGCTTAAACAAGCCAGTTAGAATTTCCCCTGATGTGACCTCACACAAGAACAGCCCCTCCCCCCGGTTTGCTCTGAAGGGGTGTGGCTCAGCAGTAACTCGTTAACATGGAGACTGAAATAGTGTGACTGGAGGAGGAGTGAAACAACGCGTAGTTGTGTGAGATACGGAAAAATGCACTACATACAGTTTGAGGAAGCTTCTTGTTCAAGATGGGACCTTTAAGGAAACAGCAATCCCACTGGGCGTACCATTTATAAATTAAAAAATTCTAGCGTGTCATTTAAAAAAAAAAAAAGAAAAGAAAGAAATAAGGGATACGAGTCATGTGGAATCACAAACATCAGTAATTAGTATAAAATGTTAGAAATGAGAAGCACATCTGTACCACATCTGTACCAACTCACTTCATTACATGCAAAGCTCTTGGCTCTTACTTTGGCCAGGTGTCGGGGGTTAAAAAAAAAAAAAAAAAGTAAGGATCCAGATTGCAAATTTGGCTACGGACATGTTCGAAAGCAAAACAACAAACTGGTGCAGGATGGGGAGGTTTAGGGAGATGGGGGGGGGAGGGGGTGAGGGGGGTTAATATACTCTGGACGGGTAGTGTCCACAAACAGGGCAGTGACCCTGTTGACCTCTCACACCCTGTATCACTTCCTTTGGGAACAGGAAGTCATTTTATCCTCCTCTCGGGTTTGATCTCAGTGCAGCTGGAGGTTTATTCGAAAGCAAAGTTCAGTCGAAGGAGTTTTGGTGGAACTGGTGCCCCTGGAGTTCAGGCCTCCCCTCTGATAGCAGGTGTGTGTGTGTGTGTGTACAGGTGGGAGTGCATCTTTTAAAGAAAAGGGAAAAAGAACACAAATAGTTTTTATTATTCTTGCAGGATTTTTGAAGTGGGTCACTGCGACACCGAACAGACATAACATGGCGCTTAAAAAGGCTGAGTGTTTGTGTTTGTTCAGCTCTCTCCTTAATCGGTGCGGGGCCCACGGGAAGTTATTACAGCGGGGTGGCACAGTCCGAAACTCCCGCCGTTAATGACGGGGAAAACAGCGGCTCTGAGGAGAGCAGGGATTAAACAAACACACACGGGGCGGCTTTGAAGTCGGGCAGCGGGCAGCTAGAAGTGCGGGAGGAAAAATATTGTCAGACGGAGAAAAGAGCCGAAGGAAAAACACGAAGTTACGGACGAGGCCTGGAAAAAACCCGCAAGGCTACCGAACGGCACCTCATTACAGGTCCAAGTGCACTCAGGAGCGAAGAAAAAATATTTATCTGATTGTAGACGTTTTAGGAGATTTACGACGGCGAGGCAGACGGAACAGAAACTCCCGCTAATACAACGACCTCCATAAAGGTTTTATTCCTCTTACACCACAGCAGTCAGATAATCTTTATCTTTAATCTGATAATCGCTGTTGTTTAATTACAAACACCACTTTTTTTAATCTAAAATCCAAATTATAATTTTATTTGTTACATAGTATGACATGCAGAGAAATGCTATACCTAGTGACCTAAAAACAGAGATTTCTCTATGACTAAAATAAATTGCACTATAAAGTACAATTTTCTTTTCAATAAAAGTAATTAGAAATTAAAAAAAAAAAAATTTAACATTTAGGATGAAAATTTACAATATTTACAAAGTTATCAAACTAAAAGTAGAAGTACTCAGTTTAAAATATAGGGCGAGAAATTATGCAGGATTTACAGACTGTACAAAAAGAAATTCTGAGGTAAAATAAATTTCTGAAGTATAAAAGTTTCAGAATATACCTGTAAAAATACGTTGCATGTGTACGACAGCAAACAGTGTGTAAACAAGAACAAGAAATGTGCAAAGTATGAGGAATGTGCAAATGTGCAATCTTTTTATTATGGACCGTAATGATGTGGGACATTCCTGAAGTTCTTTCTGAGAAGCAGAAACTGGTTCTGATGGTCAGGAACAATCCAGGAACCGGAAAACGGTTGATGGGGCACATGGGCAAAGAAGAAGCCTTCTGGAGGAGCAAAGTACTGACCAGGGGTATGCCTGGAGGAGTGAGACTGTGAGAACATTGTAGCAGCTGTTGAAGCATGGTGATGGTAGCGTCAGGCTTTTGGGGCTGTTTTGGAAGAAATAATGAAGAAGAATGAGGAGAACCTCAGGGTTCATGAGCAGAATCTCAAATCTGGTTGGTAGTGGAGCACGGTTTTATTCCAGGACAGTGTCGGGTCTGTGAGAGGACACTGACAATTTAACACAACAAGAAGCCTGGTCAGATATCCAATCAGAAGCGTGATGGTGTGGAACGGATGTTCATCCTAATCCCAGGGCTGCTCTAGACATCATTCTGACCCTCTGTTGATTCCAGAAAACCCAAAATAAATGAAACCTTGTGCTCCAGCCTCTTTGTGTTTTTCTTCTGTTAACCCAATATGGCCATGACGTTCACTTCAATGACGAGTGTGTGTGTGTGTGTGTGTGTAAACTTCTGACCATTACTATACGAATATAAACCTGTGATTCAGAGCTGCACGACTAGACAATTAATCAACAGCCCAGGACCAGCTTCTTCAGAATGCGAAATTCAAACAAGTGCTTGTTTCTGTAAAGTAGATGTAGGCGGGTGTGTTGTAATTGTGTATATGAGTGTGTGTGTGTGTGTGGGGGGGGGTGTGCGCTGATGTGTTTGGGTAAAGTCTCTCTGGGATTTGGACAGCTCTAAAGTCATGTTTTCACCCAGGAGTCAAATGGAAGGGAGTTGCTGAGGGAGTGTGTATTCCACCTGCTCGCCATTAAGCAGCTGAGAGACATTAACACAGCAAAAAAGAGAAGAAAAAAAAGACGGCCGCAACAAACGAACACAATGGCAGCTGCCACAGGTAGATTGTATTTACTCTGAAACCGAAAACTCTGAGAATATTTTTATTGGAAGTCGATCTCACGGGACCTGAGACAAAACTCTGGAGCCGTTCCGACTGGCAGCGCACATCGCAGCGCCGCGGCCGCTACGGCGTCCAATACAAACACGGGGAACGGTGCGAAACGCTGAGAAAACACAACATTAACCAGAGACAGGCACGCTAAGATCACGCAGCGTGAACGTACAAACAGCTCCGAATTTATTTATCAACACAACATATTAATATACTTTTGTCTCTATGTGTTGTGGGCGGAGCTTCATATCAGTATGAGCAGGAACTCTGACATAAGGAGTAAATTATGTATACTTTACATATTTAATATTCACGTTAAAATGTACTAAAACGGGCGTAACTCTTGATGTGATGAAGTTTCCTCTAGTGTCAATAAAGTTTCCTGACATCAGTACCAATGAGTTTACACTTTTTTCCTGGGGAATCTGACCTTTTTCTGCTTTTAGGAGAAAGACAAAAAGAGAAGCTCGTGATGGACAGCTGTTACAACAATAATTTATATAATTAAAAAAAAAAAAACTGTAACTGTAGGAAAAGAAGAATGAAATACTTTGTAACTTTGTCATTCTGTCTTTGATCAGGTCTCTATAGGGTTCTCTAATGCAAAAAGGTTCTTACAGTGTGTTCTCATCTTGTACCACGTAGAACGATGATGTCATGGCTCTTTATTTTTTCCTTAATGGTTCTCCAGATACACAGAAAAGGGCAACCCTGTGCATTTAGGGTTCTTTGCATTATTAGGCTTGGAGGCTCTATGTAGAACCTGCTAATAGATCCTTTCATCCACGTTCCTTCAATGGAACAAGCTAAAGAAACTCTAAAGATCCTAGAATTAACCCGTTTATAAAAGACAGTGTTATTAGCCGTGTGCACTTAAATGTAGCGAAGCGTTCATACTTTGAAAAAGATTCATTAAGTGTTCTTTCAAATCTTCTAATTTTAACCAGTCGAGCTCCCTGAAAAAAAAAAAATAAATAATTTTACATACAAGCCGTGTTTAGCACTAGAGACACCCCCGCCCCACACACACACACAAACATTTCCTCCATTCCAGCTATGAGCACACGGATGGTTTCCGATAGCGTCCAACGGTCTGTGAAACGGCTGCCGCTCCCAATCAGGACTCAAGCGTCCGCGTGCAAACGGAAAGGGACAGGTCCAGGTTTGGAACGTGACCAGCCTAAACACACTTCCACTCACTCAGTGAATTGCGTTTGACACAAGCACTGAACCGTGAAGCGGAGGCGCATCGGATGCTAAGGCTGGTGTTAGGACCCCAAAACTTCCAGGCCACCCGAACTAACCGTGCTGACCTTAAAGAAAATAAGCTAAAGTTTAATTCGAGCCACATGATTTCACGATCGCATTACAAGCCTTACTGGGTAGCAAACAAGCATAATATACTGTATAACAGTTACTAGCTAAGTAGCAATTATTAGCTAATAACCTGACAGAGATGGAAGTGCTTTTCAGAGAATACTTTTATTTTGGCTAACCTGAAGCCAGCATGTGGTTTTAATATCACATTATTAGCACAATACAGCAAATAAATAGCAATCGCTAGTAACAAAACTCAAACAAGCTAGCATGGACAGAACCTAACAGAAACTAAACAATACAAGTAAATTATATGTTTCTATTTGCAGCATTTGAGCTGTGATAGTGGGATGCTGCTAGCTAACGTGCAGTTGAGGCTAATAATGTGACCCAAACATGTTAGCATATCAACAGGAGGCAAACGGAGGCCCTGCGGCGTTACTTCCACAGTCAGCCATCTATAAGGAAGTCTCTAGTCTCAGGTAACTGAGCTTTTCAGCGAGCTGGGCAGACAAGACTTTCTGCTTCATGGCTAACATGAAGTATGTGTGACATGTTGATCTTCAGTAAAGATTTCCAGCTAGCATAACTACACTAGCGATGCTTCCGAGCTATTAAAACCAGGTTCTCTCCGGTTTAAAGTCTTAATGAGTACCAAAAGAACTACATTAATTTCCGTCTAACTCTCTAATAACAGCTAAGAAAATGATTGAAATCAGCTAGCTGTTTCTCGTATGTAAGTAAATAACGCAGAAAGCAGATGCATTTTATGCCAAGGCTTTGGAAGTCGGTTAGCCAACATTTGATTCAATGTTTAGTACACTTAATAAAGACAAAGTTCCTTTCCAGTGTAATTCGGTGAAGGCCTCCATTATGGGTTTATTCGAACCAGCGTGGCTCCACATGGATCCAATATTGCATTACAAGCCTTATTGGGTACTAAACAAGGACGATGGGCGAGCGTCGCTATCTAAGTACTCACTGGAGCACTTCAGCGGTACAGGTTAGCCAATGTTTGATTAAGTGTGCTTAATAGAAAGGTTTTTTTTCTTTTTCCTGCTAAGGGGTTCCATTACAGGTTATTTAAACTAGGGTTTCCCTGCACATGGCTTTAATATCCTCCTCCGCGGTCCATGCAGTCTATTAGCGCTGCCTGGTAGGAGAGATACGGTTACTCTGAAACGCCACCGTGGAGCAGCGGCTCCCTGATTGCGCTTTTACAGTTTTACGAGCTCTCAGATGCGCTAAATGCACTTCAGATGTGAGCCGGGCCGGATCCGTGTCCGCCCGCGTCAGGGCCTACACTTTGGGCGCACCGTATCGTATTTGCGTCTTGGCAAGCGGTCGGGACGGCGAACGTCAAGGTTGGCTTTAAGGCAGATTGACAGCCTGTGGTGGGCTTTCTATCTTCAGACAAAACTCGGCTCTAAAACCCCCCTGTGGAAAAGCATGATGAGAGCGAACCCCCTCACTGCCCTCCTCCCTCCGTTCGCTCGCCATCCTTTCTTAAAAATTCGATTAGGCGAAGTGAGATTTGTGAGCTGGACTGGAAATACCAAACCGGTCACGTACATGGCAGGAAACGCTTTGATGTAGGTGAAGATATTCCAACCTCTCTGACTAAACACTGATGACTGAAATTAAACACCGATAGAAGTTATAATAACGTTAACGCTCAGGAGAGGGCGTGCAATCACGCCCCGGGGGGTATTGGGTATGAGGGAATCCACCCCGAACGACTCGTGTTTATATTTATTATCTTTATCACACAAGTACTTTTCACCTTCCTACATTACCCACGACGCTGTTTGACTGGCCGCGGTGAGGGGAGCTTTAGCGCTCGATTCATCTCTAGTTAAAGAGAGTGATGCGGCGGCACTTTGGTCTGTCCAGCTGTAAAAGCTTATAACAGGATCGCTAACGTTTAGCTGCATTTCATTCTGGAACTCGTTTGTACCCTCTTTGCTGCTTTCTTATTAACACACTAAATGGTGAATGTGTAAAAAAGGAAGCTTATGTTTACGCGGCTACGGGTGAATCACCGTTTAAGGTTAAGCGCTGTCCGAGCGGCGCACCGAATACAGACGAAACTACGGCAGCAGGCGGCATGTTAGCGATAAATATCGTAACCTAAAGGGTGGAGGAATTCCTCTTCTCTTTTTTCTCTTCATTTAGTTTTTTTTTCATCCAGTTAGGGGAAGACCCTCTTCTTGACCGCCGTTCTCCAAACATTCCCAGCGTTTACACGAACTCGTAGGACGCACTGAAAAATGTGACAGCTCCCCTCCCGACTCCCGAGCGCTAAATGAGCAAGAACGGCCCGGGCGATGTAAACACACTGAGAAAGAGCGAGCTGGGCAGCAGCGGTAGCACGTCTTTTTGTTTTTAATATCGCTGACGCGTGTTATTACATGTCCAAGCTGTTGCAGTGAACTTCTTCTGAACAGTAGCCAGGCAATGCGATCATCTGAAAACCTCTTCGCTGTCTTTTCTTTTTTTTTTATGTGCAATTGTAAACCGTATCTGACTATCCATATATATATATATTATATAAGATATATGTGTGTATACGCACGCACAAGCACATGTATGCGTGTGCATGGACTGAATGCTCTGCTTGTCCATTTTTATTGGGGTTAAGGGTCAAAAACTACCGAGGTGTCATGCATTCCGCCGCAGACGTGTGCAGGACAGGAGCCGTGAGCGGTGAGCGAGCAGTGAGCGCTCCCCTGCCACCAGACCTACGGGGTAGAATCAGATAGGAGTGCGAATTTGTCTCATGCACAGCAAAAGAAAAAGACAAAGTGAGGAACATTGAGCGCAGAGGTCAGCCGTGCGACCGGCGGTTTCCAGTGAGCGCAACTCCATGCAAGGCATGGATGCTTCTAGAGTAAACTAGACGCAGGCCGCGGAGGCTCGATTGCCGTCTGAGAGGTTCTGACTCGCTGTGTGGTGAAGGGAAAAAAAACAAACCAAGCGTCTGAGATATCGCTCCATCTCCACGGAGCCTGCAAGCAATTAAAATATGGCTATTTTTTAATTTTTCGCAATTATGCTGATTGTATTTTTGTAAGGCCGCGAAATTTGCAATTACCTCCTATAATGCCTCTTGACTATTTTTTTTTTTTTTTGAGTTATGTCTTTCTCTTTTTTTTCCCCCCAAGTTTCTTTCTCTGGATCTCCGAGTCTCAGTCGAGCACACTGTTTCCTTGCTCGCTGCCAAGAAAATAAGGAACATTTGTGCTGCAAAAGTGGAGAGGCTTGTAATGGCATGGAAGCTCGAGCTGTAAGCCAAGCCGAATATCCATCTTAACAGATTCGTTTTCACGCATGTGTTCCCTTTATGGAAATGAAAACAGCTAACTTCTCTCTCGCTCTCTTCTTCTCTTTTTGTCTGGAAAGAGAGAGAGAGAGAGAAAGAAAGAGAGACGTCGTCACGGCAACAGGATCTCGATTATTTACACGCGTTGTAGATAAACAACATTGCTCACATCTAATAGAGTTTCCACTCCGAGTCCAGCAATCTGCGCTTGGAGTTCGGCGCTAAGGTCGCTCCTCGGTTCCACCTGAGTCATGACACGTTCGATACGAGGTGAAGGACATCTCTGTCTGACGGTCCAAGGCCTCGTAATCTCCAATTCATTCCTTCCGTTTCTGTTTTTACACCAAATTCATTCCACTTGTTGAAAGTGCAGCTGCAGAGAAATTACCGCACGTTGCGTTTGTGTAAAGGCTAATAGCAACCTGCTGTTTCCGCAGTATTCCGGATCCGAAGCGGCTCCAAAAAAGTCAGTGGAAGTCATCCATCATTCTCCGATGAATAATGAGTCAAAATTGTTTAAAAAAAAAAAAAAGTAGCAAATGTAAGCAGTACATAAAGGCACAAAGGTCAAACATCAGGGGTTCAGCATCAGTTAATATGCAAAAACCTTCGGGTGGAAGATGCACCAAACACATCATGTCGCGAAAAGCATGTACACTTATGTGGAATTATAAAGAACTAACTATTTTTGTGAAACGCATTCAATTATAAACTTTTACGTTAGGGCTGTGACAGATCAGATCACACCACCACACGTTTTTTTGCGACACGGTTTACGTTTCAGAGCTGATTGTTTGACTTGAATAAAAGAAATGTTAAAATTTTCTTTAAAACAATTCTAGCGCCAGTACAATTTTAAACATTAAAATGTTTGGCATAAAATTTTTTCTGTTTTTGACCTGTTATTAAACACAAACGTTAAAAGTGCCATTTTTTAACATTTGACATCAGGATATTATGTTACACACCTAAAAAACAAATCTTTTGCGATTTTGCGATTTTTGCGATCTTCATCCACATGATCAAAATCTGCCCAGTGTTTGAACTGATTCACTGAACCATGGCGATGTACGATGCACTGCTTCTTGTTAGTAATTACAGCTACAAATTTTGTATCGATCTGCAAAAATTATGCAATTAAGTTTTTTAATTAGTGCAGGCTATTATAGTGACGTTACATTCCAGCAGTAAGAACAGTCCAGTCTCAGACGTTTCCTGACTAAATGCAGCTCGTTTATCGCTCAGGTTTATTGCGCATCACAACGTATGAAATGATGCAGAAGATCCAAAATTTTTCACCAAAGTCTGATGAAAAAAACAGGAAATCCTTTGTTACAAGTGTTACGATTTTTAGTCATCATTAAGTCATAAAAGTCATCATTATCATAAAAATACATCCATCAGCATGTAATGAGGGCATGAAATGGTGCTTCGGTCCACGGTGAGTCGTACCGTGTTTAATCTGCACGTGGCTCTCGGGACGATTCAGGTTCCAAATTTTATTCTTGCTCACGGAAAACTTCACCTTTTTATCCTTTTCTAAATTACTTGCAAAATGAATTAACAGGTAATTAATAACTCACACGTTGATCAGAGCGCACATGTGCTCAGCGTGGTGCTGTTTAAATGACCCTCTGTACAGCTTTATAAAACAAAAAAAGCAAATGATGACTGGTATTTTTTTTTTCTGAAACATTATATTTAATAGGAGTTAATAAGACTTAAGAAATACTAATGTTTTCCAAACAACATTTCTTTGCTCATTTTATAGCCCAACTTTTTATTTATTTATTTATGGAAGTTTCTGGCAATTTTTGGAAGTAATAAATCCAAATCTAAATACAGAGAACTTGAACTAGATTAACAAATTAACAATTTAGGGACGTCGTCACTTAGTCTAATCTGCATGTCTTTGGACTGTGGAAGGAAACCAGACTACCAGGAGGAAACCCACCAAGAATGGGGAGAACATGCAAACTGCAAAAAAGGGGGATTTGAACCCAGAACCTGTAGGCGTCATAGTGATAAACACTACATCACCGTGCCGCCGGTGTTGTACAGATTAAATACAGACTCTGGCTGTTCAGGTTCCAGTTTTTGTTTTTTTCACGATTATTAAGAATAATTATTGCACACAAAATCCACAATGTTATCTTCACCTTGAGGAAATATCGGGAATATAGCGGTTCTGTTTGAAGTAAATATATTAAAAGTGTATAAGTTCCTGAAAGGTTCTCCTGATATTTTTAACACCGTGTGTAAACGCTGAATAAAACAACGACAGTTCTAAGCAGTGCGCTCAGGCTTTTAGCGATGTTAGCTGCAGGTATTTCGCTAACGTGTCGTAGCAGGAATGTACGTACCGAGATAAAACCCGCTCTGTGCCGTCTATATTTCAAACACTGATGGCGTTATTGCGCGATGAGGAGAATTAGCCGTGAGCCATATGGCTTCTGTCTGTCCCACACCTCTGAACGGATCACCCCCGACTCCAGACTTTCTCCACTCCATTTATGTTTTTTTTTTTGTAAACTTCACTTTCAGACACACGGGTGCTAATAGCTAGCGGCGCTCGTTGACGGATACATTTAGCCTTGATGTGCTTTCGTAGCCTCCCACTCACTCGGGCTACGTGTGTATATAAATGCTCACCTCTTATCGGGTTTCACGGCCGGCACTTCAAATGATCCGTGTATTTTCGGTGCACAGAGAGGGTCAGGGTGCGAGGTCAGGACACTTCAGTTGTGTTTAGATGAGATCCCGGCCCAGCCAGGATGAATTAGCCAGCGCTAGACGGCGGCCATCTTGTGCTCAACAAATTTCTCTCTAGAACCTTTAAGACTACGGGAAAAGTTTTTGATTTTACAGAGACGGCAACGAGGACCTGTTTGAAACGCACCCCAACTCCCGTATGTTATCGTTTTCAAAACGGTTTATGCATGCTACTACTTCTACAAAAAAAAAAAGAAGAAAAGGAAAGAAAGAAAAGAAATGGATGACGGTGCAACACTATCATCCCCGCTGAGATGGGACTTTCACCCCATGCAATGGATCAGGGTTAGAATGAGTCACGGAGTGAGAGAGACTGATGGAAAGGCTGGCTGTCACAGAGGGGAGATGGAAAAATGGAATAAAATATGCTTCCACTGCCGAGCCACGGACTGTCAGATCCTTCTCCGGATCCACGCTGATGGGTTCACCCAGAGAATCGCTCACCTCACTAGACCTTTAAAACGAGGGGCCGAGAAACAACATGGCAGGCGCACATGCCATAAACAACGCTCCTCTATTCCTCTGAAAACGTCTTCGCCGCAGCGTCTATCACTTTTAACTCAGGTTCCCATGATATACTGTGCTCTCACTTGGCGAAACAAACGCTCGAGAGCGCTGCCATGCCTTTTCTTCTTTCCCTACAGCTATAGAACAATGAGCGATGATCTGATTTCGACGTGTCCTTTGGAGATCGTCCTCGTAAAAAAAAGAAGAAGAAGAAGACAAACGGTTCCAGAGTTGTGCAAAATGTTGTAAATGTCAAGAAACGTTCCGCTTCCAAAAAGTGGGAAAGCGTAAAGGATCACGTTTGCGGCGACATCAAGAAGAACGGCGCGGTGAAAACTATAGCGCTAGCTGATTTATCACAGAGACTTTGCAGATCGCTCAGGTGGATTAAGGTGTTTTTAGATCTCAGGATCTGGAGCTGAAACGGTTTGATGACGTTCAGTTTTACTCAGGCGTCGTGTTCGCATTTTATTGTTGCCACTTTCACATTTTCAAACCTGAACACAGAAAAGTTTATAAGAGTGTGATAACTGTGATGAAGCTAAAAATAAAAGTGATAAAAATGTGGGTATTGAAGGTGATGATGTTGATGATGGTGACGATGAGTGAGTATGATTACTGTAATAAAGGTAATAAAAGTCATGTTGATGTTGAAAAGGTGATGAGCAGGGTGATAGTGATGATGAAGGTGATGAAGATAAGGTTGATCATGGTGATAAGAGTGATGGTGGTGATGAATATGATGATGGTGATGATGAAGGTGACAAGGGTGATGGGGATAAGAATAATAAAGGTGATGGTGAAGGTGATGAGAATAATGGTGGTGGTGAGGAAGGTGATGAGAACGATGGGGATGTGGGTGATTAGGGTGATGAAGATGACGAGGGTGATGAAGGTGACGAGCATGATGGGGATGAGGGTGATTAGGGTGATGAAGATGACGAGGGTGATGAAGGTGACGAGCATGATGGGGATGAGGGTGATTAAAAGGATGAAGCTGATAAAGATGAGTGTGAAAGGTGATGAGGGGGATGATGAAGGTGATGAGAATGAATGTAGTGATCATGGAGGTGGTGATGAAGGTGATGAGGATGAGGGTGATTAGGGTGATGAAGGCAGCAATGAAAGTAAAGGTAATGACGAATGTGAAAAAGGTGATCACAAAGATCATAAAGGTGATGACAGCGATGAAGGTAATGATAACCAACATGACGGTGATGATGATGATGATGATGATGAGTTTCTGGCAATTTTTTAAACAATGACTTAAGACGTATCTGTTTCTTCAATACTTGGGTTAAGTATTTAAGCTGTGCTTAAATAAATAACCGGTAACCAACGTGTGTGTGTGTGTCTGTGTGTGTGTTTTGTTTGGTGTAGAGGGAGTATCATGGCACACACCTACATCTTACACACTGACTGTATCAACATGATGATGGTGTGAATCTTCTTACTGTTAGAAAACCTGAAGACACTCATCCACGTGTCACCTGAACGTGCCTTAAAACACGTTTTATTATCTAAAGACGTCAGGAGTCTGCAGTCGAGAATGCTATCGTTGACTTGATCGTCCTACAAATGCTTGAGACCTTTAATCTCCACACTCAGCAGGCTACACCTTAAACACCCCCCTCACCCCCCCCGACTCGATCCCGAAACAGACATTTTGTACAAGAACGCATGACCGCTGTAATTTCACCGCTTTGCCCATTTACATCCAGAACGCCTGTTTACTCGTGCAGTTACGCATCTGGGGGCAGGAGATCATGGTGCCAGGATTGGAGTGCTAATGTATGTTTGGCAGCGGGTGGCGTAGGGTTTAGACCTCCAGCAGGGAGCCAGGCCTCTGAACAGCATGCAGGCAGAAAGAGAGAGACAGAAGTTTTATCACAAAATAGAATAACTTTTCATAGCAACCTTTGCATCATGTCAAAACTCGTAACCGCTACGGCTAACCCGTAAACGTTGGTGAGTCAATGCACAATCTCACGCTGGACTTCCTTGTTTTTAGGAACAAAAAACATCTCCCAGGTCTTCTCAGGTTCCTGAGCTGTGTTTGTCGAATGCCATTTCTCTTACTCGCACTGGGCCGTTCCTGAGAAACTCTGAGTGTTCCGCTGAGGACTTTCCAGAGCCTCGTCATCCTCCCAGAAACCTCAAAACATTACCAAACTGATCCTCGTGCTCCTTCAAAGCAAAACAATTTATTACCTCAAACCATCTCCAGTAGGGTTAGGGATGCCGGCGATGACGGACCGGTTCCTGACAACGCCACCTCGGGAGAGGGCTTGGGATATGTCACATGTTCACCACCCAGGAAGAAGCAACTGGTTTGAAACGGCAGGAAGGAATTGCTGAGTGGATGAATGCACAAGTGTGTGTGTGTGTGTGTGTGTGTGTGTGTACTGGTTTGGATTGGGGGGAAAAAAGCAGCGGTTTGCGCCAGAGCAACATCTGCCTCAGATCAAAGCCGTCCGTTCGAGCATCAAATCCAACGTTGCTCTGTTTGCGGCTGAAAAGCGGAGCTACGGTAAATGTTTTTAAACCCCGCTGAATTCGTGCCGTGCGCTTCGATAACACGGATCTGTGTTTGCACAGAGGCAGGAAGGGAGGAACTGGGAAAAGGAAGGAAAAAAAACAGAGATGGAAACTAAAGACGTTTGGTTAAGCAGGTGTGCGGTCGGGAATGGTACGGCGGATGGTCTGCATTTGGAAGGTTTATACATGAGGCTCATGAGCGAAACCGAAGCTGATTAGTGTCGAGTTTTGCATCTAAGGACCGGCCTTGAGGTGTCTGGCCTCATCACGGCCCGAAAATCCCCACCACTTTTATATTTAGACGTTTTTCTCAAAACATGCTGCGTGAGGTCTAGGTGAGGGCAGCGACGCTGGAGTCGGCTGAAAGAAAAGCGTTTGTGATGTGAGGACGAGCCGCACCTGGACTTTTAACTTCTTAACGTGAACATCTCAATGTCTCGCTTTGATGAGATTAACGTGTGCAGATGCCGAGCCAAATCCTCTAACCTCATGTAGTGATGCCACGGATCCAAGAGCGACTTTATTCTGGGAAAAGTTTAACACAGACATTTATTAATGAGATAAAAATATTAAAAAATGTGATCTACAAACTAATGAACTTACTGCAGTCTGCACGCTGTTAGATTTTTAGCACTCTGGTCACTCAGGAAACTAAACTCCAAAAAACTCATTTTTTAATTGATTTCAAGTTTCTTCTATGGAAACACCCACTGCGTGGATCACAGCATGCCCCGCCCATTCATTTTACAGCAAGTAAGCCCCGCCCATTCATTTTACAGCAAGTAAGCCCCGCCCATTCATTT
>JAQMYJ010000039.1:34361998-34373271 GCA_030014305.1 Clarias laeviceps | reverse complement strand
CACTTCACAGCAAGTTAGCCACACCCATTCACTTTACAGCATGTAAACCACGCCCATTTGCCTCACAGCAAGTAAGCCCCACCCATTCACTTCACAGCAAGTAAGCTCCACCCATTTGCCTCACAGCAAGTAAGCCCCACCCATTCACTTCACAGCAAGTAAGCCCCACCCATTCACTTCACAGCAAGTAAGCCACACCCATTCACTTTACAGCAAGTAAGCCACACCCATTTGCTTCATAGCAAGCTAGTCTCGCCCCAAAAAAACATCACTTATTTTGGAACTCGGGACGAAGTCCAACGATGCAGAGACAACGCGCACCTCCCTGAACATGTCTCATTGTGACAAGAAGCGAAATCAGCGCAGCGTTACGTGTAAAAGTACAGAGTGTCGTTTATTTTCCAGGAGAAAAGGGGCAAATGTGGAAATTACACTCGGGGCTGATAATTCCTGGTGCTAATGTGGAAAGTGGTGCCGATGGGAATCTCGGCGTGAGTTTTACACGCTGCCGTGTGCAACGTCCTAATGGGCGCGCGAGCATGACTAATCGCCGCGTTTCTACTGGAGACCGGCGACTGGGAGCCGTTCATGCTACATTTTCATCCAGTTAAGATTGGAGATAAGGGTCACGAGAAAGAGACTGCACACTGAGGTGATTGTGAAAGAGAAGTGAGGACCACACAGAGCGAGCGACGGCCTGGGCGTGGATTTATACCCTGATTTATATGGAATTTGTTTGAGAGAAAAGATGGTAAAGATCTTTTGAAAGGCTTTTAAAAGGTTGGGGTCAGGACTAGGACTGATGGAGGAGGGGGAGGCAGAGGGTTTGGCGAAAGAGCTTTGGTTTGTGGAAATGTAAAACAATATCCTGGTATAAACGGCCATATGTGTCATAGCTGATTCTATGGAAGGAGTCTCCAGTGTCAGTGCTTTGTAACGGCACTTTTTTCATCCTATGGTACGCTCAAAAGAGAGAGAGAGAGAGAGAGAGAGAGACTGGTGTAACTATTAGAGATGGGAATCACCTGGGACCAGCCGATACGATGATGTCACCATACAGTACCTACAGTAGATGCCGATTCGATTTGTATTGCAATTCTGCAAGTGTTCAGATTTTATTAAAATATTCCTCACTCAATATTAAAATATAACTCAATATTATTATTAGTTTTGTTTTTGTTTATATATTTTGTTACATTTCTAAACGAATTGCATGCAGCATGTGAATAGTTTAGAGTGCGCCACCTGTAGGTTTATAGAGGAACTGCAATATTTTACCACCTCAAATTAAAACATATATAAACTTAAAATTCGTTTTTAAAAGTCGATTTTGCATGACTTGCTACACAACAGAATAATTATACATCACTGAAATGATTTTTTCTCTCAACTCTAGTACCTATAAAGGAGAAAAAGACTTGAGCGATCCCACTGAACTACACCTGACCCGTATGGACGAGGAGCCGATAAACTCGGTGTATTATATATTAGAGACTTTGTGGCTGATGATCAGCAGCCGGAGCTTCGATGCAGCGCTCGCGCATTTCCCTCTTTTCCTCCGTCATCTATAACTCAGGATTAATGAGCTGGAACTGAGAGCCGTTAGCCAAACAAACAGAATTAATCTCAATTCTGCTGCTCTTACACAGAGAGGGAGTGAGAGAGAGAGAGAGAGAGAGAGGAACAGAGAGAGAGAGAGGGACAGAGAGAGACAGAGAGAGAGAGAGACAGAGAGAGAGACAGAGAGAGAGGGAGAGAGACAGAGAGGGAGAGAGAGAGGGAGAGAGAGACAGAGAGGGAGAGAGAGAGAGAGGGAGAGAGACAGAGAGGGAGAGAGACAGAGGCAAATCGCTGGCTGTATTTACACACACACTTATATTAATCACTCCCGTTTTGGAATAAAGTGCTACCAATTTCCCTCGAACCCGTCCAGGCTGGTCCCCTGCAGCAGACGCTGATGAAATGCGCTGCTATTTGGAGTGTGTTTAGAGATGATTGATGACCGCGCAGCGTCATGAACCTGCCCTCACTGACCAAAGGCGCAATTTGCATTATGATGGACGGCGAGTTATTTTTGTACACCGTTACACTCCGTATCAGGTTCTGCACTTTTTTTTCTTCTCGTTAAAGGTCAGGATGCTGAGAGTGAACTGCGTGAGGAAGCTTCTGCGTGTTACTCGAGCGCCGCACAGTACAACACCTCAGTTCAGCGAGCACTGAGCTCTGTAATTCACACCCGGTTCAAACGCTACGGGGATGTTTATTACCTGGATGTTGCTGTCAGAGTGTGTCGAGTAAACGAGCTGGGCGTCTGAGAGAAACGCCGACCACAAGGATCAGCGTCTGTGTGTCCCAGTTGTGTGTTCAATTTGTTTGTTTGGGGTTTTTTTTCTCATATTTTAATTCTTTTAAATTTTTGTGAAATATTTCTTAAAGCCTGATTCCATCATTTTTTTTATGCAAATATCATGTATTTGGAAATTCCAGTTAGCCTACAGTACATCCTGCATGTCTTTGAACTGCGGGAGGAAACCAGAGTTCCCGGAGGAAACCCAACACTCACAGGGAGAACACTCAAACCCGCGACCCTGAAGTTGCTAACCACTACGCCATCTTGCTGCCCAAATATCATTTAAATTACCTTAAATTAGTCTAATTACAAAATAAGTCCAAATACTAGTGCACATTACTGTGATTATTAGTCACATTAGTCCAGTACTAGCCTAGTTAACAGTTAGTCTAGTCGCTAGTTCAATTCAATTCTGTGTCTAAACAAGTTCAATCGTCATCTGGAGACATTATTAGTCTAATTATTTATAATTGGTCTAATTACTTGACCAATTAAGTCTAAATAATTCAAGTATAAGTTTAATTAATCTTGTTATTAGTCCAACTAACAACAATTAAACAGCTTGATTGTCTAGTTACGAGTTCATCCCAAATATTAGTCAAAACACGAGTCTAAATATGAGTCGGATTCGTTTGAAATGAGTCCAATTATTAATCTAAGTATTAGTCAATGTATAAATGTAATTCTTTTCCATGCAAAGCCAAAAGTTAGTCCAATTACAAGCTAAAAAACATACTTGTGTAATTACATGTCTAATCATTTACAAGGTCTAATTACTTGACCACTTAAGTCCAATTGTTAGTCCAATTATATGTTCAATGTGTCCAATATTAAGCCAGTTCCTTTGAATCAGTATTAGCCGGTTCTTGCCTCGGCTACTCGTCTAATTGATTACTCCAATGAGTCCAATTCCATCGAAACGAGCCCAATTATTAGTCCAATCCAATAATTCATATTAACTCTCCACTGGCTCTGGTTTGGGCCCTGCATATTTCTGGACCCGGGTTTGGACAGCACACGAGCCGAGTGCAGTGAAATCATTATTATTATTATTTAATAGTCCATCAGCGTTTACGCTCGCGTCAATAAATCACACGATTCAGCTCGACTGGGTTCTCCAGGCTACTGGGAAAATCGTCCGCCACACACGCAGACGTAATAAAAATCACTCAGCTCTTTTCTCCTCCAGTGGATTTTTCTGAAGACTGCGAGTGATAATTGATTGTTTTTGAAAAGCATCTCTGAAAAACGACTCGTCGGAGAGGGGAGGCCGGGGATGCGCGCTGGAAAATCCGACAGCTTCGTCCCCACAAACCACCGCACGCTCATTCACCGCTTAACTGATGGTGTTTGTTTTAAACAAGGTCATAAAAACCCAACGGCTCGCTCTCGTTTAATCAGTCAGACCTAATAAAACCCGCGCTGAGGGTGCGAGAGGAAAAAACACTGACAGGGAAAAAAACTCAAGAGTGTCAGCCTGCCAGTTTCAGGAGATTTCAGGAAGAGCGCTTTCTCCTTGGCTGCTGTACATTCACACACACACACACACACACACACACACTGCTGCATGCGGCTGTTTCCATTCACTAATCTGACACGTGCATGTGGAGATCCCCTCACCACGCCACTGTACATTTCAGCAGAGGGCAGGGTTCAACACTACACACCATCATCATCATCATCATCATCATTAACCCCACTATAGGTGTGTTTACACAAACCTGAATATTCCACCCATAATTGGTGGAATTATCATCTGAACACCTCGGCCAACAGTGTTGATCAGAATGAAGGCTTAATGGCAATGAGGAACCATCACCTTCATCATCACCTTCATCATCATAACCACCGCCATCTTCATCATTACCATCACCACCTCCATACTCATCACCATCATCCTCATCGTCACCATCATCTTCGTCATCATAAACACTGTCACCTTTATCATCACCATCATCCTCATCACCCACATCACTGTCATCATCACCATCACCACCGCCATCTTCATCCTCATCACCAATATCGTAACATCATAACCACCGTCATCCTCATCCTCATCCTCATCACCATCCTCACCCTCATCCTCATCACCATGGCCCCTACCATCATCCTCATCACCATCCTCATCCTCATCACCATGGCCCCTACCATCATACTCATCACCATCATCTTCACCATCCCCACCATCATCCTCATCAACACCATTATCTTCATCATCACCATGATTACTACATCATCACCATCATAACCACTGTCATCTTCCTCATCCTCACCACCATCTTCTTCATCATCCCTCATCATCATAACCACTGTCATTCTCACCACTGCCATCATCTTCATCATCACCATTCTCATTGTGATCATCTACACCATCATCATCCTCCTCATCCTCGTCACAGAGCTCTTCATCCTGTTTTTCTTTCTCTCCATCTGTCTCTCTCTCTCTTTCTTTTTCCAGCTGTCTGTTTCTCTGACTTCCTGTCTCTTCCTTCTTTTCTCTGTCCGCTTTTCTCACTTTCTTGTCAATCTCTCCTTTTTTGGATTTCTCCATCCACCTGCCTCCTTCTTTCCTTCTTTCCTTTTCCATATTTTTTTTCTTTCTTAGTTTGTCTCTCTCTCTCTCTCTCTCTCTCTCTCTTTCTCTGCTTGTGTCCCTGTCACTTTTTCCATCTCTCTCTCTCTCTGACCCCACAGCTGAATCATTCCCGTGCTGTGTTCAGTGTAAACGCTGTGAAATGTAAAGCTGTGTTTGGGAAGTGCAGGACTTTATTTGTAATATGTCAGGTTTTGTGTGTGTGTGTGTGTGTGTGTGTGTGTGTGTGTGTGTGTGTGTGTGTGATAGAGTGTTTAAACAGGAAACTCTGATGCAGACACGCTCGGAACCGGACGCCGTTTTTCTCTTCCTCCTGTTATCTGTTGTTTTGAAGAATCGTCCTGATTGTTAAACGCTTGTGGGTCGAGTTAGTCGTATTTCACCTGGTGTTTGTGAACACGGCATCACCACTGTGTGTGTGTGTGTGTGTGTGTGTGTGTGTGTGTGTGTGCTGAGTCACAGGGGGAGTCCTGTAGCAGCCAAACTTTTAAACATAGCTTCCATGTGTGTGTGTGTGTGTGTGTGTGTGTGTGTGTGTGTGTGTGTGTAGTTGTTTAGCTCGGTACAAACACATTTCAGAAACATCCACTATCTACTGCTTCCTGTCTCCGATGTGAGCCAGGTGTTGGAACACATTTCTCACACTCAGATGGGAGAGAACCTCTGCTCCTCCGTCCGTTCCGTTCTCCACCGAAGAACCCAAATAAATGCTTAAAGAGCTGAATGAGAGCCTGAGAGGCAGAAATAAGCGGATGGTCCGAATGCTCCTGCATTCTGCTCTGTTCTGATCTGGGCTTCTGCTCCTGTTTTGAGGTTCTGCTCCTGCCTTGTTCTAGACTTTGGTGTTATGTGTTGTTCTGCTTCTGCATTCTGTTCGGTTCCTGTGTTCTGGTTCTGTTAGACCCATTTCCCAGCTCTCCTCTGTATATAAAGCGGCTCTCAGTGCTCAGTGATCATTCCTTAACTTTTTATCCTTCAATAATCTCTCAGACCTTCACACTTTTTTCTTCTCTCTCCATCCACCAGCTGCAGCTGTGTGTGTGTGTGTGTGTGTGTGTGTGTGTGTGTGTGTGTGTCTGCACTGCTCTAAACAGCCCCAAGATAAAACCCTGGGTGTTTATTGTTACAGAGGGACGTTGGGGGGTGATTCAGGTCTCAGTAGTAAAAACAGGTGGTGCGACTGGAGGAGAGGAAAAAGGAGCAGCGAGACGGAGGGATGAAAAGACGAGGAGAGACAGAGAGAGAGACAGAGAGACAGAGAGAGAGAGAGAGAGAGACTGTGGAGCGATCTTCATCTCCTCAGCTTCACTCACACATCTGTGAGACTCACAAACTCTCAGCAACTGTGAGAAATAAAGAGTGAAGGCACCACAGAAAGTTCTAAGTGCCGTAAGGGGCGGAGCCTTGCAGCTAAACGCCAGCCCGAGGGAGAACAGTGATGGACCTCAGACACAAATGAAGAAAGAAAAGTTCAGCGCAGATAGTTAAGGTTAAAAAAAATGGACCGCTGTTTCTGTGTTCCGCTCCACTCTGTATGTGAGTTCCGCCTGGTTCCATTCCTGGTTCTACTCTGTTCCTAGTCCAGTGTTCTGCAAAGTTCTGAGCTGCCCCTGTGTTCTGCTTTGTTTCTGTTCCTATTCCTATGTTCTGTTGGGTTCTGTTCCCATCCCAGAAAGTTCTGCTCTGTTCTTGTTAATTTGTCCTGCTGTGGACTGGTTCCAGATTTCTGTTCCCATCTCTGCTCCCACGATCGGTTCTGTTCTCTATTCTCAGCTCTTTGTTCTGTTCGGTTCCTGCTCGGGTTTAGTTCTGTTCTACTCATGTTCTACTCAGGTTCCACACAGTTTTGCTCCTGTATCTTTTTGTTCTCTTTCTGGGTTCTGCTCGGCTCTGTTTGTTCAGCATCTTCTGGAACCCCCACAAGATCCACCGGTGACGAGCACAGAACTCGAAACCCACTGCTCTTTAAAAGAACAGTTCATTGATGACTTGGTGCCATGTTAATGAACAGAGAGACGAGGAACCACACGTTCTCCTCTGAGGAACCTTTTCTGGTTCGGTGTCCTAGACTGGCTCTGGAACCCTGTGGGTCCCGTTCTCAGACTCCTGACAGGATTTGTCGCCCCTCTGTGGCCAAACTCCCAAACTGCACTTCTACTTGACATGACGCTGCATTTTCACCATCCAGTGCATGAGAACGTTCTCCAAGGCTCAAGCTTTCCATGTGAGGTGAACACAATTATGGAAGTGGGTTCTCTGGGAAATGAAACACACCCTACATACAGTACGTTACTACATAGTGCACTACTTTAAGAGGGTTTGTTATGATCTCTCACAATGCACTGCAATCAGTGTAGCCTGTGGTCTGTAGATTACCCATGATGCACTGTGTAGGAGATGGTGTTCCTCTGGGATCCTTTTCCACCTTCCACTCGATTCCTGTTCTCCTTTCCATATTCTTCCTGGTTCCTGTTTCCCTGGAAACATTCCTCTCAGTTCCTGTTCCTTTTCCCACATCCAGCTTGGTTCCTGTTCCGTTCCTCTCTTCCGCTTTGCTCTGTTCTGGTTCTTGTGTTCTCCTCATGTCTCATCACTCTACTTCAAGAGAACCTGCTAGAACTTGTCTCCATGCTTGGAGGTAAAGCGTTAACCTGAAGCTCTGGTGTGGTCCCGCGCGATCGCCTTGCCTGCGTTTATTTTTGGTTCGGAAATGAGCCTAACATGGAGAGGAGGTTCTAGAACACATAAACTGGCAGATTAGTCAGTTTACAGTTCCTATTAGCAATGCGGTGGATTTCTGGCGTCGATTAGCGCTGAGCGCTTTCGTAACGCTTTACAGCTGTGAAGTGCAAAACATAGCGGGATTAAAATACTCGACCTCGCCCCACAACCCAGAACTCATGAATCACGAGAACCGATATTGGAGGATTTGTTTCTCTTGTCATTCTTTCCTTCCTTTGTAAAAGCAAACAGCCAGATGCGAGCGCTTCGCCGTGTTTACGCGTCTTCTGCCTGCGCGGGAACTCGATGCTAATTGCTACCAAGGTAGCGACTTTCCAAATCAATATTCAGGACTGCGCGAGTTTTGAAGACGGAACCCGATGCACCAGAACATCAGACGTGAGAACTTGTAAACATGATCAGTGCCGGAATTCAGCCTTCTGTAACGGATTATAAACAAATAACAAACAGAGGTAGCGGTTCTGGCGGCTCTCCCGCCTGCTAACAGCTAACAAGTCGAATGAGCTGTCACTGCTAATCCAGTTCATGTGGGTGAAAAGCTGTGCACTCATGTGACCTTTGACCTCTGCAGCACTTCGACTCGAAAACCCAAACTGTTCGCCATACGCTGTCACTCTGACGTCAGGCTTCATTTAACCTCAAAGACCTTCTCGTACATACACTTGTCATAAAAATGATTTGTGAGTACCGGTTAATGGGTGGAACCAGAACCAGAACTAAAGAACCAGAGTGACTACTAAATAACAAGAACTAAAGAAGCAGAACTAAAAAGAATCAGAGACAGAACTAAAGAACCAGAGTGAGAACTGAAAGACCATAGGATGAACCAGAACACCAGAAAATTTATTTTAAAAAATTAAAAAACAGTGCCGAAACCAAAGAACCAGAGCCAGAGCTACCAAACCAGAGAAAGAACTAAAGAACCAGAGTAAGAACTAAACCAGAGTGAGAACCAAGGAACCAGGGCAGAACAAGAAACAAAACCCTAAAGAGAGTCCAGTCAGAGCAGGACTGAGAATCAGGACCAAAATAAGACAAAAGCTACCTGAACAAGGAAAAGAACCAAAAACAAAATAGAGTCAAAATCATAACAAAAATGACAGCCAGAACCAAACCCAGTTCAAATCAGAAATCAAACCTAGAACTGAAATCCAAACACGAGAGAGAGAGAGAGAAAAAAGAGTCAAATACAATGTGAAAACCAAAACCAGAACTAAACACAAAAACCCAAATCATCCTGAACTAAAGAGAGAACCAGAACCAAATGTGGGCCAAAAGACAAAGCCAGAACAAAATCATTAAACTGAACAAGACAGACTACCAGAACCAGGAAATAATATAATGTACGCCTGAACAAGGACAGATGATGATGAAAACAAAACTAGCACCAAAACCAAAGTAAGGGACCAGAACCAGAACCGACCCTGAAGCAAAATCACACCAAGAAAATCAAACCAGAAATCAGAAACAAAATGTCAAAACCAGTAAAAAAGTACAAAAAAAGTTGGAATCGCAGCGAGCACCAAAACTAAATCCAGACCCGAAAAGTAAAAACAGATCAAAAACCATCGACCTGAACATGGCAGATCCATAAACACAATCAGAGCCAAAATCCGGATGAAGATGAGAGCCAGAACCAGACCCAAACCTGGACCACAGTCAAGAATGTCTAACAGAAGCAAAACCAGAACTAAAGCAGAAATCAAACTGGAACCAAAAGCAGAATGATGACCAGAACCAGAACCTAGTGCTGATGTTCTACATGTGCCCTGCATGAAGGTTCTTCACGAGCGGAACCATCAGAGTTCTGTTACTGAGCTGCAAGGGTCTATCAGGACCAGGGTTATTTTAAAAAAATCACTATGATGAACAGAACCTCCTCAGCCTGGGTTCTCCTCGTTCACATGGGTTCTGCGGTTGGACCACACTAACAGAGCAAGCGTCTGTTTTTGTTCATGACGGTGGAGCGACAGGTCCATGTGAAGAAGAAGCAGAAGGAGAAGAAAAAGAAGCAGAAGAATGCTCGATTCCACATGTTCACGTTCCACACCGTCGTGGGAATAAAGTCATTTCCTCTTAATGGGGTTTGCTGACTTTGAGATCACTGTTCTAGGCGACGTTTCCTCCCCAGAACAACAGCCCGAGCTCTGTTCCGTACGGGCCGGGGGAACATATTCATTCCAGATGCATCTCAAAGGGCCTTGTATGAAGGGAAGTCGAGTTTAGGAAAGAATTAAAACAATCCTACTCTTAACAAAAAATAAAAAATAAAAGAGCTCCACCCGGCACTCAAACCCAGACTCAGACAGTTCAGAGTGAGGACTCGGTTCTCCAGCGAGTCACTGCAGAGAACCTTTCAGCTCAAGGCAGCTTCAAAGCAGCTTCCATTCCGAGCAGAGCAGAAAACTGGACTACTGCGAGGTTCTGTACAACTGCTACGGAATCTCAATGACTGTCAGACACGGGCAAGAACATGTGAACACGTCAGACAGAACCAGAACAAGCATGTGAGACAGAACCAGACCAGAACCATGAAACAGAACCAGAACAAGCACATGATACAAAACCAGAAAGAAACAAACATATAGGCGACAGGACCAGACCAGAACTGTGAGACAGAACCAGAATATCCATGACAGAGAGCTGTAGAAGGGCCAACAGAACCAGAACAGCCTTGTGAAAGAGAGCTACAGTATGCGATGGGTCAAGACTGAATCCAGAGTAAAATCAAAACATCAACCAGACACACAAACACACAAGCGCGCGCACACAGAATGAGCAGCAGAACCAAAAGCACAACAAAAAATAGAAAATAAAAATAGAACAAAGACCAAAAACCTAAATCAGAACAAAAACTAGTGATGAAGAGACCAGAACTCAAAGCAAGAACACAAACCTAAACCAGAATAAAGGCCCTGATCTGAACAAGAACTGACTTAGAATGAATGAATGACTCGAGGCAGGGAACAACAACAACAACATGAGTGAGTGAGAACGAGACCCAAAATAAGAGTTAAGAACAAGAACTTAAACCAGAAGAACGGGCCAAACCTAGAACAAGAACTTGATCATGGCACAGAACCACAACTAGAATAAAACCAAGAACTAAAGCTAGAACTAAAGCTACAATCAGAATGTGGCCCTCTACCTAGAACCTTAACGTGGGATCAGTCAGAAGTGCAATGCGACCCAGAATAAGAACAGAACCAAAAACTACAGCAAAAGCAGGTCCGAAACTGGAACCGAAACCAAAATGAGGAACCGAAAAAACGTGAAAGACACTGAAGGAACGGAACAAGAACCGGAACCAGCACCAGATCAAGAACCGAGGATTCAGGTGGAACGTGCCCCTGAAGTGGACTGGGTTCTGGGTGGGTTCTGGTTCAGCCCTTTAGAACCCTTTGGTGTTTATCGGCAGCGAGCGGCTCCACAGTGAAGATCAGCAGCTGCACGGAGATGTGACGCTGCTTTACCTCAAAACACACCGCAAGCACTTTGATACACAACAGGCTGTGTGTGTGTGTGTGTGTGTGTGTGTGTGTGTGTGTGTGTGAGTGTGTGTGTGTGTGTGTGTGTGTGTGTGTGAGA
>JAQMYJ010000039.1:34334242-34361297 GCA_030014305.1 Clarias laeviceps | reverse complement strand
TTGAGCGCGCACACACACCCACACACACACACCCACACACACACACACACACACACACACACACACATCGTGAGAACAGGAGCGATCGCACACACACACACAATTGACTTTTTTTTGTGGTTAATAGTTTTGTTTCTGCTAAAACTCCCCAACAGAATTATGAGTAACGATCCAAATATTTCCATAAAGAGGTTATTAAAGGTCATAATGATTTATTGCGCAACGTTACAAAATACTTAACTGAAGCGTTTAAAAGTGAAACGAAAGTTCTTTCTTCGACCCCGAGCGTAACGTGAGCTTTATTGAATCCGAAGCTCGATGGCAGAAACGACACGGAGGGAAAAAAAACATTCCCATGATGCCACACTTTTCCTGAAACACCAGAGAAATAAGACGCAGGTTGCTAGCATATCGCTAACGCTCTTCATCCCTCAGTCATGACTAGCCATTAATCATACGCGAGGCCCTTGACACGCCGCGACCGCTTCTGTCAACCGCGCCATCCATTAGCCCATGAGCTAAACGCCGTTGGGTTCTCCTCAGCGCCGTCAAACCGCTGCTGACGGTTCCTCGGGAAGGCGAACGATTAAACACCGCGTACGCCAGAATTAGCCTTAAAGCGAAACCCGACAACACTGTGCTGAAGAGAGGAGAAAAAGTAATCATCGTCTGGCTGACAATCCGAGAACATTCCAGAAGAAACCACGTAAATAGTGTTACCTTTAAATGAAAGGCGAGATCCGACTGACCAGAAACTCGCCGTGCAGAAAACCAGAACCAAAAACCAGAACCGTGACCTCATCGAAACCCAAAAATCAGAAATCGCACAAAGTCCAAAAGTCAGAACGAGAATCACAGCTACAGCAGGAAACAATAAGATCCAGATCTGAAGCAAGAACCAGAACCAAACATAAGACCTGATTCTAGAGCATGAAAGAGATCCACAGTAAGCACAAGGAACGCTTAGGAATGCTAAGAATCAGAACCAAAATCAGAACAACTGTTTAGATTTAAAAGAAAAAGGTAGGACCTAAAGAACTAGAACCAAAACCAGAATGAAAAGCCTAATCTGGACCAGGAATGAAAAAAAGCTGAAGTAGGAAAAAAAAAAAAGAACAGGAAGGATATATAGAAGAACCAGAATCAAAATCAGCCAGATCTAGATCAAGAACCAGAATCAAAATCAGCCAGATCTAGATCAAGAACCAGAATCAAAGCTAAACGCAAAGCCAGAGTGACAAGCATGAGTCCCAGAACTAGAATGACAGTTTAAAAATAAAACTCTCCAGAAATTATAGGAATCAGAACCAACATCAAATCTGGAACCAAAAATACACAGTGATGGTGAAACATAGGGCAAGAACCAAACTGAAGCGAGAGTTTAAAATCAGAAGAAACCAAAATCAAATCTAGAGCCAAAACGATGGCAATAGTTACAGTAGGAGTAGGACAAGAATGAGAACCAGAACCAAGAACCGGAAGTACCATCAGAATGATGGCTCGCTCTAGAGCAAGGAAGAACCAGAACCAGAGTAATGAGAAAAGGAAAGGAAAGAAGCCAAGAACCGAGAAACTGAAAACCTTGAGCCTGTCATGGGGTTTCATTATGACTGTCAGAGGATTCAGAGTGAGAACTACCACTAGAACCAAAAGAGACTAAGGAAAGGAACCATAAGAAACATGGACACTAGGACCTACAGTAGATCTAGAGCAATCCAGAAGGGTGGCCGGTTTAAACATATCTAGCACTACAGTGAGGAGAACAGGAATCAGAACCAAATCATAAAGAACAAGGAGAATCATTTCATCTGAAAGTCTCATCAAACTTGAGTTGACTTGATAAAAACATTGAATTTTTTTGTAACTATTCTTTTTCCAGTTTGCGTTCGATAGTTTATTGAGCAGGTTTTTACGTAGAACCTTAAATCGAGGAACGCCCTGGTGCCACTTGAGTGTGTGTGTTGATTTTGTGGTGATTGGTTTTTAGCGAATGTACAGTAGTGTGTGAGCAGAATGTGTGACGGACTTCATGGACGTGAGGTGGCTGAAGCTCGTTCTTCGCTTTTAGATGAGATGCGTGTTTAATGAAAATGATACGGAACAGTCTGGAAGAAAAGAAGAACGGAGAACACTGGGGGAAACGCCGGGCCGGCGCTAAACCGGAGGACCCCGTCGGCGCTGGAGCTAGCGGTTAAACTTTAGCGCTGAAGGAAATCGAGCCTCGGTTGTGAGAAGGAAAAAGAAATAAAAAACCATTACAGATTTCTTAAGGAGACGGTGAAAAGGCGAGTTATAGCTCCTTCCAGCGAGATCAGGTCCAGGTGCAGGAGAAACGGAGCGGCGAGGGATTCCTGAACGTGACGAAGGCTGGAATTCGGCCTTCTGTAATGGATTATAAATAAATAACAAACCAAGGTAGCGGTTCTGGCGGCTTTCCCGCCGGCTAATGGCTAACAAGTCAAATGAGCTGTCACTGCTAATCCAGTTCAGAGAGGGTCAAAGCCGAGAAGTGACGTGACCTCGGACCTCTCCAGAACTACCAAAACGTGTGACGTGCGCCAAGGAATACAAAAGAACTAACAAATCGTTACTCCGGCCAATCGGGACGCGGCGGCGGCGAATATTAGCGTTATTAATATTAGTTTAAGGTTTTAATAACTGAGGAAATGACACTTTACACACTGAGAGGACCTCAAGACGCTGATATCAAATCTACAGCAGGCCCTCAGCATATAAGTGTTACACACACACACACACACACACACACACACTTCTGTTCACCAGCTCGCGTCTAAAAAAACAAACATCTCTCACAGCCATCATGAGTCCAATATAAGCCGCCATTTTTCATCCCTCTTCTCGGGCGCAAGTTAAACAAACGACGGAGTTACTGCGAGAGTCGGCGCCGATGACAGAAATCCACCTCCATCCTCGTGTTCGAGATCCCTGAACATGTGTGTGTGTGTGTGTGTGTGTGTGTGTGTGTGTGTGTGTGTGTGTGGGTGTAATTTCTCAGTGTCTCAGCGTGACAAGGTGAGAAACGTGAGGAACGGAGGTTAAATTTCCATCGAGGTGATGCCATGAGCATTTGTCACACTTCTGAGTGATGATTTTCTACACACACACACACACACACACACACACACTTACACATGTATACATATAATCATGTAACACAACCTTGCTCCCTGTACGTGTTAGATGTTACACAGATGGTGTTTTCCCTTTGCCATCTGAAGGTCACTCCTATTATGGAACACACACACACACACACCCTACACACCTACCCACACATACACAGTTCCATAGATTTGGTTCTATCGGCTGAAATCGCTCACATGTTCTCCAGCACAACATTCACCCGTGATGACACGTGACCTTCACATGACCTTCATCACGGGTAAATGATCATGTAGAGTGAAGTTAATTGTTCTCAAAGTTCTGACCGGAAGCCTTAATATCGATATTTTATCGTCGTACTGATACAGATCTAATTCCAGCGTGACGTTAACGAACAAACTTAAACTGTAACCGCAATTTAAACGCAAATCCTCAATAAGCAACTGAAATTTATGCCACTTGACAATCTAGCAACCTCCGTTTTGTACAGAATTTAAATGTTTTTGATGTATTCACAGGCCACGCCCACACACTAGATCCAGCTATGACATTATGTCACATTAACTCTCTAAACTAAAACCCGCGTTCCTTTATAGAGCATAACAGTCAGTGAGATCTCAGAACGAGTGCTCAACCCGAATAAGGCTGTGTGTGTGTGTGTGTGTGCACGTGTTTGTGATCACACACGTGTATATCACGTACGGTGCAGGACACACCATCAGTGCAGCTCCAGCACCAGCCAGAAATGCCTCGAGCACCAGGAAAAGGAACAAAATCTCGGGATATGTTTCACTTGGCTGCTAAAAAGCTCCCTTTATTTTCACTACAAGTTGTGTGTGTGTGTGTGTGTGTGTGTGTGTAGCTAAAACGCAAGCCAGAAGAGAACGAGAGCTTCTTAATAAGGAACCCGGACGCGAGCGAGGGGGAGAATGAATGAGCGGTCCTGAAAGGCCGTACAGCTGCGGTCTGGATGAGGTGACACCACGCCGGGAACACAAATAAGCAGAACGCCGAGGTTCAGAGATCATTATATCACGCTGGGTTTTCCACACACACACACACACACACACACACGCAGGTTTCTGTAGCTCATTAAAAGGGCGGCTTTGTGCTCAGTGTGTTCAGGTGGAGCGGTTAAGACTGCGGGCGATCACATTTCACCACATCACTGCTCACGTTCAGCCGCAATTTACACTGGACCCCATCGTCACGCTCTGACAGCAGGGATGAAATCGAAGATACGAGGAAACACTAAGCGAGGTCTGTACAGACATGTGACCTCGGCCCCGGAATCTGGACTCTGATTGGTCAGAAGGTGTTGATTAATTCTCTAAAACAGCAGCTCTGACCGCAGCGCAGGTTCATTTTAACCTGCTCGCTCTGAGTCGCTATCGTTTCCATAGTAACCGCTCCTCAACAGGGATTAGCACAAACTGAGCTACAATAAACTGTAGGTCAAAGGATAATAAAGGCTGTAATCGTTATCGTTATCAAATTGCTGTAGTGTAAGTGAAATAAATCACTTCAGGGTGTTACAGGAACAGTGACTGTGGACACTGACATCATGGTTTCAATAAAAAGCGCTAAATGATACGAGTTTTGTTTTTTTCATGTTCATGGTGCTTCTGGGTTTCTACAAAACGATGGAACTGTATGGAGCAGGAACACGTATATAAACCAGTTAGGTAGTTTCAAGGAAATCCACGGTTCCCCTGGCGTTCCTTTGCTAGTAGTTAAGGGTTCTACATGTCCCATAATCCTGTGCGGCAGCCCGACGCTAACAAAATGGCAGCAGAACGCATTCTGTGGTGTGAAAAAACATTATAATACTGTATAATAATCATTTGTAATTGTTTTACAGCAGAAATTGTATTTCTAAAAAAATAAAAATAACTAAATACAGCATATCATACAGTATATAAAAAGAAATGTGTGCTTTGTTGCTCATCAAGACTATCTGAATTTTTACCATTAGATTAATCTACAGTAGCAACGTTGTGGTGTAAAGTTCAAAATGCCGTCTGATTTTTATTATTTTTTTTATTTTAGTAATTTTGCAGAAAGACATCTTGCTTGTTTTTTTTCTAGGTAACCAAATGTCACGTTTGAAAAAACTTAAAATTAAATAACAGCTTAAAACAATAAATAATAAAAGAACAGAGAAGTACCGATCTCATCATGGTGCCCGTGGTCCCCAGAAATCTCTGCTAAAGCTTTAGTTCCTGTCTGCATCCAATCACATTTCTTAACAAGTTGTTGTTGTTCGTCTTCTTTCAGCTGCTCCCATCGAGGGGTCGCCACAGAGCACAGGTTTTACTCTCCCATATTATCCAGTGCCTGGGGTTTGGGCGCTGGCCGGCAATCTCACCCGGACCTTCAAATAAAAATAAAAGTAAAAACCCTTGGTTTCGCATCTTCATTGATTTAACTGTAACAGAGTGTGGATTTCGACCAAAAGTTAGGTAAGAGTGCGCGTTTACAAAGTTTACATTGTGGTGCATAAATCTCAGCTCTACCCATGGAAAAATACAGTAGGCTGCGTGCGCGCGTGTTCACATCCTGTAAATTATTGTTACATCCAATTCTGTCATAACTCAACACAAGTCATTCACACACAGATAACAGCCGCCTTTCTCTTTGATAAAAGCTTCACACACTCTTGGAAATTCTCTCGACCAGCTTCAGGAATGGGATCGTTTTTCATCAGTGCTGAAGGAGTTTCCATAAAAGTTGAGGCTGTTTTGAAGAATCTAAAATATCAGTGTTTGTGAAACATTGGTTTATTCATCACATAATTCCAGATGTGTTACTGCATAGTACTGATGTGTTTGGTATCAGAGACAATCACTTAAAACCACTTCAATCAGTACGGATGCCTAAACTCTTGACAGTTACTATGCGTACAGTATATACACACTCACTCTCTGTCTCTCACACACACACTCACACACACACACACTATCTGAAGGAGCGACACATAACTCACACTCACCTGCAGCTCGTTTATCTCCTGCTTGTCGCTTTGTTCTCTTTAACTCTGTCTCTTTCCTCTCTTTGCACTTTCACTGATTAATAATTTGTTACTAAAATGATTTCCGATACAAATTTTTTATTTAATTTAAGCAGCGTTACGGCGTTAATGGCGGTAAACCTGCTTATACTGTAGGTCACGTGATCCAATTAGCCGCACTATGTTGCCAAGCAACCGATCTGTACAGGGATTCACTTCAGTCGAAACTCTTGTAATATATAAAGTTTAATCATTGATATACATTTAAAATTTCTTTTTTAGCCATTTAAATTGTTTTTTGAAAGGTTCGAGTAGAATAACTGCTTTTATTATAAGACATTTGCACCATATTTATCTTTATTTAAGTGTTTGCAAGAAATTATTGGTTTTTTGAAAATGATTACAAAAAAAGTCAATAGAAAAATATCTAACAATATTATGTTTGTCCTGATTTTAAATAAGATGTGGTGAGTATTTCTGTATGACCTGATATGATTGTTATGAGAGAAATAATTTAATAATTTACACTAGCAACTCCATATAAAACATTTAAATAAGAACAAACGAAAACTAAATATTTACATGACATACATCCAGAATGAAATATTAATGAATAATTTAGCTTCAGTTCGAAAGCACCTAGTATCAGCGTATTACAACTCACTTTATAATGTGATTAAAAATGTTTGTAATATTTTTTTATTCAACAAGTGATATATAAATGTCATATCTTTTTATATGAATTGAATTTATTTATTTATAAATAAAATATATATCGTTTCTTACATGTATTCTCATATTTAGGCATACTGTATAATAAACTGAATAATAAATCAATTAGTGGAAGCTTTCAGTGAGAAGACCCGGATGAAAAGGACGCATCCGATTGGTCCAGAGGACTTCCGTGTTTGTGTGGTTCAATAAACCCTTTTATTTATTCACTTATTTTTTATAATTTTTAAAAACATGTCAAAACAAAAACAAACTCCAATATAAGGTACGAAAATTAACGCCAAAAAAAAAAAAAACTGTTGGTACTTTCGTTCATTCGTCATTGCTGAGAATCTACTTCCGGCAACAACGATGACGTCACGGTCGGTCACGCTGCCGTTGTGTTTACAGCAGATCCAGTAAACAGCAGCGCGATGATGCGCGGTAAGACCGTGATTGTGACCGGAGCGAACAGCGGCATCGGAAGGGCGACGGCGGCGGAGCTGCTGCGGCGGGAGGCGCGCGTGATCATGGCGTGCAGGAGCCGGGAGCGGGGCGAGCGCGCGGCCGAGGAGATCCGCGTGCAGACCGGGACCGGGGACGGGGGCGGGGAGGTGCTGGTCAGACTGCTGGACCTGGCGTGTCTGAGCTCCGTGCGCAGCTTCTGCGAGCAGATCAACAAGGTCACCTCAACACTCACCTTCTCCAGCAAGCCTTTGTGACGTCACATAAGCGTGTTTTTACATGATATAACATAAAATATTATTCAAGTTTGTGTCTCTGATGGTGAAGAGTTTGTATGAATCGTTAAAAAGTTAAAGCTAAAAATAATCTGATCAGCATCTGGAACAAAACTGCTCATGACATCACTTTTACTCAACATTTAGATTTAATTATGGTGCAGGTTAAACTTCAGGCAGATGTTAAAGTACAGCAAAAGATTCAGTAAATTCAGTAAATATGGCTGGACAGACAAACAGACAGACTGGTTTCTGGTCCTTCAATGTATGAAACATAAATATATAATTAAAACAGCGAGTTCTTACCAACATACAGACAAAACCTGCTTTTTATTTCTATAGATACCAATATTCAACACTATAATCATATTTTTGCATATAAAAACAGTCCAACATTTAGAAAAGACTCATAAATTATATAAATATGTAATAAATAGACATTAAACCTGACTTAACCTTAATTTATGATTCCTCTCGGCACCGACTGCTTTAAAAACCAAACTGAAGTTCTTCTCGCTACTGTCCTTGATAACGTTATTGAGACGTCTTCACTAAATCTTACACAAAATGCAAACAATCCCAGAAAAAAATGTGTAAACTCACTTCGCATGGCTTTACACTGATGTTTTGAGCTGCTCCCGTGTGTACAGTACGTGCGCCGAATGCCGAATATGCTTTGCATGCTGACGTGATTTAATTTGCCAAATCTCAGCTCTTACAGCAGAAACCCGTGGAGCGGGACGTTCTTATGCCGAGGTGCCGCTGTATATAACTTTCATTAAAGCAGAAATGCAGAATAGGTTTACACAAACTATTAACATAAGGTTCTAGATTTTTTTTTTCTCCTTCTGAGAAAACCTAAAAAGTTTTTTAAAAGATACTAGATATACCTTTTTTTTTTTTTTTTTTTACCAGTATTCTATGCGCTGAAATGAAATTAAATGAATGAAAGTGCATTTCCGTTCCAGGAAGAGCCGAGACTCGATGTGCTGATCAACAACGCCGGGGTCTACCAGTGTCCGTACTCCAGAACCGAGGACGGCTTCGAGATGCAGTTCGGCGTGAACCACCTGGGCCACTTCCTCCTCAGCCACCTGCTCCTGGACCTGCTGAAGCGCTCGGCTCCCAGCCGCATCGTCGTCGTCTCCTCTAGACTCTACAAACGAGGCGAGATCAACTTCGACGACCTGAACAGCGAACGCGGCTATGACGCGGCGGCGGCCTACAGCCGGAGCAAGCTGGCCAACCTGCTGTTCACACTGGAGCTGAGTCGGCGTCTGGAGGACACGGGCGTGACGGTGAACGCTCTCACGCCCGGCATGGTCAGGACCAACCTGGGACGCCACGTCTCCATCCCCCTGCTGGCCAAACCGCTGGTCGGACTGGCGTCGTGGGCTCTGCTCAGATCGCCCGAGGAGGGAGCCAGGACTCCGCTTCATCTCGCCTGCTCCCCGGACGTCGAAGGGGTTCGGGGGAAATGTTTCGCAGACTGTCAGGAGCAGGAGCTGCTCCCTAAAGCCACGGACGAGGACGTGGCGAGAAAACTGTGGGACATCAGCGAGGTGATGGTGGGCATCACGACGTAGACGACGGAAATAATGTCCACATTATAGAACATCTGATAAATAAATCAATAAACAAATAATAAAACAAACTAATAAACCAACTAATTCATTATTTTTTCAACACATTAAAAGGAATGTGCTAGAAAAAGACAAGTATATTCACTAGTTATTAAACGCCTCAGAAGATTGATGCAAAGCAGTTGATTTTTTATATTTAACTATTAATGCACTAAGTCTGGCCTTTTGTTTATTTGTTTGTTGGTTTGTTTTTTACTTCATAATCAGCCATGAATTATGCAAAAAATGTCTCTTGAGCTAAAAAGATTATATGAATATATATATATATATATATATATATATATGTTTTTAAAAATATTTATAAAAATTTGCTTAAAAAAGAATATTAATAAAAAAGTGATGTAAAATTTCTTTGTTATTTCTTCCTTAAATAAAGACAATGTTTCAAGATAAAATAGTAATATTAAAAATATTAACACATACAATGTCGACCACGACCAAAACCATCGACCAGAAGTGAAACACTGGAGTGATGGCACGATGCCGGTGTTTATCTGGACGTCAAAGACGACGTTCTATGTCCCTGTTATTACTGTGATTTATTCGGTTATTACAGTCAGAGTATCATCATTATTACTGCATGTGCTTGGGATTATGAATAATCTCCACAGCCTCGTGCCGATCACGCCGCGCTGCGGTCCGGTCTAACGGGAGCAGCTAAGCGCTAGCTGCTAAACGTCCACATACAGAAATATTTAGTCGCACAGTCTAAAATAGCTTCCTGTTGGCTAAATACAGAGCCGTACACAGGCTGAGGTCAGCAGAGAAGACTGTAAAACAAAAAACTGTCATTTAGATAAAGATTAGGTTAGTATTTTTGTGTAGCTAATCTATGCTAGTAGGCTAAAAAAATGTTTTGTATGTTTGCTGACTTCCTCGGTCCTTTGCTAATATGTGACTTTTTCATTATAAAGCCAAGGACATTACAATTATTTGTTACTGTAGGGCAGTAAAAAGGGCTCTAGCATTTGTTTACCCGTGTGATAAATGATAGCTAATGAATTTCTAGTTGTATTTATTATTATTTCTCCTGTGAGACTGATTGCTCCTTATTATTCCTCTGAATCATAAACCTCATTGTTAACGAACCGAGGTCACTGAGGAGCTTAATGACCCGGGACAGCGGTCAATAACGTACTTTATACACACACGCTAATTACTCTGGAATGTTTTGTTAAATGAAGATTAGCCTTCTTTCTCTCTCTCTTTCTCTCTCTCTCTCTCTCTTTTTCTCAGTCCTGCCCAAAAGCATCGCTAATGTTCTCCCCACCTGCATGCATTTTCTTGCCCACAGCAAAGAAATAAATTTTTTCAAGGCGATTTCCTTTTCCAGCACACGTGTCAGAGGGCTCGGAGACAGACTTGAGCGCTCACACACTCCGCCTGTTTGTTTTCACAATGAGGGAAATTGCAGCAATGGTGAGCGCCTTAATGGCTTTAATTGTGCGATGAAAAAGTTCAGGAGTGAGTGAAGGAGAGAGAGAGAGAGAGAGAGATGATGGATTTATATAAAGCAGGACAGACGCCAAGAACCAACAAACAAACTTTATGAATGCTCTCTATTAATATCCACAACAGTTTGAGGTTTTATATTCATTAAACCAAAGCCATTATCAGCACTTGTGGGGCATTATGGGTAAATACACATGACTCCTTCCTGAGCTAACTGTTGCACAAGACCCTCCATTCAGGCTGTAATTCTAATTATATTAAATAGCTGCAGAAACAAATTGTGATTCATTCTTTTTGCCCATTTTGTTTAAGATCTCTGCAAACAACAAAATATGGAAAAGTATAAATATTTTACCCATTTCAAAAATTTCCTGACTTGGTAAAACTTTTGGTTTTGATAATCCTCACATGAATAAATCAAACTTTCCAAACTAATGACACAATGATGATTCTCTTGATACGGTTTCATGCAATTAAGCTAGTCTTGTGCAATATTTAACATTATTTAATAGTTACATTTTTATTTAAAATTAAACTCAAGCCATGAGAAAATATGTTAAGGCCATGAGATAAAATATTGGAGCCATAAAGTAAAATGTACAGGCCACAAAGTAACATACTGAGGCCACAAGAAGAAATATAAAAGGAAATGTGGACAGATATTGTGGCTATGAGATAATAAACTAGCTCAGTATAGTACATTAAGATAATATTGAGATCATATATTCAGGCAATAAGATAATATACTGAGGCCATAAAATAATATATCGAGGCCATTAAGGCTACAAATGAATAGAATGAAACCATAAGGTCATGATTTACAAGATAAAAAGTGGAAACAATAAGATAATTCAGTAGATTGTTAACATATAGGAGCCACAAGATAATATCTCAAAGACATAATATAAAATATGAAAGCAGTGACATGATACATTAAGGCTATAAGATAAAATATGAAGGACATCATACAGTATATCGATAGCAAGTGGCAAAAAAGACATTGAGGCTACGAGATAATTATCTCATTCATGAGATAATATTGCATAGCCACGAGGTAACACATCATGGCCATGACATAATATTTCTAGGTCAAAAGATAACATGGCGAGGGAACAACGTATACAGAAGGCACAAGTTGAAATGAAATAAAATAACAAAGTCTTGAGATCATAAATCACACAAGATCACAGAATAATGTCTGGAGGCCACTAGATAACAATATACTGTATGGACAGTATATATCAAACCATTGAATAAACATTAAAGGCCATGAGATGATATATCAAGGCAATAAGATGATTATTATACAGTATTGAGGGCACAAGATGATATTTTTAGGACATGACGTAATATAGTGAGTCCATGAAATGATATATTGAGGCCATGAGATAATTTATTGAGGCCATGAGATAATTTATTGAGGCCATGAGATAATTTATTGAGGCCACCAGATAGTATATTGGGGGCGAAAGGTAATTTGCTAAGGGCACAAGATAATAAACTGACACCACAAGATATATTATAGTCACTGTAGGGGAATGAGATAATATATTGAGGGCACAAGATAGTATTCATTGGCACAATATGATGCACAGAGTCCACTGAAAATGAAATGGAATACCAATGCTACAGAAAAAAATGTACAAAATTATATCAAAATATTCTAACCATATCATAATAAATGTACAGAAACCACAAGATAATAAATTGAGGCCATGAGATAATAAATCGAGGCCTTATGTTACAATGTCAGCCAGAAGCCAGAAGATAATGATTCCACAGAGGCCACAAAATGATGTACTGAGGCCCTGAGATAAAATATCGGGGCTACAAGGTAAAATATCAAGGACAAGTGGGCATGAGATAATGTTTATGAGATAATATATACAGGCCAGAGATAAAACATTGAGGGAAAGCAGACCACAGGAGAAACCAGAGAGGCTGAGGGAGAGAGAACATCTCAGGCTGCAAATGACTACACTGAGGCCACAAGATTGTTTTTCAAAGCCATGATGATACTTTTTGCTAAAAGGAATCCAGAGGCCATGAGATAACACATGGAGACCAAGAGGTAGAAGATTGTGAATTTATCAGGGTCATGACTTTTTTATTCTAAAAAAAACAAATGCTGGTATCACATGCCAGCGTTTGGGACACGCCCTCAAACCTGAGGTCTGTCTTTCGACCCAGTGATTATTTCTCACGCTTTACAGAAACAGACACGACCTGGTCATTTTTTTTCTTCTTCTTCTTCTTCTTCTTCTTGATTTGCTATCGCTCAGGATTGCACGGCGCTCACACATGGAAATGATTGCTTAAGCTCGAACCTCTTCATGGGAAACGTGTAGATTTTCCAAAGTATGAAAAAGGCAGAGTTGCCAAATTGAGGCTGATAACTCGAGAGCTGCTCGAGCCGGTCGCACATCGCACTTAAAGCGCCGCGATGACAGATTCCTGGAGCAGGAGCGCGTATTTATCTACAGTTTAATCCAACACGCTCCGGAGCCCGAGAGTTCAAACTCTCTCCGTAGACCTGCTTGGAGTTAAAGTAACATTTTTAAACATCGCTTCTGAACAAAATCCGAGTTTGACTCGAGTGTGTTTGAAGTTTTCAGACAGTTGTGTGGAGGAGAAGTGCTCGGGCTGTTAGCGATGGCGCAGAGTTAAATGACTTTCGATGACATGTGGACGGCGTGTGTTTTAATTGGTGCCGTCGATCAGTCACGCTCGATAAGAGGAACGTGTTCTGGATGTGAAACCAGTTACAAGAAAATGTTTGACATGTTCAAAGTCTTTATGTCTGAAATATCTCTCACACACACACACACACACACACACACACAACTTGTTGTTGATATTTCACTTCATCTTATCATCAACCTCTTCTAACCAATCAGCATCCAGTATCAATAATTTCTTATGCATAACCCCGCCCTCATCTTTAGGCCACGCCTCCGTCCTGTGTCTGATGCTAATGAGACGTTCTTTAGTTTATATTTATACCGAGCAGTGTGTCACGCAGAGTCAGAAAGCACCAGGAAAACTTTTTTTAAGACGGTAAATAATTTCTCGAAAGTTCAGTGATTAAACTGCTAGCAAAACTAGCAACTCCAAAACCGCACACTTTCACTTCGAGGTAACCAAAGTAAGGTACATTTCACTTCTAGCTGAACCGACACTCCTGCCTCGGCCACTTCTCACAAATACTTTATAAATTCCCGGCTTTAAAGTTTACAACTTAAACATTTCACTCCTTCCGTACAGATTTAGGAGCTAACGATTAGGAAGACGACGCCGCGGCTAATCCGGTCCCGCATTAGATCTTTCCTTTGGCTCGGATTTATTAAAGCGTCTGCGTTTTGTAAAAGCTCTCTCATCATTCCAGATCGCTCACTTCATCTCTCGGAGGCATTTCTTCTCGCCCCACACACACACACACACACACACATATACACACATATACACTCCTCTCAGTGGTGTGACACGCGGGGTCAACGTGTGTTTTAGCACTTGAACGCGTGAAACGTCCCGGAGGAACGCTCTGTCGAGGGGACACGAAGCAGAGACACATCAAACCCGTGTCGGAGTTCGGGGGAATGGAGTGTGACGTGCCGTAATTAAGCAGAGTGATGAAAAGCTTAAAAGGAACGATAACTTGTTTTTTTTTCTTCTGAGGGCTGGGAATCGAGCGACAGAGCGCTACACTTGATCATTTCCAGCGGGAGGATTTTTTTCCCCTTTTTCTTTTTTTGTTGCACGTAGCAACGCTGATTGTGTTCGCCGCTGGGTTTTCTCACACGTCACTCTGGAATGCCGATGGTGTGAACGAGCCCCGAACTGAAACATTTTCCCTTTTTTCTTTAACGTCAGAATTACTTCAAAAATAATCAGCGTCACCCTCGAGACGAATCGGAGCGAATCTGAGACGCTGGAAACTTCTCTGAATCAAAGAAATCAAAAACAAGCTGCTGCTACTGATCCACTCAGGGTTATTTTTATTTTTTTTATAAATCTGGCGTATGTTTGTGCATGTAAAACGTATTACACCAAAAAATAAATGATAATAAGTCCTGTGTCCTCTTGCACATTTACTTACATAACTTTTCAAAACTTTTAGATAGTCACATGAGTGACTTTATCTGCAGCATCCTTAAACTTAAACATCCTTATGTTTGTCTTTATGGGCATAAATTATAAGCACGAAGTTGGACAGGGGCGTGGTGCTTGATGAACATCCCTCCATCCCTCCATCCTACTGGTCATCGTTTCATTTAAATATAAAATTAAACTTTAAGTAAAAATCATAACCTTTAGAAGCAGCACAAAAAGTCACAGTTTTGACGTAGAACCCTTACTCGACCCCTTTAAGAGGAACCTCAGTGTATCCTCACATCTACTGTAGAACCTGCCAGTTTCTCAGTGGGCTCTTTAACGGGGTCTAAGACTTCTCTGCGTCTTATTGTGAAACACTCTATGGTTCTAGGGTTCTGCTAGAACCTTTAAGGAGTCAGTGGCTCCTTAAATGCCTCCAAAGAATCAATAAATGCTTCAGGTTGTTGTTGCTCTGAAAAGGTGAAGCTGATGATGAGTTCCTCCATGAGCAGAATGATGGCTTCCATGGCCAACAAATCCATGGAATTTTCCCAAGCAGGTTCTTCTGGCAGGTTCTCCAATTTCTGTAAAAGTCTTCTGAAGCACTGGGTTCTCACTTACCTCATTGACAAAGTGTGCAGTAAAAACTTATCGCTCAAATAAAAATCTAGACGATTTGCATAAAGCAGCTGGTTCCTGGTCCAGTCTTATGAGGTTCTATGTGAAACCTTTTCTGATTTTTTTATTTTTTCGTTTTACTTTTTTTTTTCCGTTCTCACCCTTCAGCACCCTCTCTTCTCTTCTCTTCTCTTCTCTTCTCTTCTTTGCTTATTTGTTTCTTATCTTTTTTCTCTCTTTCATCTTTTGTCTTTAACGTCTAAGCACTAAGTTCTTCAGTCGATCTGTGGATTTACTTTCAAATAAAGGATCCCTTTCTGACACTCTTGTACGATTCCATCAGATGGACGATCGAAGAACTTGTAATGGTTCTAGATTTTCAAAGCACGGATGGTAATTATCTAAATAATGTTAATGAAGGAACCACTAGCTGAAAAGGTTCTCCTGAGAAGAGAACCCTTTCGGTGGTTTCCTAAAGAACCTGTAGATCGACTGAGTGTTTTAGTTTGTTGGTGCACCAAAGTAAATCCTTAACGTGGCAATTATGGATTGGAAGGTTCTAAGGTTCTTGCATCGGTTCTTTAAAGGAAGCGATGATTTCTGTGTGGATGTAAAGAAATCATTGAAGAAAAAGTCTTTCTATAATCCTCTTACACACACACACACACACACACACACAGAGCGAGATCACACACGCTAAACACATCGACTCGACGGCTGCATTATATTTGCGCCTTCTGTGGGGTGTGTGTGTGTGGTAGCGGAGTGTGTGTTGCGTCGTCTGGGTGCTGCCAGCTCGGTTCTCCGTCTCATTTCCACACTGAATTATAGCATTAGCGAGCGACTGAAATTGGTAGCAGATTGAGAGCGCGGCTCCGGGAACACCGGCGAGCGCTGACACCGGGAATTATGGGAAAACACTGCGCTGACACCTGGGTGGTCCTGACTTTCTGTGAGTGTGTGTGTGTGTGTGTGTGTGAAGTGTGTGTGTGAAGTGTGCTACATTAAGCTGTTTCTGTGCTTGAGCTTCAAATGCTTCTGTTCACACACGCGGTTACATCTGGCATTCTATGTGTCTGTGTGTGTGTGTGTGTGTGTGTGTGTATGATTGATGACGTAATTATTTATCTTCACTTTTCAGCATCTCTCTTAAAAAGAGTGCAATGTGTTTAGGTTGGATACCCGCGCGCGCACACACACACACACACACACACACCAGCACTCACAGTGTGACTCAATAACACAATCCACTTATGAATATGCAAATTTATTCAAATATCTAAACTTTTGATTTTAAACGAGTTTGACCAACTGACTACATGTGAAGTGCTGTGCAAAAGTTTTAGCACCCCAGGCTTTAAGTTTTTTTTTTTTTTTTTTTTTTAAAGGAAAGAAAAAATGTAGAAAGTTTTTACAAAACATATTTAAATAATAATAATAATAATAATAATAATCTATAAAATAATTTCCTTAAAACACACAAAAGTTTTAACCACAAATTGTGATAGTCATGACAATAAATAATCATGAAATGTTATTAATAAATTTATATTAATTCAAGTTTATTTAATTGTTCTGTTGTTTTCATGGGTTTGTTTAATAATTAGAATTACATTTAGAAATACATTATTTATTATGAATGATTCAGTTAATTACTATATATATATATATATATATTTATTTATTTATTTATTTATTTATTTTTGGTGTTTTTGGTGTTTGTTTGTTTTTGGTGTTGCCTTGCACTTGTACATTTTTTAAACTTTCTTTAAAAGAAACACACACAAGAAAAGAGAGAGAAAAAGCACAAACACTTTTCCCACATCTTAATGAAATACAAAAAGATCACATTCCAGTGCACACACACACACACACACACACACACACACACACGTACACACACATGCGTAAATACTCACACATTGAACAAAGATGCTCTCTTAGATGTGAAAGACCTTCTGAGTTTAGATCTGAGCTCCAACATCCTCTGAAAAACAGAGAAAAAGAAGGAAAGAAAGAAAGAGAGAGACGGAGAGAACAAGAGAGAACAAGAGAGAGAGCAAGCGAAGAACAATGAAAACACAGCGAGGCAGAAGTACAACAAATGAAAAAGTGTGTGTGAAAGAGGGAGAGAGAGAGGGAGCGAGAGTCATAAATCACACGAGACAGTCAGTGAAAGGACAGACGCGTCTGTGGGGACATTTTTTTAAACAAGACACTACAAAGAGAAAACAGAAAAAGCCAATTCTCTTTATTCAGCGTGATTCATGAACACCGTCTCTCTCTCTCTCACTTAATGACCTTTTCTGTCTTTTTAAGATGTTTTCTCTGTCTCTTACTATCTCTGTCTGTCTGTCTGTCTGTCTGTCTGTCTGTCTCTTGTTGTGATTTTTGTTCCATCCTCCGTAACCTCACCCAAAGACAGTCATTTTTGTCTGTTTGTTCCCTCTCAAAATCTCACACTCTTTCTTACACACACGCACACACACACACAAACACACACACACACACACACACACACTGATCTTAACTGATAATGATGATGATGATGATGATGATGATGAATTGATGTTCTGTGTAGAGTTGATGTTTGCTCACATCACTAAAAAATGAACACACACCCTGTCTGTTCCAGGACACAACTCAGTGCATGTGTGTGTGTGTGTGTGTGTGTGTGCTTCTAAATGTCTGTCTTCGGTTAGTTTTAGAAGTCAGCATTTTTTAGGGCTGATGTTTAGTGTCACTGCTATGATACGATTCGTTTAAAAAAAACAACGAATCATTTCGGAACGAATCAGAGTCGTCACTGAGTTGTTCCTTTTGGTCAGTTGCTGACTCACACTAGTGTTTAACTGCACCACTGTAACATCTGTGTATTACATGCGTCATGTTTACACTGAGGTGTGTGTGTGCGTGTGTGTGTGTGTGTGTTGGATCTGATCTGCGCTCTTTGATTCACTGAATCATTTCAGTTTTCTGGGATTGATTTTCATCATACATTCAATAAATCAGTTGAATCAGTTTGGGTGGGGTTTTTACATTTTACATAAAATTTTACATTTAGAGCATTTGGCAGAGACTCTTATCCAGCATTTGGCAGACACCCTTTTTTTTTTTTTTTTTTGCCATATTTACATCTGAGCAGGTGAGTGTTAAGGGCCTTGCTCAAGGGCCCAACAGTGGCAACTTGGCGGTGAGGGGGAGGTTTGAACCTGCAACCTTCTGATCACGCCTTCAACGAACAAAATAAACCCGAGCTGTGTATCTGAATCATGTAACATCATGGATAAAGAGCTAACAAGGCCATGATTGGAGTTGGTTTCCTAACTAATGAGTTATCAGACTTAGCTTGCTAGCTTGTGACTGCGCTAATTTATACTGCTTAAACAAACCTATGTAGCATGTCTGAAATGTACATCAAGAAACTCCACGTCGTGCACTTACCATGGATTGGCTATAGTACGTGTGTTTAGCTACGTAGCTAACTTTGTTCTACTAAAAACTGTGCCACAATGGCGCCCTTAATGTTGTCATTGGAACAACAAAGTTTCTCTTTATATCATCAGGAAATTTGTTCGCCTTCGTTTTTTTTTTCTTCGAAGTTTATACAAAGTTGTATTATATGTAAGTCATTGATTGTTCTGTAGTTGTTCAGTTGTGGATTAGCATCATTTATCCACTGACAGATCGCCAAACGCCATTAAGCCCTTCTACGCCACTAAGCTGAAAGTGGAACCAGAGAACTTCAGCATAAACGCTCAAGAGGGCCTTCAGTAATTTTAGAAATTGTGCAAAAACCAAACAACAAGAAGTACTCGAAAAGTCTTCATAAAAATAGAACACTGTTAGATCATTTCAAGTTATTGAAGCGAAGGCATTAACAAGCTCTAGTGAGCAGCACGTCAGTCGCAGGTCCTCACAGAGAACCCCGCGAGCGTCGACGTGCGTGTCGTGTCAAGCGGCTGGGCAGCTGGAAGCTCACCCCGAGCCATTTATTATCGATTGCGGGATTTATTTATCGTTAATAGCTGCATCTGGATTCATCTGTCTCTTTTTGGAATCCAGCTGTTTGGATTCTGTTTGCGCTTGAGCTCAGCGATGACCTCAGCAAATCTGTGACTGAGAGTTAGAAGCTGGAAATAAGAACCGTTTGAGGGTTGGGGGGGCGGGGGGGAAGGAGGGGGGGGTTGGCTGGGGGATATGGGTGGGGGTAGTTTAATTATGCACTGAGGTAGATTTTGCACTTTAGCCCAAAACCGCAAGAAGATTACGACATCGCACTTTGGTTGCTTTCATAATTGGCGGTACGCAAAAAAAAAAAAAAAAAACGCTCTGACACATGGACGTCAGATTAATCATGTTATCATGTTTCACAGATTTAAAACATTTTAACTCTGAATGCACTTCCTGTGCAATTTCCCTCGGGCAGGGAGCGGGAAGTGGTGGGGTAAAAGATTTATGCTCACAGAAGAGGAAAGAAAAAGGAAACACACCTGATTAATATTAAACTAATAATAATAATAATAATAATAATAATAATGATGATGATAATAATGATAAAGTTGTCTTAAAGAAGGAGACTGGGAGAATGTATTGATTTTGTTAATCTTTTTATGTTTAGAATAATAATCATTATATTGTCAGTACCATAAATACGTATAAGTTTAATTATGTGTACTTATCCGTACTTATGCTACTTGCCACATAATTAATTAATTATAATCAACTTTAAAGACTAAAGACAAACATCTAAAAGTCTCACACGGGATTTGCTGACTCTATTACCCCTATAACACCCCATACACTCCCGCCCTACAGTGTTAATGACTAAGAACACCTTATCACTAATGAACACTAACACACTGCTCTCTTTCTGTTGTGTTTGTCTTTTTCTCTGTGTGTTTCTTTTCTTCTCCTCCTGTAAGTTTCACTGTACTCTCTCTCTCTCTCTCTCTCTCTCAAACCGACTCCTGCAGCTGCTGCTGCTTTGTTTAGACAGAAGGAAGCCGACAGCCGCCGCCTGCTGCTGCCGTGACCTCTGAACTTTGACCCCTGCAAGGGAGCCAGAACATGCACAGCCTCGACCTTGAGCAGCAGGAAGCGGAGTTCTCAGTGTGTGTTCGGTGCAGGTGGACGAAAAAGAGCTTCCATATGGATGATAAACTCAGTGTGTGTCTCCCCCTGCTGGATAGGACTATAACTGTGTGCTTATTTTAAATACTGTTTCTGAACAGGGCAGAAAGTCCTTAAGTTCTTATTTGAATTCAGAGAACCTGTTTATTAAAAAAAAGAGCCACTGAAGAACCATTTATATAAGAGAGTTTGTACTAAATGGGGAAATGTGCGCTACAAATACAGAAAGTTTTTCCAATAAGAAGTAGAGCTCTTAGTTTCATCCATCCATCTACGAACTCCTGTAATCCAACTAGGGACTGTGGAGGCCAGTGGTAACCATTGTATTTATTGTTACGACTGTGGTAACCGGTCAACTTTCACACACACATTCACACACTACAGCAATTTTGTGAATGCCAATTAGCCTAATCTGCATGTTTTTGGACTGTGAGAGGAAACTGGAGTACCTGGAGGAAACCCACCAAGCACTTGGAGACCATGCAAACTCCATGCACACAGGCAGAAATCTCCTTTGATCAATTGATACTGAGATGAATATCTGCTACTTCTGCTCTGTAAAGCTTCTTAACGGCTCTAATCTGAGGTGCTGTTTGTTAATTGGTGATTTCTGAGGCTGGTGACTCTAAATGAACGTCTCCTCTGCAGCAGAGCTCAGTTTTGGTCTTGCTTTGCTGGGAAGGTCTTCACGAGAGACAGTTTCATCATGCAGCTTGGAAAGCTTAATGTTTCTTGTGATGTAGGATTACAAACAATAAGGAAGAACTTGTGTATTGTGTTTCTCTCAGTTCTCCTTGGTGTTCTGAGACTGTCAGATCCTTGTGCAGTAAAAAAAAAAACACCAGAGTGTCAAGCTGTGTAACATCTGCATACTGAAAATCCCACCATGTAATCCAGTGTAATGTCCTGAGCGAACTCATGTCTCCTGATGAGAAAGTGAAATAAACGGCTACATAAGCTCGGCCAGCTGAGAGCACGCTCAGCACCTGTGCTCGAGATGGAACCACGCGAGGAATCGTCTTTGGTGTAAATAATTTGTTCCTGAACAATCAGTGCTGACTGTGAACAGAATAACTCTAAACTCAAAGTCAGCGACTGGAATCTGAAAGCTGCATCAGTATTTACAGTACGTGGATCTTGGTTGGAACACGCCTACTTACCTGAGTTACCACAAGCTAGCTAGTTTAGCTTTAGCTTAGGTAAAATGGTAAGATGGCTAATGTTATGTTATATGCTAAAGTTACTTCGCATTTGATTGAACCATCATCCGTCATCCATCATCCGTCATACCTTACATGTTGTCCCATAAACTTCTTAATTTCTTGTGGTAAGGTTAACTACACGATTCCAGTTAGCTGGTTAGCTAAAGTAATGCATACTGTAGCATAATTTAATTGTTCATTAGTTCATATAACTAATTAGTTCTTTTAACTAATGAGTTACCTAAAAATTACCCCCCTATACAGTTGTCATGAATGGGAAATGGAGACCGAAACCGTACTTTGTACCAGGTTATGGACATTGGCGGAACTGCACAGATGTTGGCTCTTGAAACAGACTTACAAAAAAACAGCATTATACTGTAGAAAAATAACAAAATGTTATAGTAAAGGCTAACACAAAACACCAGCGATATGGTAAACAGTTTAACTTATAGGTTCAATTTATACATTTTCTATTTTTCTATTTTAATAATTTTTTTCTATTGCAAATTGTAAATTTGTACACTTCCCCCACATTTTACATTTTTTTCAATTTACATTTCTCTCAGTCGTATACTGTAAGCATTTCACCACATATCATCCTGAGTAGAGTCATGTATGTGACAAATAAAACTTACATTTTAATAAAAATCTAATATAATATAACTATGTAATGGATACGTCATAGCTTTCTGACACAATACTGTATAACTTCAATATATATAATAAACACATGATCTGAGAGCAAGAGAGGGGGACTTTTTTTCCCTCTGTATGGTTACGATGTGAATGATTTATGTGATTTAGCGCTGTCAGAAATTGCTTCGTCAACTATTTATAGACAGTGAAAATGTATGGACTCTTTCAGTGTGACGGCCGAGAGCATCTCCCCCTGAGGAACGAAAAAATCACTCACTGCCGCTCATCTCTCCTCAGAAACGCCACCTCAAGGTTTTCTGCATGTAAAACAGCATCCGGCCGACCCTGGGGACCTTCACATACACTAGACCATGAAGTGCACATTCACCACCTCCATAAATCTCACCCATGATGAAGAAAGAGACCAGTGCTCAGGGGTCTGTTAGCTGAGATTCACTCCACTGTAGTGAAGTACTGTAGTACTGCTTTTTAGGAAACTCCCCCAAAAATCACCCAAATCAACTTCGGAACAATCAGATTCAATATTATTAGTGTGCTTTGCAGTAAACCTCTTTATGTGTGTGTGTGTGTGTGTGTGTGTGTGTGTGTGTGTGTGTGTTGGGGAGAAAAATCTAGCATGTTTTTGTTTACAATAGCATTTGCACAAAAATCTTCTCATGCACACACACACACACACACACACACACAATGCTCCCACATTTACACAAAACACGCATATATTTGCAGGAACACTCGCATTCTCCAAAACGTTTTTATACGAAACATAAAGTACAAAAACTTTGCATGAGAGCTACAGTAAATGCATATGTGAGTGTCTTGTGTCATGCAAGAGTGTCATGCAAGAGCATGTTGTTTAGAGTTGTGTACATGTGAGGACACACTGAGTAAATGCAAGAGCATGTTACAGTATGTGAATGAGCGCATATTGTATGAATGTAATTGTCTTGTGTGAATGTGAGTATTCTATGATAAAGTAAGAGACAAAATAAGGCACGTAAGAGTATTTAATGTACAAGTCATTTCCACACAAACACACACAGACACACACACTGCTCTTGCCCTACGTAGGGCTCTTATTCAAGTTTCCACAGTAATGTTCCATCACCAAACACACATTCACATCTCATATTTTCTCATGATTACTTTTAATGTTTACAGTTACTTCAATTCTTTCTTTTTTTCTTAGTCTTTTATAAACACTTATGAGTGTAAATGTAATTGTCCTAATGTTAAATGTTAAATGTTAAACATCATTATGTCGTGTCTTAACATCACTTTAATTGTCTGTAAAAACGAATGTGCTACTTGGTAGCTAACTTGTTACTCATTAGTAAATGTTTTAGCTTATATGCTACAGCATATGTTCTCACAAGTTTAACCACTTTACGTGTTTGGACATTTTTTAAAAGTCATTAATAAACACTTCTGAGGTAAATGTTATCATTCTTGACCATTCTGTGATGTTTTATTGTCACTGTGCACTTACAATTGTCTGTAAAGATACTTTGTTACTTGCTAGCTAGCTTGTTACTCATTAGTTATTTTTCTAGCTAGCGTTGAATCTTCTCATGATCTTGACTACTTTTAGCATTTACAGTTACTTGAATTCTTTTTTTTATTCTTTTATAAACATGGTTATGAGGTGAATGTTAATGTCACTTTAATTGTCTGTAAAAATAATTTGCTACTTGCTCTCACATACACACACATGCCGGCTAACGCATTAGTCATTTTCTATCTTATGTGCTAAATGTTCTCGCAAGTTTAACCACTTCAAATGTTTTGTCATTTAGAAACATTTCTGAGGTAAATGTTGATGTACTTGATAATTTTGTGATGTCTTTATTGTTGCTTTGCCTTTAGCATTGTCTGTAAAAAAAAACCTTTGCTACTGTACATGCTAACTCATTAAATCATTACCCATTAGTCAATAGATAGCTTATGCTTAGCTTATGTATATCCCATCTGATTAGCAAAAATGTTCTCACAATTTTAAACAAAAAACTGATGATGGTTGTTTCATCAGGAAAACATAACTTTATGAAAAATGAGCATTTAGTATTCCTCATAGGTATATTTAGTGTTGAACCAGGTGGATGAAAGAAGTCGCACACTCGTCTACCAGCATGATTAATGCGTCATATAAGGCAGCGTGACGGCGAGGAACCAGGAACGAGAGGTCATTAATGTCACTTATCCCACGAAGGCTGACGAAACCCACAGCGACGTTCCAGACAACTCGCTGTACTCTCGTTAGCCACAAGCGCTAAACGGGTACGACAGGCGTGATCGTGACATCATCCACGATAATTGAGTCTGAGTCTGACACTGGAGAAAGTCACTCCGGACAAAATTAGCTGTCGTTTTCATTCCTTTACTTTTTTTTTATGTAGTGTAGTGTAGTGGGGATGTGTAGCTTCATGGAGATTAGCACTAGCAGCATTCTATAAGGTGATGAGGTCTGAATAGAATGGGATAGCAAGAGCGTTATAAGAGATAAAGTGTGGGGTGAAAGAAAGGAGGAAGGAGAAAGTGGGAAGGCGGGAAAGTGGCAGAGAATAAAAGACAGAAAGATGGAGGGTTAAAGGTCTATGGACATGAAATAGAAAAAATGAGAAGGAGAGACACAGACAGACAAGAAAAACTATGACAAGAGAGAGACAGAGCAAATGACAAACATAAAAAGAGAGAATAGAGAAATAAAGAGGCGATACAAAGGTGGACAGACAGAGACAGACAGAACGATAGAGAGAGAAGATAGAGTGAGACAGACCTAGAGAGAGAGAGAGAGAGAGAGAGAGAGAGAGAGATGCAGAGAGAAGTGTGGTTGTGATGATCCTGCAGGTTGTAACATGAATAATGCATGCCCATTTTTTTAGTGATCGAACATCTCAGCGTGTTTCTGCTGAGAACGGCAAGTGTTTCATCTCAGCACTCTCGCTCACACACACACACACACACACACACACGAACACACACACAAGCTTTAAATCACTGTCTACTCACTTGGATGGCTTTATATCATCTGTCCGAAATCGCTTAATGTGAATGAAAACATTACATTACACATCTAATATTCACTCTCGCTTTCTCTCTCACATACACACACACACACACACACACACACACACACACACACACACACACAAACTAAGCTAAGGAAAAGTGTCAAATGGTATCTATTTATAGATACAAACTAACCTAATTATAATGTAATTAAAAAAATTAATTAAACACACATATACACAAATACACACACACACACACAAAAGAAATGTATTATTTATTATTTTCACAATTATACTGCCTCCCAAAATATATGAATATCATGGATTTTTTTAAGCGTCGATAGAGCACTTTGTGAACAGCCGGCCCTTTCAGCGCTGAACTTATCCTCCTTGTTGATGATCGTCTTCTGATGATTGATTTATTGATTGTCAAGCCAGCAGTCTTCCCCCTGTGTGTACTGAATTGACTGAGAGATACAATTTATACTGCATAAACAATAATTTACTCAAACTCAAAATTAAATATTCTAAGAATTTGAGATGCTGGGTTTTTGATTTGTAAATCACAATCATTGAATTTAAAACAAAAAGGCATGAAATATTTAACTTTACATGTAATAAAGCTAGAAAATATGAGAATTTCACTTTTTTAAATAAATTGCAAAAAAAAAAACGTTTCCACAATATTCTAATTTTTTGAGATGCACTATATACCTACATTCTCTGAAATTAAACATTAGAACAAATGAGTAAATAGTCTGCTATAAATTTTAGTTATAGAATATAAGGTTTAATTTTTTTAGCCTCACACAATAAATTTTTATTATAATTTTTACAGCATCATACCTCATTTACATAAAATTTCAGGTCAGATGTCAGAAGTTACGCACTAGTGTTGATCTATATCCGGATTTATGGAACACTGCTGCTCTAATAAAGTGGAACTTAAAAATATTGTCACGTTCTGCATCTCATACTGCATCAATGTGGTTTGTGGGTTGTAAGCTGGGCTTCAGGTACAAATCTCTCTTTCTCTCTCTCTCTCTCTCTCTCTCTCACACACACACACACACACACACCACACAGGAAAACAAATTTACTCCCTGTCTCTGACTTGCTTGTACAGCAAACCTGTATGAAGAACAAACAACATTTACACAACTGCAGTCCATCGATGTGAGAAAAAAATTCCAACGATTCCCAAATTGTTCATTCCGAGATGGCACTGAGGATCGATCAGGTCTGCTCCGGTACTAATGAAACGCTATGGATTTTCAATAGTGGTGTCCAGAGAGCAATGTTTAAAATAAAGACCTTATATTTTTTCTCAGACACACACCTACACACACCTACACACACACACAGATGTGTAAAGATGTGTAAAGAGATTTTTAGCAAAGAGCTCCTAAATGCTGCGTTCTGATTGGTCAGAAGGTGTTGATGACATTTTAGATTTACACTTTTAAATCTGAAAGCTTGTGAAAAGTTTGTACACCCCTTCTAATTACATGGTCTCTCCTGATGTTTATTTCTTTCTACACTGTAAATCAATACTGAAGGCGTTTATTATCCAAAATCCACAATAATCCCCTTTGAACAGTTGATATTGAGATGTTTCTGCTACTTCTGCTCTGTAAAGCTTCATAACGGCTCTAATCTGAGGTGC
>JAQMYJ010000039.1:34307378-34321682 GCA_030014305.1 Clarias laeviceps | reverse complement strand
CTCACACATACACACTTCCAAATATTTTCTTTTCTAAAAAAATTTCTTTCATTTTTGTGAAGCTGCTTTGAGACAATGAAGATGTTAAAAGCGCTATATAAATAAAATTGAATTGAATTGAATTATTATTATTACGGTTTTATGAAATGTGTGTACATTAGATTAAAACATCACCACAATAAGCTATTTGCACTGTTCTGAGAGACTAAAGAGACCCAGCTAGCTAGTTAGCGGTTTAAGTTTGTTTTTCTCCCTAATTTAGTCGTATCCAAGAACGTCCAGCGCTCCTGTTATAGCTTCCCATCCCAATCTGCTTCCTGTTTACTTTGTTCACTACTTAGGGTCACTCTACACCCTGCATAGTACACTATAGAATATGTCAAACAATTTTAAGTATTGGCACCCTTTGCTTTCTATGGGTCAACTGTGCCTTTTTATGAGGTGTGTGTGTGTGTGTGTGTGTGTGTTGTGTAGAAGAATCTCACCTGGAAAAACGGTAGACATGAAATGGACAGAAGTTCACGTGTGTTACTGACTCACGTTTCCCTCGACGTCACACGTCTCACACCTCCGGCTCTTCCTGACCATCTCCCACGTACAACATTGTGTCGTGCTCTTTCACACACACTCACACACTCCTCAGGGGGGCGTGAGAAGGAAAACGCAGTGTCCTCTGCTTGTCTCTGTTATGCTGAACTCCAGATGAACTTGGTATCTGATGGAGAGTTCGTCTTCACGCGCGTCATCAGCTACACGACCCGATAGCAAAGATTCGGGACTCGGCATCCTAATCGGGTTGGAAGCTTGTGGTGCATTGTCACTGATGCCAGGACAAAAATAAGCCTGTGGATGTGTGTGTGTGTTTCACGTAAGCAGGTATCAGTAATTAGTACAACATTTCACAATACTCAATAATAAATATGGTTTTTCAAGGAATTTTTATAACATACTGTACCGTCACAGATTAGGAGAGAAACAAAAGTGCTACTGTAGGTGAGATTCAGATCAAAGTTACAGAAAACTTGCTTCAGGCAAATTTTGGTACAGATGTGTCCTTACCGCTGAGATTCCATAAGCAAAAATGGCGCACAGTGAAAGCAGTAATCATGTAATTCATTATTATTGTATTGACCTCTCAATGTTCTGGACACTTCGGTTCAATTCAGTACACATCAGTTTTCTGTATACATCAGTATTTTGCACATTTCCAAATTTCATACAAGTTAGTTGTTCCAAGACCCTTCAGTAGTCTGTACACGTCAGCATTTCCGGTACTTCACTACATCATACACTTCGGCATTCCATGCACTTCAGTATTCCATGCACTACAATTCCATTTCACTACAATGAGTCCAGCTTTACCCTGTTCCAGAGTGATGGGCGTGTCAGGGTAAGAAGAGAGGCGGATGAAGTGATGCACCCATCATGCCTAGTGCCTACTGTACAAGTCTGTAGGGTTCAGTGGAATGATCTGGGATTACTTGCGACATTATGTGCCAGCATTAAGTCAGCTGATGATCTGATGTTTTTCCATCAATGGATTTCTGCTTCCCGGATGGCACGGGGATGATGACGATAGCAGGATAAATCAGGCTCTAAATGGTGAACGGATGGCTCAGGGAGCATGAGACATTGTTCTCACACATGGATTGGCCACCACAGAGTCCAGACCTTAATCCCAGTGGGATGGAAATAAAGGTTGAGACATCACATAAGCTAATAGAAACAATGCCATGGCAGTAATCAAACCTAATACAATATAGTATATAATACATGCTTCAGTATTCACTTCATTGTCAAAACCTCAATATTCCAAACAACTCAGTATTCCGTACGGTTCAGTCTACTGTAATCTGGAGTGTCCTGGGATCTTCATTATTCCATACACACCAGCATCCCCTAGACTCCAGTATTCTGTGCACCTCTGTATTATAAATACACACTTCACTAGTCTGTACGCTTGACACTCTGCTGCTAATTAAAGAATAAGATAATAATTTACACCGTAAATCACACGTCTTGCTATGAAGCCGGACAGAACACATTGCTATTACGCAGAGGATTCAAACACGTCGGTGTCTGAGACGCGTCAAAAGCATCACACAGGAAGACAGTCTAAAAATAATGCACAGGTTGAACTCAGGAAAAAAGGATGTCTTTGTGTTTTTACAGAAACACTGGGAGCGCTGAAGAGAAGCCAATGAGCAGCGGCCAGTTAATGATCTTTATTTTGGGGGCACAGTGCCAACCTGGCGCAGCGTCTCCATGTTCCCAGTGAGAGCGGTAACGAGGTCTTTGCCCAAGCGCGTGTGTGTGAGACTAGGGGAACATACAGTATAGATTATAGCTCCTTGTGTTAAATTTAATACAATAACATCACTGGAGGACATCCAGAGGTCATTGCAATTACCGTACATCATAACATCTTGCAGGATATTTAGACATTCACGTCTATAATGAAGGTGTTAATGGGATCGAACAGCTCCGTTTTCATTCTTCTGTATACGTAAACATCTTGTACATCTTCCAGCAACTCAGTATCCTTTACTATTCAAAATATATCAAAATATCAAAATGTCCATTAGAGGAGTTGGTTGTTTACTATGAAAAGGCTTGATCTAACTAAAATAACACCTAAATTAAACTAAATAAATTAAATAAAACCATTGCTAACTCTACTTCCTTGAGTAGAAGTAGCTGCTGTGAAGACTACAGCAAACTGACAGGACAGCAAGCGGTGATGGAGAATGATGAAAACTGTAGGCTTCTTCGTGTAGGTTCAAGCTCAGCCTGAAAAATGTTCCGGTTTACTTAATAAAAAATCCAGTTTACGGATCATGCTAATTGTTGAAATGAACAGAACATAGTCGTTTTCTTTCATCGCTGCTCTGTTGTTAGAGGATCTTCATCAAATAAACCGACATGGAGATTTTATTACTCGTAGAGCATGATGAGGAACAACGCTAAACCGGGGGCTGTAAACACACAGTCTAAACGCTGATTTGGATCCACGACCACTCAAAAGTTTGTACACCCCTTCTAATTCCTTGGTCTTTCCTGATGTTTATTTTCGTTCTACACTGTAAATCAATACTGAAGGCGTTTATTATCTAAAATCCACAATAATCTCCTTTGAACAGTTGATATTGAGACGTTTCTGCTACTTCTGCTCTGTAAAGCTTCATAACGGCTCTAATCTGAGGTGCTGGTTGTTAATTGGTGATTTCTGAGGCTGGTGACTCTAAATGAACGTCTCCTCTGCAGCAGAGCTGGGAAGCTGTGAAGGTCTTCATGAGAGACAGTTTCATCATCATGGAGCTCGATGGGTTTTACAAACACACTAGACACGATAATGTTCTTGTAGGAACTGATCCAGAACAGCTGGAATAACAACTGACTGTTACTGTCGTTGTTGTTACATAATTATCTAATTCCATATAGTTTTGAAATCCCCAGTATTGTTGTAGAATGTAGAAAATAAATCACTAAACATGGAAATTTGCAGGTGATCCCAAACTTTTGGGCGGTAGTGTAACTAGAGACCAGCTAGCCCATCATTAGCACATATATGTTTTACATAGCTTTATTTTCCATTTCCATTTACATGTGTTGAGGTCCACAAAATTCTGCCACCCTGTGCACCAACTAAAAAGGGAACAGAACGATCATCTGGATGAACTGAAAGCAATATGAACTGAGACCAGGTTTCAGGTTCGGAATCAGATACATTTCAAATACATAAAATAAGGTAAAAGCAGGCCATCACTGTAAATGACCAACTTAAATATCAGACCGGTATTGATTTTTGTATTCGCCTGCCACTTTGTGGTTGGACAAATTGCATCAGGTTTTAAAAATAATAATAATAATGCTGCAAACAAAATCTCTTTCGGTAAATGGATTCAAATGTTCTTTTTTCTAACCATAAATGCATCATGGGTTATGATGTCCAGCATCATCAGAGTGCAGCTTTAGGAATCAATAATCCTCATGAACCGTGTTTCAGTGCTGAGTGACATCAGCTTGTAGCAGAATCATGCAGCTATGGATATATTTCAGAAGTATAACATAGTAAAAAAAATAATAATAATAAAATAAATATATATATATATATAAAAAATAAATATGTATATATATATATATATATATTTTTTTTTTTTTTCCCCCTAAGCATGAGTGGGTAAATATTTTTAATATTTATTATATATTTTATAAGATTAATAGCATAGAATGTTACAATGAACAGAATGAACACACGAGAGTGTAAAAACATCCAGAAGGTTACTGTGTACATCCTTTTTTAATAGTGATAAAGTTTTTAATTTGTGTTGACTTATTTTTTTTTTATATATAAAATGTAGTAAAATCCTTCAAAAAATTGCAATCTGTGCCATGAAAAATGCCGGGGAGATACAGTAGATCAGAGCTACTGTTAGCACTCTGTTATAATTGATTACAATTGTACTGTATTATTGTATATAATATTATAATAATATTAACAAGAATCCACAATGATGTGTATGAAAAACTTTACAAAGTGCTGACACTGGAGACTCCATAAATATTAATGGTTTTCGATGGAATTTTTTAGTTCACATGGTTTGTGTGACTGAGCCATCACTATAGAAACGATTACACATCAGTACAAGCTGCGCTGCGGTCAGAGCTCACATGCTGATTTTTCAGAAAACTATAATAATCGTTTGTGGTTAATGGTTAAATAATAATGGATTCTCAGGACGCTGTATTACTCTTTGATAACTAACGTAATATTAACAGACCTTTATTTTGTTTGCTTGTTTTATGTAGAATTGAACATTTCCTTTAAAAGTAATTGTTTTTTTTAAAAGGCAACTTATTATAAGCCCAGAATGTTCCTGTACTGAAAGTGTTTTCTTCCAAGATGCTTACAGACTCCCAGCATGTCGAAAACTCATTTATTACTAAGTCACTCGTGCTCAGAGCGCAAACTCAAGCTACTCTTTAAATGTATTAATGATTCCATCGGGAGACGAGGGAACCGCTGGGAGGTGAACAACAGTCGGGATTGAAGCTCAGTTTTACTGCACGGGACAGGACAGTCCTTCCTTTCCACACAGTACAGCACGCTAATGCACTGTGTCTCAGTGTAGAACGATCTCATTCTTCAGGCTTTATATGGGAAATTATATTTTTATTGCCCGGTTACATCATAATTAATATCTTTTCATGCTGAAACAAGCTAATTGTACCATTTTGTGGCGTAAAACATACTAACTTATATATATAATTTATAAAACATGCTAATCCTCTCACTTCTCATGATTAATGATAATTCATGTTTTCACTCTTTAAACAACCTAAACATCCCGGTTTGTGTGAAAACCAATGCTAACAATTCCCTATTTAAACAAATATTTTATGCTGTATGTAGTAAAACATGCTAATATGTGCGCTAATTCCTTTAGTGTACATATGCTAATTCTCCTTGCTCTGTAAAATATTTAAAAAATTTCCTGTTCACAGAATAATGCTAATATGTGCTAATCCACATCACTGAACATAATGCTAATTCTTCCGCTAATCCAGTTTCTCAGTGAGCTACACCTTGCTAATTCCTCTTGTTAATGCAGCACGACTTTGTAAAGTTCTCATCTCCTCATTTACTCAAATATCATTTGTTACACAATACAGCAGACTAAAGCTTTATATTCACGATGACAATTAATCACGACGCCTGGCGGAAAGCTACTCCAGGGACAGGATTAGCTGTAAGCGTTGGTCGTTTATTGCAGCGGCGATGGAGTGTAACGTCACTTTTACACCTCGTCAAATCCAACACACTTGTGTGCAGATTATTATCTCTTCCTCGTTAAAAAAATCCATTTTACTTAATCACATCAGCAATTAAAGCACGTGCTGTTAACCACTGGAGTATAATGAACCTCAATAAAGAAAATCAAGTCTTTGCAGATAATAAAATGATGGTTAACTAGAATTACACAACTACGTTCATATTCTGCTACATGTGCATCTGGATTTAAAGAGCATTCGGAAAGAGCAAGATTTTACTCAAATATATTGGCCATGTGAACACAACTGATGACATCATTGGTCGGAATCTGAATCCCACACACTTACTTAATTTTAAATGATATTCCACTCAGGAATTTCCCTAGTTTATGTTACTTATATCTGTAATGGACAGCTGGCTTCTCTTTTTTTTATTGTTTATTTAAGTTTTAAGAAAAACTAATAATAATAATAATAAAAAAAACTGAAAGAAAACAAACGTCTACATTTATCTGCTAGTGCTTCCTGTCACGTCCTCGACACTCCATTCTCAGCTAGCGACAGGACACGCTAACCAATTTCCTACGTGTGAGATGGGACTGACATGATGAGTAAATGTGTGTGAGAGTGTGTGTGTGTGTGTGTCAGAAGAACACCACTCTGTTCCAGAAACACTATCACTGTCACCATTTTAGAATCGATGTAAAAGTTTAGCGCCTACGTCTAAGTGATTAGCGTCTTTATTCGTGTTGGGATTTTCTTTAAAGGTCGACCTGTTATGAAGGTTTTGGGCACTCACGTGGACCTCTAGTGTGTGTGTGTGTGTGTGTGTGTATACAGTATATACTGTATATACAAAGATGGGTAGTAACGAGTTATATTTACTCTGTTACATTTACTTGAGTAACTTTTTTTTTTTTTTTTATTTACTTCTATGAGTAGTTTTACTGCACCATACTTTTTACTTCTACTTGAGTAGATTTGTGAAGAAGAAACGCTACTCTCACTCCACTACATTCGGCTCCACTCGACTCGTTACGTTTATAACCATTTATTCTACACATGCAGCCGGTGGATCTACCGCATGACTGTGTTTCACCAATCAGACGCAGCAACAATAATCACATGTAGTCACATGACCACACACAAACTGGCGGCATAGCGGGGAAAAAATATTTAGCCGACATCCCTGGCATCATATACAAAGCATGTTTTGCTTACACAAAGTGCAAAAGAACAGCTTCATACTGCGGTGTCTCTCTGTCAGCATATAAAAACTCGACTTCTGACCTGAGGAAAACATGTCACGGTCAGTTTAGCGGTTTCATTGAATGTTGCAATGTTAGCATATATAAATATTTATTAATAGTAATATAATTATTATATATAATTATTATCATTTCTAAAAAGAATTAATCGGACATTACGATTGAAACAGTTACTCAGTCTTTTCACTGAATACTTTTTACTTCTACTTCAGTAATATTATTTTGAAATACAGCTACTTTTACTTGAGTAAATTTGTGTAAAAACTATATTATTATATTATAACAAAAATATTTTGTTATTAATTGAATAACTGATATTAAAAGCAGGTTTAAATGAAATGAATACCTTTATGGGTGTAGAGTGACCTCAGCTACTGTGTAAGTAGGGCTGTTACTGTCGTGTCTTTCTGGCTGGAATTTATTTGTCTATTTATTAAGGTGTGTTTCTGTATATGTGTGTGTGTGTGTAACTCAGCATCTCTAACGCCGGTGCACGACACAAAATCAATCTCTGCGGGAAAAGATGAGTGGACACAGTGAGAGAAAGAAGGAGAGTGGAAAGAATGCTTATTAGGAACATCACACACACACACAGACACACACACACACACACACACACACACACACACACACACACACGCACACAGACACAGTTTTCACCAAAATTGTCCAATGAACCAGAGTTAAAAGCAGTAACTATAAAACTGAAAACTATATATTTTTTGTCTTCCTTAAAGAGGACAGACGAGACTTCCGTCCCTCAGCACTAAATGTGGACTGAACGGCTGATTTATGGGCGTCAACGCGGACACATCTATCGCGTTTGAAGCCGCATGTCCACCCACGTGCCTCTGTCTCGAGTCTGATGGCAGTTTGTGACGTTCAGACTCATCTTCATCCACTAATAGCCCTCCATCCCTCCATCAGACCAAGGCGGGGGGGAATGAAATCTGCCTGGAGTGCATTAGCGTAATGGTGGAGGGCTCGAGTTTCTCCTCCTGGAGTCGTATTATACATTTTACAGCCATAATCACATCGCGGGGCTTCGTTCCTAATTGGGCTGATGTTTACTCTTGGCAAAACAGCCACCGCAAAAGCCTTTGCAAACCACCTCTTTTTTTTTTTTGTAGCCATCCTTACAGGAAAAGAAACTAAAATTAGCATTTTGCCATATGAACGTTTGCTAAAACAAAAACGTTACTTCTGTTTTCTCACTTTTAATTAAACTTGGTCTCATAACTAAATGCCGGAATGTTATGGGCGGCCAGTTAGACCAGTGTTTCCTCAATGGTGTTTGCCAAAGCTCCACCCACTAGACCACGGGCCAGTCATAAAGTTCAATAATTTCCATATTTAACTGGATTCCTAATTAGTGTTGAGATTTTAAATTTGGTTCCAATGTTAAGAAGACTTGTTGATTATAGAGGAAATCTAACAAACACTTCAGCACACGTTTGATTGAAGCCAAAACCGCATAAAGCTTTTAGAAGACAAAGACTTGTTGATTAAAAATCTAAAGAAAAGTTACGAATAGTTTTTTGAAAATAAAGACTTATGAAGACTTGTTGATTCAAGACGAAGACTGAGAAACTTGTTGAATAAAGATCAGGACTTTCAACAAAAAGTAAAATATAGCTAGAAGTCTGTAGCGTGTGAAATGCATGCTGTATTATCAGATGTCAGAACTGAAACAATATGTTGCTTTATACAAATTTTGCCATCTAATGTTTTTACGAGTAAATTGTGACCGAGGCTTTTTTTTGTTTGTTTAACACAAAATAAACACTTGACACTTGTCCCAGCAGTGCGAGTGTCACTGACCAGATGAGTAGCTGCAGGTATGAATGAGTACATGAAACCAAAAAAGCATCATGAGGTACAAAAAAGGTACATTGCTGACCCCGCCCACTTTCTACCATGAAACCAGGGTCTTAGGTATGCAGTTGAAGAGTTACAGTAATTACGCTGCTAGCTGAGATAATATCCATTATTTATCCTGATGTTAGATTCCATATCAAAAAAAAATTTTTTTTTAAGCTAACGATGATGTCACAGGTCACCAGTAACATTATGGCTTAGGAAATAGGATAAAGCTATTGATCATATGTTCTCATTAGAATATTAGGAAATTAGAATATCAAACCCCGCCCACTGGAACACCTGGGCTTGGAAGACCTTTCATATTTCCCCAGATGTGCAGGGTGATTAAAATGACACTAACGTTTGATATAGTAAACTCTTTTATTTCCCACCAGGTTGTCCAGGACAACACATTATCAAATATTCATTGCACTCTGGTGGTTTTTGCATAGACGGACCTGGACCAAAGCCCAAGGTCATGATTTGAGCAGGTTTTAAAGCTTCCTTCCAACACAGCTGTCAAGACATCAGCTCGCTCTGCATGCACTCATTCCATCCAGACGTCCACAGAGGAGATTTGATCAAGGTGCCGTGAAGCGTTTCCTGAATGTTTCTGCTCCCCCACGTGTGGAAGAAGGAGAGGCGTTCTGTTCGGATCAAACGGATCGGACGTCAGGATGAAGCGTGTATTAAAACATTCACAGGCAGAAAGACGGACACGCTCTGACAGCTTCGTCGTCCTGAGAACTAAAGCGGAAAACACAAACGCTCCAAGTGTGTGAGCCAGTCATCCAGTGTGTGTAAAAACCCCTCACACTTCAAGCCTCTGAGATCATACATATTCATTTTTCATGTGTGTGTGTGTGTGTGTGTCTGGATTTTTGAGCTTCTGGACCTTTTAAAAAAAGAATCAGACGAACATTCAGATTTGTATAAGAACATCGACTTGATCAGATTTGACTTTGAGTTTGAACTTTAACCCCTTGAACCTGCCTGCAGTGTCCACTTCACTTGATTCATGGTATTTTTGCCACTTTGTGGCAGAGACCTGACGAAGACTGAGGCTCGGACACACAATTATCATATTGTTCTGCGATTCGCCCTTTAAGAGTCGCCTGATAAGCTGAGATTTACCAGCAAACTGTTTATCATGAAGCTAGCTAGCATGCTGGCTAAGGTTTGGTGTTCCAGATTTCAGTGTGGGGGTGGGGCGTTGTTTATTTAACTATGTGCTTGGAAATCGTTCCGATAAACGCAAACCCACTTTTTTTGAGCGGTTCCATGTTGTAAAAAGTGTTGCAGTAAGCTAGTTAGACTCCTGGCTAATCTCATGGCTAAGACTTAAACCCTATAACAGCATCTGTTTCTTAGTTGCGCACTTCAAAGATCTGAGATTCTTTTGTTTTATTTAGATTAATAATCTCATTGCAACACAAATTGTGTATTTCTTTAGCATGAAAAACATTGTTTTACGCTTGCAATATACGTAATTGTGTAACAATTGTCTAATAGCTAGAAGAATTTAGCAAGTGAATGATAATTTGGTTATTATTGGCTAGTTTGAAATGGAATATTTTATGCAAACTCTGCCCATGATTACCCAGAGATTCGCTCTACTTGAGAATTATTGATATAGTTTAGAATAAATCAAATGCAGAAGAGGGAAAAAAAAGCTGAAGAAATAAAATTAATGCTAAGGGAAGTTTGGGATTAGCTCCGTAAACCTGGCTTGTTTCTGATTTTAGCAAGAGGTCTGTTGCTTGTGTGAACACTGTAATGACGCTAATTAATTTGTAATCGCTAGGAATGATTAAAAAAAATGTAAAAAAAACTAAAGTCATGAAGTAACCCAAGTTCCATCCTCACTGTCCTGATTGTCTTTATCGTCCCTTTCACTTCCTGTGCTACTTCTGGTGGACAAACTGTCCAAAATTGAGTTAATCGCGTTACCGTTAGCATAAAGATCGTTCATGCTGAATATAGGAATCCCTGGAATCGGAATTTTTAAGTTGCTTCCGTACTGATCCGACTCCACCAGAGCTTTCTGTCTCTCGTAATACTTAGAGAACTTGTTGAAGATGATGGTGATGGGCAGCGCCACCACTAGGAGGCCACACACGATGCACAGCGTCCCGATGAGCTTCCCGGCTAGCGTGACAGGATAGGTGTCTCCGTATCCGACTGTAGTCATGCTAATCGTGGCCCACCACCACCCGATGGGTATCGTCTGGAGCTCGGATTCATCGTCGTCTCTCTCCGCGAAGTACACGAGCACAGAGAAGATGGAAATCCCGACGGAGAGGAAGAGGACGAGGAGGCCGACCTCGTGGTAGCTGTGACGCAAAGTCGCTCCGAGGGATCGGAGACCCACAGAGTGACGCGCTAACTTCAGTATCCTGAAGACGCGCATGAGCCTCAGGATCTGCACCACCTTCCCGACGTTCTCCAGCTCCTCGCTCTCCTCGGCGTCTGCTGTTTCCAGTGCTAATGTGGCATAGAACGGTATCACCGAGACAAAATCTATGATGTTCAAAGCGTTGCTGACAAACTTACAGAGGCACGGCGCGACCGCTAAGCGTACCACAAACTCGAACGTGAACCAGAGCACGCAAAAGGTCTCAAATGCGGCCAGAACCGGATCTTCCACGGCTCTTTCGTTCGCGTCCACTTGGTGGAACTCGGGCATGCTGTGAACACACATGGCCGCGATGCTGATCAGAACCACGCTCAGAGAAACCACGGCTAGCATCTTAGCTGTGAGCGAATGTCCCGGATTCTCCAGCCTCAGCCACAGCTGCTTACGCTTCTCCGAGCACCAGGTGCCTTCAAACTTCTCCACGTCCTTATCCAGCTCTGAAAGCTCCTCCATGGAGGAATCAAAGCTCTCTTGAAGCTGCTCATCCTCGTTCCGGTCCCAGTCGTGATCCTTTTCACCTTCTTTCTGCTCGTGGAACTTGTTGCTGCAGCATGAATCCAGGTAAAGCTCCTTGATGCCCCAGTACTCGAGCTCCTGGCTGAAGCTAAACACACAAAGCTCCTCCATCAGATGGATCTTACCTGTGTGGTAAAAGTTTAGCACGTAGCGAAAGAAGCGCGGGTTACGGTCGAAGTAGAATTCGTGCTCGGTCACGCTGTAGTCGTCGCATAGCTCCAGTATGGCCGACTCTGAGCTGCAGAGGAGCAAACTTCCGAGACGAGTGTGTGGGAAGCACTGGAGCAAAGAGCGAGAGACTTTCTGCTTGAAACCTCCCACGTTCAGGTTGAGGAAGTTCTCGTCCGGGCCGCATCGGTGCAGGATCTGCCCATACACCATGATGGGACAGAGATGGAATCAAGGTTGTAGCTACGACTCCATCACCTGAGATATAAAGGCAGAAAGACAAAACAGTCCTGAGCAATCGTGCAGAAGAAATTAACTTAACGTCGTATCGGAGTATCTTCACCTCGGGTAAAAGTCTTTGAATATTATTCATAATTAGAAGCGCAGCATTTGTAAGGTAAAATAACCAGTCATACTGCTAGAGACGGGACTTGGCAAAACATGGAACAGACACGTTAAACAATGAGACGTTTATGGAAGTATCAGAGAGAGTGAGAGAGAGAGAGACACTGTTGAAGTAGCAAAAAAAAAGGAGCTTGTTGTGTTCCTGAAAAAATGCAAAGAATAAAAGTCTGTATTTTTTTCTAAGTATATACAGTCAGGTCCATAAATTTTGGAACAAAGATGAATGAAAATATTGAAGATGTGAGCGAAGTCAAGTCTTTCAGCTTTAATTCAAGCGGTTTTGCAAAAGTGTGACATTAACTATTCACACACACATGCATGCACACATTTTGGTGGCTCATAAATAATGGAACAGACTATCATTTATGGACCTGGCTGTACGTTTCAAAATGTTATTACATCTTGTAACTTTTTCACAGGAAGCATTTAAGTGTGTGATGAAGATTAGGTTTAAAATGGTATAAATACTTAAATAGACATATGTAATTATTATATTAAAGATTAATATTCATGATGGTTTGTTTTAAGAATGAGGGTTTAACGTGTTAAAGTTAAGGTAAAGTTCAGAAATGTCAACTTTAAAAATAAAAATACAATGAAATCATTATTACCTTTATTACCAGACTATTAATGTGTATCTTGGGGAACGAATCTATGGATTGTAATGAACTCTGAAGTCTCATGTTACATTAATCTGATCCTGAGCTCTTTCTATTTTTGCTCCGCTTCAGTATCTGATTGCAGTGTCGAGCTCGAGCGCAGCAAACTCACGGCGCAAACACACCGAAAAGAGTGCAAACAATCAAGTTCGGTGTGTTGAGTGTGAAAAGAAGGAGCTCTGGGGAGAAGTTCCTGACGCTGGCGGAGTGGGACGCCGTGTGCGAGTTCTGCCTGGAGTCCGACTGTAAAACTCAAACCACAACAAAACCAAATCCTGCTAATGGATATCGATTCCTCTGTGAGAAAGACAAACAGAAAGCTTTTCACATCGTCGTGAGGGTTTGGTTCGGGTCCTGATCAGTCCTGAGGGTCTCGTCGCTCAGCTCACGAGTAGGAGTGGGTTTGTCTTCTCTCTCTCTCTCTCTCTCTCTCTCTCTCTCTTATCAGTAGTAAGTTTCACATAAGCATCAAGTGAAAAGAGAAAAAGAGCTGGACAGTAAAAAAAAAAAAAAAAAAAAATATATATATATATATATAAAATACACTAATCATGGGTTGTATTAAATAAAAACAGGACATGTTGTGATTTAAAGTTCAAAACAGGTTCAAGTGGTGATAATAATAATAATAATAATAATTTACCTTAAGATCAGTCCATCAGGTCCATCCCCGAACCCTTCCTCCAGCTCCATCATCCCAGGACTCCTTACACACACACACACACACACACACACAGAGAGAGAGAGAGAGAGAGAGAGAGAGAGAGAGACAGACTGATAGTGAGGTGCTCTGGTCCCGCAGCCACCACGGAGCTGCTTTTGCGCATGCGCGTCACCCGTGAGCGCTATTAGAAGCAGCAGCAGCAGCACGTGAGCGAGCTCGCGCCGGGAACGCGCACGGGGGGACATTTCTGCACTTCTGACCAAAAAAAAAAAAAAGAAAAAGAAGAAGCTTGAAGATACTGGAGATAATGAGAAAAAAAAAACATGTGAAAGCCCCATGGATTTTTTAAGAGAATCTCGTGTCACCCCAATACCACACACACACACACACACACACACAAAAATAGGATTTAACAACTTTGACCAAAACAACTTGTATAAAAGGTAATAATAATTATAATAATAATAATAATAATAACAGACACTAAACTGCATCTCCCCATCTAAATATGATTCCAGACAAGGCTCGGGGCCGCACATGTCCACACAGGTTGGAGGGCGGGTCATGTACAGCACA
>JAQMYJ010000039.1:34261802-34284616 GCA_030014305.1 Clarias laeviceps | reverse complement strand
CTCTCTCTCTCTCGTTCTCTCTCTCTCTCTCGTTCTCTCTCTCTCGTTCTCTCTCTCTCTCGTTCTCTCTCTCTCTCTCTCGTTCTCTCTCTCTCTGTCTCTCTCTCTCTGTCTCTCTCGTTCTCTCTCTCTCGTTCTCTCTCTCTCGTTCTCTCTCGTTCTCTCTCTCTCGTTCTCGTTCTCTCTCTCTCGTTCTCTCTCTCTCGTTCTCTCTCTCTCGCTCGTTCTCTCTCTCTCTCTCTCGTTCTCAGAAATGTAGTTTAGTAAAAGTAGAGATTTTCCTGTATTTTTGAGTAATAGTAAAAAGTAGTCTCTAATAAAAACACTTATGCAAAGTATAGAAGTGAAAACTGTACTTAAGTATAGTGATGAGATAAACATACTCCGTTACCTCCCACGTCTGGTACAGACAAACATAAAGGTTGATTGACACAGACCTCAAATGAGCTGTTGCTATAGAAACCATCAGATGCATTAATGTAAAGCTGTGATTTACGGCTGTGCTAACGCTGACCAATCAGAATCCAGAAGGAAAATATACTTTATTTGATATTTATTGCTATTAGGAGCTGTAACATAGCACTGGAACATCCTGTACTAACTTCGTATGAATTTCGTACGTCAGTTAAAAACTCAAAGCTGTTACACGTGATGGACAAACACATCCTGAGGTGAATCTACAAACACATTGGAACAGATTCACTAACTTGTATGAAACCGTTCGGTGTATAACATCACCACCCACGTCCCACCTTTATAGAGCATCCAGACGATGATCAGGCCGTTCTGGTCGCTGGTGGTCAGTTTCTGGTACTGTTCGTTCCAGGTCACGACCTGCACCGCGCCTGTACACAACGTTACGGTAGAACGGGTCGCCGAGAACACAGTAAACAAGTATAAAACATCATACGTGGATAAATGTATAATTACACGTTAGCTTCAATTTGTAGTAAATAGTATTTACAAAAAATAAGTTAGTAAGAATAACTATGGTGGGCGTGGCTTAATATTATAGAATTGAATAATAATCGGTTGGACTTACAGACTCCGCCTTAATTACACTGGCTGGTACTAGTTGCTGATTTGTAAATAGATTACTGGGAGACTTCAATTAAATATAGCCGCAACAATCAGCCAATCAGCTTTCAGGTAGCTTGATGAAGCAGAATCACTGCTTGCAGCTATACAATGTTTAAAGTTTGTGTTTTTAAATTTAAATAATGTACATTTTGTAACATGACGAACAGGACTAGGCGACAATATGTTTGTTTGTTTTTATTGATGAGCCATGGCGTACGGTACCGCGCAGACGTACCGGTGTGTCCTTCCAGCGTCTGGTTCATGGAGAGGTTACTCGGCGCTGCAAGACCTTTCAGCTTGGCATCGTCTGTAGCAGTGCAACAGCACAGAGCACGTTAAAACACATAGAACACTACGGTATGGGTGGTTCCTGAAAGTTCCATTAATAGTACCATTAACCACCGGATTGCTGAATAATACTGTGAAATGTGAAACAAAGGACGGTTTTACAGAGATTCAACACAACACTTGACCTCGTCACAAGATCAGAGTAAAGAATGTAATATTACCACCGAGTGCAAAAGTTTGCATCCCCCATGAAACACAGAAAATTACAAAATTTAAAGCATCAAACAAAGCAACAAAAGATGTGTTTAGAGGAGATCAACCAAAAAAAAAAAAGTTCTTCAGGTCTGATCAAAAGACCGTAAAAATGATGTGGCTGTGAATTACATTTATTTATAGCAAACATTTGATCTGGTGTCATTTAGATTTTTTTCATAACCTTTTCTTAAATGAGCCTCTCCAACACACACACACACACACACACAGACACGCACACAGACGACAAACTGCAAAATTCCAAACCATGTGTCTGAAAGCAGGCAGTGTGTGTGTGTGTGTGTGTGTGTGTGTTTGTGGGAAAAGAAACAAAAATATGTTAATAGAGTGCAATTTTTTTTTCTCTCCTAAATCTTTCTATCTTCTTATCCTATTTTATCTTTCCTTTCAGGTCACTAACAGTCGTTTGAACATTTTACTGCACATCGTACTGTGTGACAAATAAAATTTTAATTTTAATTTGAAATAAAAAAGAACAAATGGCAAAAGAGAACAAATAATCAGTGAAAAATCAGCGGACAGAGAGACAGACAGAGGGACACAAAGAGAGACAGAAGCAAACAAAATAACAAAACAAAGAGAATAAGGATAGCAAAGGGGAAAAAACAAACAAAATCAATGACAGTCAGACAGAGAGAGAGAGAGAGAGAGAGATACATAGAAAAAGACTGACAGAGACAGGCAAAGAGAGACACGGCTACAGAGAGACAGACACTTTCTCTTTGACTGCAGAGCTAAATGTCTGTAACCTTTTATTTCATACACACACAAAAGTATTTGTCCAAACCTGTTAATTAATGAATTCAGGAGTTTCTATCAGGACTCTTATCTGCAGTGGAGGACAATCTTAACACTTCAGCATATCAAGACATACAGTATTGGACGATGCTATACTGTACATCTATCCAACAGTGTTTGGTGGCCCTTTTCTGTTCCAACGTGACTCAGAGCACAAAGCAACTATGAGTGTAAAGACACGGAGTGATGAGTTCGCTGTGGAAGAACGGGGCCCTGATTCCATACTGAAGTGCATGTATTTGGATTAAATGTCATTCCAGGTTTGGCCAAATACTTTTGTCCATATACACTATATTTATATTTATATACTATATGTATATTTATTTATAATTATTATATTTTATACTATTTTTACTTTCTAAATTACTCCTTTTTATCTATCTATTCCTGTTATTTTGCTATTTATTTTTACTTATTTCTGAGCTTTTGGTGAGCAAATGTCAGTTTATATACGTGTGTGTGTATGTGTGTGTGTGTGTGTGTGTGTGTGTGTGTGTGGCTATACCTGTCTGAGTCTCCAGTTTGAGGACCTTCAGCAGCCCCTCGTCTCCTCCACATGCTATAAAGCCCTGGTTTCTGTTCCAGGACACACACTTCAACCTGATGTTGTTGGGAATCGCGATCTGAGGAAGACACACAGCAGCACTGCTCATGTCCTGCTTCATCACTCACACACACACACACACACACACCTCACCAGCTTTAGCTAGAGATTTAATTAATCATATCATTAAAGTATTACAGAAACCAGTAACAGCCATCAGACATATATATCATTCCACCAGATGATGATGATGATGATGATGAAGATGATGATGATATTTCCACATGTCTGTGTGTCAGAGGTAACATTACCTTCTTACTCAGGTAAATAAACATGCTGGTTAGCTGTTAGCTGTTAGCATAAAAACCGTCCGCAAAACAGATATTCCTAAACAAAATAGTTTTTCTTTGCGATGTTAAAAGTAGACAAGTTCCTCCTTTTGTTGTGAAATTACGAGCAAAGCATTTAATATACATCTATGAAGATTTTTCTCAGTTAGCAAAAACATTTCAGTGTAACGGGTCCAGGCGGCTTTCTTGGTTTCTAGGTAACCAGCAACCGGAAATGACGTCATTCAGAGGCGACGACGTGCATTTTTTTTTTCCAACCAATTTATTTTTTTTTGCTTTTCCTGTAATTCAGTATTTACGGATTTTTTTTTCTCTTCACGTTATATAACGATTATCATATATTATTAACTCATTCATTATTCAAGTCAACTTATTTTGATAATTACTTAAAATATATACATTAGTAAAACATTATTATACATTTACCAGTGATGATAATTATAATAACTATAAACTGTTGTAGGTTTTCTTCCATGTGCAATTAAAATTTTATTAATAACTGGGGAAAATAAGACTTCCTTGTTGTTGCTAAGGTGTTCCATGTTGCTAGGATGTTGCCAAGCGGTGGCCATGGGATGCCAGGTGGTTGCTAGGGTGTTGCTATGTACGATAACACTGTGATGTAAGAAAAAAAAATAGATTAATAATTAAACACCTAAACCTGTTACTTCCCCAGGTGGTCTTTAAGATGTGGGTGTGGCTAAATGGTTTCCATGTGCTCTCAGGTGGTTGTTAGTGTGTTGCTAGGCAATTGTTATGGTATCACATGTGGCTGCTAGGATGTTTCTATACAGGATGCACACATTACACAAACCATTCTTTTGTAAGTATACAGTATATAAAGACAAAAATAGTTTCACAAGCCACTTTTATTATCTACTCAAAATCTGTACAAGGAATCGCAAACAGAGGAACACATTAAACATTTGATTTGCACACATGAAATCTTTCCTGGACACAAAAATAAAAACTCTCCTAAAATAAAATAAAATCAAACCTTCATAAGGTTCGCAAAATCTTTTATTTTTACAAAATAAAAGAAGACTGGACAAGCATGAAGGAATCGAAGGTTTATAAGATCGATTTCAGGCTCCTTTACGTAAACTGGGTTACTTCAGTTTAAATAAACACACTTTTTATGCAGATAAATGCAAGGCGACAGAGAACAGAGGAACGTCTAAGAGGCTCTGGCTACAAGGGAGCGGTGTACTGTATGATTGTCGTTGCGTATTAGCGAAGGACAACGGCGTCGTGTGCGTGCAGCTTCAGCGCAGCTGGAATTGATCGACTCTCCTCGAGAGATCGTCCAGTGTGAACAGTCAAGGAGAACACATCATAGATTAAAGACATTAAGCACAAAAACATAAAATGCCAAACTTAGTGTCAATAATGTAACCAGTGTGTAGTGTATGTTTTTAAAGCCTTGTGTGATTCTTTAGATTGATTTCTAATTGATTAAAACCAAGTGTTTCCCTATCAGAAAGGGTTCCCAGAAGAAGCCAGGACCTTTAAATCATCCAGAGAATCCACAAACTACTGCTGATTATTTTTAAATGTTCATATCTACCACCTGTCAGGAGTTTACCTTTGACCTACTGGTACTCGGTACACTTTTATGAACAAGGTTATACCCGGAATGCTTTCCGATCTCGTACGTTTTGCCGACTGGGCTGATGAAATGCATTCATGAAGAACAGGCAGACTTGCAGCAGTCACATGAAAGGATATATTTGCCGTTTATCTGTTTAATACTGTGATGGACTTTCCTCTGGAATGCGATCTGAGCCTCACACATGCACGCGTCCTCGACCAAATCACTGCGAGCCTCTGCGAGAGAACCGAGAGACACACAGGAGAAGCTCACACACGTTATTCCTGTTTAAAACGTCAATATCAATTAATTAAATAAAAAATTAATATCAATTAAAATGTGAGAAGAGGACCACTAAACTGAGAGCACAGTCATGGTTTAAAAAAAAAACACACACACAAACACACACTTTTCAACATGTTCTATAGCCACAGAATTATGATTAGCTAAGTAAGCTAGTTAAGTGTTGATTTAGCTAATTTACCCAGAAATTAAACATAAGATACAAACATCTGAGGTAATTTCCTCTAACAAAACATGGAGGATAAAATTAGCAACAGTTTAAGTTTAAAACAAATAAAGACAAATACATTGTATATCCTGCATGTAAATAGTTTTAAATGTTTCTGCATTTAAAATGTATTAGTGTCTTACTGAAAAACTATCCAACACTACAATGCTAGTAAGTAAGCTAATCAGCATCAGATATTTTTAGATTAATAAATTTAAATTTTGTCGTTGTACAGTAGTTTGAGCGTTACTAGTAAGCTAGTTAGTGTAACGGATTAATTGTCTTTACTTCAACTCAAGAATTAACTTTAAAACAAGCAAAAAGATTGCTAGTATGCAAGCTAGCTAGTTTAAAAGCACAAAGTGTAAAGTAATCTAAATGTAAAAATAATAGAAAAGCCATGTTCAACGTACTGCAATCAAATTGATTAGCACTGCGCACTGAGTTAGCATGACATCAAGTCGTCTATAATACCGGCTAAATAGAGGTACTTAATTTTAGTAGTTAGCCAAGCTAAAGTTCTAAAAAAAAAAAAAAAAAACATAACAGAACATTTGGAAGTAAACAATACTGAAAGTGATCTTTGAAAAAATATATATATATATAAAAAAAAAAAAAAGTGATTTAGTAAATAGCACAGCAGTTAGCAATGACATTTTTTTAAATGCAGTCAGATTGTGACGGGGTGTGTTATTTAACAACCAGCAGGATCATGACAGAGTTTTAAAGACCAACCCTTGGCTTGCGAGCACGTTTTCTTGTCCGGGTTAAGCACATGTCCCTCTCGGCACTTGCAGTAGTAAGAGTTGTATCTGTTGACGCATTCGTGCTCGCAGTCGTGTCCGAGTGCACATGCATCGATACCTACAGACAATAATCATGACTAGCAGAGTTAGCAAACAAACAAACACAAAAATATCCTCATCATTCATGCAATCAGACCACAGTGTTGAAAAGTAGAAAGAAATGAATACAAGAAATCCAAACAATCGTCTGATGACCTGTTGGACGTGCGTTCCAACGTTTCTTAATTTTTCCGCTCTCTACTTTAGTTTGGACCAGCAAGAAAATGTTACATCTGTGGTTTCATCTTGTCTTAAGACGTTACAAAGATAAATAAAACTTGGAAGGAAGTAGCAGAGGTCACTGGTGAGCGTACGGTACCTAGCTAGTACTTGCTTTGCTAATCTAATCTGAAAACAGCGCTAATATGGAGTCTTGCATGTGAATCAATCTACTTATTCTCGCACTGCATAGTGTTTTATTTATTTTTTTGCTCATCTGGTCAGCTTTATAAACTGTTTCTGTTTTATTAGGCCACATTCAAATGCGACAACACTTGTAACTTATAACAATAGTGACTACTTACTCTACCTGCTAGTATGAACACGAGGCTATAAGGTTTACACACGCAAGAAGTCATATCTTCATATTCCTGTTTCAGACAACATTGTTATGCTCCTTGATCATTTTTATATCAACAATTTACTGAAGCAATCATCTACGAAATAATTTACACATAGATGTTAAAAGCAGAACAATGTTACCTTGAGCAACATCAAGTTCAAGGTTTGTAAGAGCTTTTGGACGTCCATTTCTACCAATTTGGTTTGTGTTCTTAAAATAAAGATAAGGTTATATTTGGTATTTTTTAAAGCAAACGCTGCACTTGTATTCCTGATCTTACCACACAGAGTTTCCCTGAACTTGGACGTGAGCTTCTCGATCACGCCGTACGTCTCCACATAGAACACGTGATCGTCCAGGGGATGGCTCGCCATGGCTTTCAGAGATTTCATGTCGGCCCTGTCCACTCCAACAGCGTAGATCTCGATCCCAGCAGCCCTGGCGGAGGCCGACACCTCCTCCACTTTATCCTGCGGCCGCCCGTCTGTTACGATGATGGACACTTTTGGGATGTTCTTATTCGACGACCTGGCTCCGGACTCCTCAGTGAACGTGCGCTCCATTGTTGTTTTGATGGCCAAGCCGGTCATGGTGCCAGTGGAGAGCGGCTCGACTCGAGAAAAGGCACGTTTGAGATCTGCTTTGTTGGCGTACGTCTTCAGGAAGAACTCGATGCTGACCGTGCTGGCGTAGTTGACCAATCCGACACGTGTGGCATCGACGCCGATGTCCAGAGAGTCCACCATGTCTGAGAGGAACACTTTGACCTTCTCAAACTCGGCAGGACGGACGCTGCGAGAGCTGTCGATGATGAACACCAGGTCCAGCGGGCGGCTCTTGCACACCTCTGCCAGAGCTGAGGATTATGGGAAAGTTCAGTTTTCTTCTGAACAATAACACCAAGGCATTAAAAAAATGGCAACAAACATCTTAACAGTGATTATGCTTTTTCATTCTACTAAAAAGAACAACTACTGAGGTAGTTTATATTCTGGAAAAAGAAAAAAGATAGGAAAGGGTTGGCTCATAGTCAGGAAGATGTGCTAAACTAGAAGATGAAAAACATGTTAATGCATTATTAGACCAGTGGCGTGAACACTGGATTCAAATTGTTCTCCTTCATCTTGCTAAGTGTTAAATCAATCCAAATCCACTCAGCAACACTCTCTCAAAGTCAAGTGACCTGGGCACTGATGAAAAACCTCAAGATTAAGATCATAACACAAATGTTACATAAATGTCAACCAATTCAAGGTCTGAAGATCTGATGATGAAGCTCCTCTCTTAACTATGTAGCAAGATCAAGTGACATCAAATCGTTACTTCCAAAGATGAAGGTCAGGTGTTTAGACTCATTCGAGGAGCTCTGTCAAGTTGATAGAACCTAAAAAGATGAAGAACCTAAAACCAATGTACAATAAAACTGAATATCTAAGCCTTTCAGGCTAATGGAATAGTCCTAAAGACATTTCTTCATGAACTCCAAATGCTCTGACAAATATGGGTGATCTGATGATAATTTGAAGATGAAATAAAGAACCAACAAAGCTCCTCAGATGAAAGAAGAAACATCTTAAACCATTAGTCCAGTATCTTGTATTTATTAGAACTAGACATTTGGGTTTCTCTATTCAGGGTTCTCCAATGAACTGAAGAAGATCCTTAAAGAATTGGTTCTTGGGTGAAGGTTTCTTGAGTGAATCTTCTTCAGTAGGCACATGACAATCTAAAAGCCAAGTTTCAGTTGATTAGCTTCTTTAATGAAACATCTACAGGGGCTTGACTTTGAGCCCACTAAAGAAATTTATGATACATTTTTTTAATCTTCTTGTGGATGAAAAACTCACACTTATGAAAAATAAATTCATCTTGAATTACTACTTGTACATTTAATGCCTTATCTTAAACTCTCAGATAAGCAGTGAAACATCTTAAAATACCAATCCAGTGATTTTGGCAAGTCCAGTAGTCATCAGGCATTTAGATTACCGCATGACTACTAAAGAACCTTCTCAGAAGGATCTCCAACCACCTAAGGAGGTTCATCATTCCCGATGAAGAACCTACAAGTCTCATCAGATGAGCAGAGAAAGTTCAATCATCTGACATTATTCCCAGACATGTAACATCTTGGGATTTTACAGTCCTGAACCTTCTCTGTTCATCTGAGGTGCTTCACCAGAATGTTAATGAAGCCATGGTGAACCTTTTTAAACCCATGGAACCACCTAGGGAGGAAGAAACAGGAGTGAAATGGATGTGTGAAAGATAACACAGATGTCATGAATCCCAGCATGGTCTGTGGAGGAAAAAAAAAAGGTGAAAAAAGAGGACTAGCTTGTCCTGGATCTACCTGGAAGAGTGGGAGGAGCAGCAGAGGAAGTGGTTGCACTCAGGGTAGTGAGTGGCAGTGTGGTGGGCATCGTGGTGGGTGTGGTGGTGGTAGGTAAAGAGGAAGGAGGGACCGGAGTAGTTGTTATGGTCGGAGTGGGTAGTGTGGGTGGCATTGTGGGAGGCATTGTGGATGGCACTGTAGATGGCACTGTGGGGGGCATTGTAGATGGCACTGTGGATGGCATTGTAGATGGCACTGTGGATGGCATTGTAGATGGCATTGTAGATGGCACTGTGGGGGGCATTGTAGATGGCACTGTGGATGGCATTGTAGATGGCACTGTGGGGGGCATTGTAGATGGCACTGTGGGGGGCACTGTAGGAGGCATTGTAGATGGCACTGTGGATGGCACTGTAGGAGGCACTGTGGATGGCACTGTGGGGGGCATTGTGGATGGCACTGTAGCAGGCATTGTTGGGTGCACTGTGTGGTGCACTGTGTGGTGCACTGAGGGTGGCACTGTGGGTGGCACTGTATGGTGCACTGTGGGGCGTACTGTGATACACGGCTTGGGTAGCATTAGCTTTGGAGGCACCTCCGGCACAACTGGAGGCTGGACAGGAAAGACGGGTCGATGGTGGGGAAACACGGGCCACTTCCAAGGTGGACGATGATGGAAATTCCCGAAAAACCTGGGGTTAATGGCATGAGCTTAGTGTAGTTAAACAGAGAGAGAGAGAGAGAGAGAGAGAGGCAGGAGGGAGAATTAAGCCAAGCATGATGGTATCTCATATGGAGAGAAAGAGACAAGGCTAACTGCTTATTAAAGCTCCAGCATGAAATCTTTCTACGGTTTCTGTTAAAATGTCTGACAACTGAAAGCGTTTGAAATTGTTATACATTCACCAGGAACGTGAGTTATATGATATACAGGTAGAGTATTTAAATAATAATAGCCAAGTGTCTAAAGTAATGACCTGAGTTATAGCTATTTTTTTTTACTATTGTGATACTGTATGCAGAGAGATATAACAAGTAAATGTGAGTGTAGAACTTATTTACTTATTTACATTGAACACCTGTAGAGATGTTAGATATAAGTACTTTGGTTAAGCTTTTATCATGACTGATGTACAGTATTTAAAATGTCAGTAATTACATAATTATCATAATTCTGTAGGAACATTAACGCTGACTGATGCTGAGGACACAAAGTGAATATTTTGGATTTTTTTTTTGTTTGTTTACTAGCTGTATATTTAGTCAGTATTAGCTGCTTCAAAACATATAAATTGTAAATAAATCAGTAATTATTTCAGACAGAACTGTGAATAATTATATATTTTAAATATTGTAATATACTCAATCTAACACTATTACACATTTTAAAAAGTACTACTAATAATAAACAGTTCATCAAAGTGGGGGGGAGGGGATCTAATAAAACCTAATAAAAATATATAAATATATATAAAAAATAAAACCTAATAAAAATGTTCAAATGTGTTTCATTAAAATATAGTATATCATTTTTACGACATGAAAAAATTAAATATTACTAATAAAAATATTACACATTACAGTATTAGAAAACTATTTGTTGTAAATGACCTCAAAATCATAATAGACTAAATCTTTTCTAATGCTTTCACACAAAACATAATTAGGCATTTATCACAAATGTTTTTACCACATTCCTATTTACATATGAATTTTTCTTTTTTTCATCCCTAATTTATTAATTACTTCTTGGTTTAATTAAAAAAAAAAATTATAAACTCTTTTTTTTTAAAACTTCAGATTTCATAAACACACCTTGCTTTATTTAAAGAAGAAAAATGAAATTGATGTATGATGCCTGTCCTGTTTAAGATAAATATGATATTACTTTATTATTATTATTATTATTATTATTTAATAATAATACAACTGTTAACAGTGCCAATATTAGCACCCGAATCCTGCTTATATAATATTAATAACCACTTACATATAATATTACTTGAGTACGATGGTGTATTAACATTATTAATCCTCTGTAATAAACTTTTTTAGAATTTTGCATAAATTTATCCCCCCAAAAAAATTGCACTGCACTAATAGAGAAAACCTTCCAGCCTCATGATGAAGAGTGTGGAGACCTGGTCCATACCTCCAAAGTTGATGTTGTTTCCATGAGCAGGTCTGCTGTAGGTCAGTGGTCTGTGTCTTGCTGCAGATCTGTCCTGGATGAATCTGTACGGTCCGTACGTCGCCTCTACCTCCATCATCATCATCATCATCATCATCAGTGATGTCAGGAATCTAATCAACGAGGCCATGCTGCTGATTGTCTCGGGCTCTTCACATGTGCGTAGTGCAGCTCTGTTTGCTCTACTGAACTACTGAAGGGCTCAGGATTTTTAAAGATCCGGGCTCCACCCCCTGACACACAGACAGCCAATCAGCACTCTGGGTGGAGGACTGGGGGAGTATAAAGACGGATTTACTGTTCAGAAAGAGAGAGAGAGAGAGAGAGAGAGAGAAATATCGAATGCCTTGCTTTTGAGAAAAGAGAAGTGAGCTGTAGAGCACAGTGACAGTAGCACTGTAAAAAAAAGAAGCTTCCACTCTTCTTGGAAGGCTGTTCACAAGATTTTAAAGTGTTTCTGTGTGAATTCGTTCATTCTGTACAGTATTTATGAGGTCAGGCACTGATGTTGGTCGAGAAGGTCTGACTCGCAGTCTTCGTTCAAGTTCATCCCAAAGGTGCTTGATGGGGTTGAGGTCACGGCTCTGTGTTCGGGCCGGTCGAGTTCTTCCACACCGAACTCATCACACCGTGTCTTTATAGTCCTGGCTTTGTGCACTGGGGCGGAGTCACGTTGGAATAGAAAAGGGCCTTCAACAAAGTGGTGACACAAAGCTGGAAGCAGAGCATCGACAAAGATGTCTTGGTGTGATGAAGCATTAAGTTTGTCCTTCACTGGGGATACGGGGCCTGATTGAAACAGCTGAATTCAATAATCAACAGGTTTGGATAAATACTCTTGTCCTTTATAATCATACTGTATATAGTTACTGTATTATATAAGATTATTTTTTATTACAGATTTCTTTACAGAAAAAAAACAAACCCAATAAAATAAGGCTTACACATAACTCTGTCTATCTATCAATAAAATAAGATGATAAAATATGACTTTTGCACAAGCAAACATAGATAAATAAAAATCTACCTATAAACAGCTATAAATAAAAAAATAAGACTTTTACACAGGGCTTTAACATCATCTTCTGTTTGTCCACCATTTTGTATTGTACGCGGGATTAAATTAACTATTTTAACTGTTTATAATGAATCTAATCTATTAGGTTCTGTGTATTTGCTCATAAACGAAGGAGTTTGAGATTAATTGTATATAACGTTTGTATGAATGAACAGCTGTAGGTGTAGTTCCACCACCGGCCGCAGGGGTGCAGCATTACACATGACAGCTATAAAGACACTTCCGTTGTCGCGAGCTCTGCGTAATGATCACTTCCTGTTTACAGGCAGACTCCAGGCTCGTGCACGTGAGGCTTTAATAACCCTTTAAAAATCCCATTTTTAATTCAGTTCTGTGGTTTTTATTCGGATTAAAGTAATCCGGAGTTATTTTACTGACCGTACAGGCGGGAGGTGTGTGTGTGTGTGTGAGAGTGAGAGAGAGAAGTAGCATCAGCATGTAGACTGTTAATTTAGAGGTTATTAAGTGTATTATTATTATTATTATAGACTTGGGTCACGTGATTTAGTCTGGGATTTAATTGCCTTTTTTTAAATAAATAAACGTCTGTAATTAAAGCTGTGAGAATGACAGAAATATTACTTTTCACCAAGTCTGTTGCTTCAGTGTGTTTGTGTCTGATGTTTCTCTGGTAGACTGAAGTATAATTACAAGCATTTCATAAGTGTCAAAGGAATTTATTAACCATTACATTAAGTTTATATACAGTAAAGAGTCGGTATTTGCAGTGTTGACCCTTCTTTTGTCTGCAGTTCACCCTGACATGCTGTCAGTCAACTCCTGGGCCACATCCTGACTGATGGCACGACCCAGTCTTATATAATCAGTGCCAGGAGTTAGTGGGGTTTAGTTTGGGTTCATGTTCCCTGATGAATCCCCCTTCTGATTATCCTGGGGTATAATAAATAAAAAACTCTTCAGGAGAAGAAAAGGTCACCATCAGTCCTTTGTCATGCCAACAATAAAGCGTCCTGAGACCAGTCGTGTGTGGTGTCGCGTCTCAGCCAAGTTCACAACCATGAATAAAGAACGGTACAAATACATCCTCCGAGAGCAGCTTCTCCCAACCATCCAGGAAAAGTTTGGTGATGAACAATGCTTTTTGTCCAGCATGATGGAGCTCCTCATCATATGGCAAAAGTCATAATTAAGTGGCTCGGGGAACAAAACATGGAAACTCCTCAGACCTTAATCCCATTGAGAACTTGTGGTCGATTCTCAAGAGGCAGGTGGACAAACAAAAATTCTGACAAACTCCAAGCATTGATTCTGTAAGAATAGGCTGCGCCATCAGTCAGGGTGTGGCCCAGAAGTTGATTGACAGCATGTCGGGGTGAACTGGAGAGGTCTTGAAGAAGATCAACACTGCAAATACTCTTTACATTAACTTAATGTAATTATCAATAAAAGCCTTTAACACTTATGAAATGCTTGTAATTATACTTCAGTCTACCAGAGTAACATCTGACACAAACACACTGAAGCAGCAAACTTGGTGAAAAGTAGTATTTGTGTCATTCTCAAAACTTTCAGCTATGGCTGTTACACACAGTGTACAAATTATAATTTTTTACTGTTCAGAAGTATGAACAAAATTAACGAATTAAATTAACCCCATCCCTGTGTGTGTGTGTGTGTGTGTGTGTGTGTGTGTGTGTGTGTGTGTGTGCAGTGAGAGGAGGAGAAGATGCAGAGTTTGTCTGTGAAGGCCCTGACGCTGCGCCAGCTCGGGAGACTCACGTCTCTGCAGGTCCCGTCCGCGTGGCACGGCGCGAGTGTGTGTCTGCGCTGCCCGCGGGCGCTTCACGCTCGTCAGCTCTGGGGGGCGGGTGCTCCTCTGGTGCAGCGCTCTGCGGCGCTCCTCAAACCACGAGACGCCTCGCGCACCTCGCCGTATCAGCAGACCCGCTGTAAAGGCTACAAGAGGAGGAAGGGCCGAGCGGGAGGGGCCGAGGGGGAGGAAGAGGAGGAGGATCCTGAGGCGAGCGATTACGAGGACGAGCTGCAGGACGATCCCGCGTTACCCAAAGACTACAGAGACCAGGAGAGGGCGCTACAGTCGCTACGCTTCGACCTCATCATGAAGACGGGACTCGACATCGCCAGGCAGTGAGCAGCACACACACACTGATACACACACACTGATACACACACACTGATACACACACACTGATACACACACACTGATACACACACACTGATACACACGCATGCACACCAATACATGCACTGAGACACACTGATGCTCATCGATTACCAGTAACCAGATAAACATCAAAACATGAATAAACACGGCTAGCCGCACGAGTCTGACCTCTGACCTGTGCCGTTCTCTCCGCAGTAAAATCGAAGACGCCTTCTACGAGCACAAGCTGAGACTGAACGGACAGAAGCTGATAAAGAAGAGCAAAACTGTGAGTTAGTTCACACACACACACACACAAAGAAAACAAAACACTTTTTGTATAAATTACAACAATCTGAACAATTTTGAGGAAGCCTTTAAGCTCCGCCCATTTTACAGTTGCACTGTGATGTCATACAAAAATTTTAATAAAAAAAAAAAAGCTAAAGTGTTTCCTGATTGTGAAATATGTAGATTTTTGCATTATTAACTGTTTATAAACAACAATAATGAGAAAATTTCACTTTCATCTCATTGAAATGTATTTCTGTTTAATCAAATGATGAGCAAAAATATTTATTAATCATAACTTAATTATATATAAAATAGATTGGTTTAAATTGAGAAATTGTATATTTCTAGATTCTGGATACATCCAGAGAGTAAAGTATGATTAACTGCTGAGGATTAATTGCAGTTTCCTTTTACAAATTAGCATGTATTTGCTTGTTTGTTTAAAGTATTGGCACCCCTCTAACCTGCAAATATGTGTAAAATTGGTTATTGCTAAAGAATTTACCGCACTTGGGCAAAGTTTAGTGATTAGTGTGTAAGCCTTTGTTGTCATCTTTATAATATTTGAATAACTTTGTGCTAAGAAGAACGAACCTGTTGTTCTCAGAGAGTCTCACCAGTGACTGTGACGTACTGTACGCTACAGTGTCTGGTCTGTTCTGTTTAGTCTTTTTCTTACTGTCTGGCTCCACCTGCAGGTCAAAGTGGGAGACACACTGGACCTGATCGTTGAGGAGGACAAAGAGAAGGACACGGTGACGCTGAAGAGGGTCGTCCTGAAGAAGATCGTCGGAGAAACGAACGACGGGGAGAAACAGAAAGTCCTGCTGAGGAGCTGGAAACATCTCCAGCTTCCCAAACGAGACGCTTTCAGGGAATAAACCGCGTGAACAACAGAACTTTATTAGCGCAGAGCAAGAGTGTGTTTCTCCTCCACGCCGATCTGGAAAGACGTGTGGCTGAAAACTGACAGAACGTAACAAACATTTCCACAACGTTGTAGGAATTCGAGTCGAGGAAGTGCGCAGGATTATTTATGTACGATCATCTCGGGGGGGTTTAATATCTCACAGATTAAACTTTCACTGAGTGATGAGCCAAAGTCTGATCGTTTGGTCACATGTGCAGTGCGCTGTAATATAAAATAAATTAAAACTGTTTAAAGTGTGTTGACACTTCATTTTTATCTAATAATGTTAAAAATATCCATGTCCATAACTGTCTCTCCATGGAAATGTCCGTGTCCATAACAAAAGAACTGTCGCTTGTGTTCACTGACATCACCGTCACACTTTTTCTAGTTCCTGGGCAGAAAGTGTTTCCCAGGTGTTTATGCCTGAAGTAAATAGAAAAACCTCGATAATGAAATTTCAACTGCGCAAATTTTCAAGAACATTCTGGGTTGCATTCAGTGGTGAGTAGCTGATGAGAACTTTCTAGAACTTAATAGACTTTTCTTTAGTAACCACATATTAATCTTGATTCATATGTTGTTTTATTTGGACCTTATGGAAATGTATAAATTTGCCTTTTTTTTTTTTAACATAGAAAATTGGTTAATTTCTAAATTTAATTATCCAGGTCACAAAAGCAAACTTGTAGGGAATAATGGATATTTTCTATTTATAGTTTCACACCATAAACAATTAAGAAATAAGACGTACTGTCCACAAACTAAATTTGTTTTAGTTGTCACAAATTCAATTGTCGATGCTCCGTCACAAACCTGACACGTTTTCTTCAACACAATTGTTTTATAAAATCAATAATTAGGATTTGGGGAAAGGAACAGGAAATTGTTTGGAATTTTATATAGAAAAACAAAACAATTACTATGAAAATTAATACTTCGTGGGGGGTGGGGGGACTGCAAAACTTTATTTGGCTAAAAATAGCATGCAAATAATTTAAAATATTTTATAGTTGAGAGGAAAAACATTAGCTATACAAATCAAAATAATATTTACAGGAAAAGATGTAACAGTACTTGAAATAATTTGTGGAGGGAAAATAATATGTTGCAAGGATTCATTTCTTTTATTATTATCATTAATGATAATAAAAACTGCAATACTTTTAAATATTTTATATTTGATGAAAACCATTTTCAAAACAGCTGGAAAGAAAAAGATTAAGTAATATTAGGAGAAAATTCATTAAAGTTATGAGTTATACTTTGTTTTTTATATATATATTGAAAAATATTAAATATAAATATTTAAAAACATTAAAATTAATCATTTCTATTTACCCAAAAATAAACATACCAATATTTACAAATAGTGAATTATTTGTGATAAAAACAGCAATATTTTGTAATAATTTATATCTGATGAGTTATTTTTGAAGTCATTATAAATTCACCCAGTATTTTACTTTATACTTGACTGGCTGTTCAGCAATTCAGTCTTGAAGACCATTGTGATGCAGACGTTTAAACACAGCTGTTCCTTTATGTTAATACTGAACCATAGCGTGTTATTGCATCATAAAATACAAGATCCAATCAGGTTACAGTATGTAAATGAACTCTACACAACCAGGGAAAGACGGAGCGGCGTGTCGGTTTCAGAGTGTTTGTAGCAGGCACCGCTTGCATAATGCGTCACTGACTGGCTGCTTCACCATATGCATCATGGGAAAGACAACCTGAGCTAGTGTTCATGTCAGAACGTTGCAATAGAGCAAACTAAGCGCTATCCTAGTTTAAGTGCTGGTATGTGGGAGGGACTTGCAGGTATCGCCTCTGAAACGTCTCAGGTCCAGGACTGAATAGAGCAGTACATGGATTTCACAACTGCAAACCATAAATAAATAAATAAATAAATAAATACAGATCTGTTTCTGAAGAGAAACAAACTTTTATTTAAAAATAGTCATCGATCTGTTTCTATATTTTAGTATTCACTGCAGCTAGAACATTAAGTTAGAAAAACACCAGTGCTGCAACATTAGAATTAATTAAAAACAAAATATATATAATATATCTATCTCTGCCATTACTAAAGTGACTCGTAACTAAAGATGAAATACTCTCCACTTCCGTATTTGCTAGCCTAAGGCTACGATAGCTTATCTATTAAAAGTTAGTTTGGCAAATTAATATTACTAATCTGTCAATAGTGTCATCATAAATCAGATTCGCTGTTGTTGTGTTGTAGCTACATCAGTTAAACGAGGAACCTGGATAAGGAGCTCACGTCTATGGTCTTGTGCAAAAAAGTTCGTTTGAATACAATCCACCGGGTTACAAACCCGACGCGGTGCTGTTCGATCTCTTGGCCTTTTTCAGGATGTCGCATTTCTTGCGATTCGGGCGTCTACAGCGCTCGTCGATGCTGGGAACGCATTCGTAGTGCCACACTTCCTCCATTTTTTCCGCGGGATACACGGCTTCGACGTAATGGCGGATGAGGCGGAGTCGCACGGGGTCGAGCTGTTTCTTGTTGCAGGCACCCGAATGGTTGTACTGAAGCCTCAGGTTCTCGTGCGTAAAGAGTTCGGGAAAGAGACGGACGAGGAGACGGGCAGCGAAATTCCCGACCGAGAGGCTCTGCTGGACGATTTCTCTCACTTCAGAGTCTGAGAGTAAGTATGACGAAGGCACTGGGAAGTCTGGACTGGAAACCTTGAGATCCTCCAGAGGAATCTTACAAAAGTCTTTACTACTTTTTTCAGGCGGCAACAAGGGCACTTCGAAGTCCTCTTTCGGATGATCCGAGGCGATTTGACCAGCGGTTACGAAGTCTTCAAAGTCAAGATCCTGATCGGAGACGTAGACTTTCCGCTGTTGCTGGTACGAGCGACGTTGCTCCGTGTCTCTCCGCCTACATCTTTCGTCAAGCTTCCCGACAAACTCCAGGGTCCAAACTCGGTCATTTTTCGCTCTCGGGTAGAGCAGCTGGACGTAATGGCGGATGAGATTGACCCGAGTGGGATCCAGCTGCTTTTTTCCCAGCGAGCCGCTGCAGTTGTAACGCTTGCGAGTGTTTTCTTGAGTGAACAGTTCAGGGAACATGAGGACCAAAAGGCGGGAGGCGAAGTTTCCGATGGACAAGCTGCTGTTGTAGATGCTCCTTATCTGCTCCTTCGTGAGGAGGTACTCTTGTGGAACTTCAAAATCTGGATGAGGGAAGTCCATTTTGTTGAAGTCAACAGGTTCGAGCAACAACCTTTTCGACCTCCGGTTGCACTTTTCGTAGTCGGAAAAATCGCTGATCTTCACAACGGACACATCGTCAGGCAACGAAATGGGATTGTAGATCTCCTCAGGGTGGTTTTCCTGATCGCCACCATTGGACGAATTGTTCTCAAGCGCTTCCTCTATTCGCTGCGCACACAACTGCAGCCACGTGTCTTCGGCCGTTTCTGGAAAATTTGCCTCCATGTATTTGCGGATAATCTCCAGTCTGTCCGAACTGACCATCAGCTCTCCGACCGTCCTGTGTCCCTCTGGAAGCCTGCCTTCCTCAAACACTTCGGGAAACAGCCTGTTCAAAAGGAATATTACAAACTCCTCAGCTGACGTGATGTCGTCGGGATTCTCCGCGCCTTCTTGGGAATCAGCAACGAGGTCCGATTTGACGTGGCCAAAGTGGCTCCCGTTGAGGACGGGGTTCTCTCCAGAATCCAGCGACAGCCTCTCGTCTTGTCCGTCCTCGTTAATGAAATGGCAGCCGTGGTTTTGGTCCACGTCAAATCCAGTCTGTTTAACACAGACTTGCCCACTCTCCATGTCCTTCTGAGCCCAGAAATGGTTAAAAAAGTCGTTAATCTGCGGCAGGCACTCGTTCTGCCAAACGTTTCCGCTTTTGACCAGCGGGTAGCAGGACTCCACGTAGTTACGTAGGAGTTGCAGGTGCAAAGAATCCAGAGCGGGTTTGCTAGCGATGCCACAAGCTCGACACCCGTGGGCACATTCTTTAGCTGTGAAAAGCTCTGGGAACAGCTGGACTAGCAGCCTGCACCCCAGCTCACCAGCAGTGGAGGCCTGCTCCATCAACTGACCCAGTTCCTCTCTGGTCAGCTGGTATTCCGGCGGAGGCTGGAATTCCATTGCCATCTCCGGAGGCTTAATCTGCTTCTTGATGCGCGTCACTTCTATGGAAAGCAGGTCCACCTTGCTGTGCAGCTGAGTCATGCTGGAGTTCAAACTGTTGAGAATGAAAAACATCTTTTCGAAAAGCGGGTACAGATGAGAATCGGGAGATACGGGAGACGTAGCGGATCCGGAAGACGGTGCTGCATCAAACCTTACATGAACCGGGCTGTCCAACTTCGGGAACAGGATCCCGTTACGGCTGACCGGGACCCCGGGTTCGTGCTGATCCAAGCTGGACGTGGCCTTTTTCTCGGTGATCCGGTGAGAAATGCCATACAGAGGCTTCCTATACGACGATATTGTTCTGTCCTGTGGGGATCTGTGCGTTTCTTCTGAGCCACCATCTTGGAAAGGTTCTCCAACCTATAAAAGGAAACAGAAAAGTTTGTGCTAAGTGCATACAGTCGTTTGCATGCGAAGGAAATTCCCCAGGGTTGAAATAACATTTAGCGTGATAAATGCACACCCAGCAGTGTTTATACGAGTCCAGTTGGATTTAAATAAACTCTGAAGGTGTTAAATTTTCACTGTGTGGATTTTAGTTGCTGTTTTGCATTAGCTAAACCCGGAAGTTACCTTGAGCTTCTTTCTGTCCGCTGACTGGTTCTGCTCCAAATGAACGCCGATGATGCCGTGTGATGCAGATCTCTTGGCGATCCTCTGACTGAAGCACTTCAAAGACTTCTCGTCCAAATTCTGTTTCGATTCAGCGTCTGCAGTGTTGTCTGTGTCCTTCTCGACTTTGACCTCTGACACAAAGAAACGTCCACCTCAATACACACTACTGTTCGCTTATGGCTTCCACAAGTCTCGTCCCGAAATTCTGACTTTTATTTGAACGTAAACACACTAACATTAATGTGACAAGGAAAGTCCTGCTCATGCAGTGAAAACAGGCGGGGCTTAATTAGTTAAGGTTCATACACATGATGCACATAGCAAAAAGGATTATATTGTGTAACTCTAAGCCAAAATCAACAACTGTACAAACAATTTTGTATGGTTTAAACCGGCATTATGAATTATTATTATTAATCATTATTACACGCTTTTTTAGGAAAACTGTCGCCCCAAAGCAAGCACCTACTTACCACACACACACACACACACACGGGCTGCTCTTTTATTTAATTTAAAGGTAAAAACAAAACATGAAAACATTTTACCTTCATCAGGTGTTTGTCCATCCGATTGAATGCCAAACTCAGACGAGCTCATTTCCTGAGGACAAAAAGAAAAAAACTTATTTATTACTGATTACAAGCTAACACAGTTATATTTTGTACATCACTGCATCCTGCGCTGCGATGGGCCAGTAGCCACCTCGTGAGATATTTCGCTTCACAGAAACCCATAAACTAATACACATTACACATGGCATACATTAACTGTAAATTCTAACTAATTACACTTTATTAACTTATAGCTAAAGCGTTACGGGTAGCGGTGCGACAGTGATACTGATACAAACCGCTGACGCTGGAGATTCCTTCCACAAATAAACACCTTTTTACGGCAAACCTTACACCTCGCGAACGACTCATCACCCCATCAATGAATATCAATCAACAACTCATCATTAATAAATATCAATTAACACCTTCTGACCAATCAGAATCCTGAACTAAAACTCTCTGTCACAGTTGTTGTTGGTCTTTCAGCTGATCCTGATCCTTGGCACAGGTTTTTACGCCGAATGCAACCCTCCCAATTTATCCGGGCTTGGGACCGGCACTGCATCCAGTGGTTTGGGTTTTGCCATTGGGGCAACCTACCACTGAGCCACCATTGCCCCACACATGGCACATATTAACTGTACTTGTTGTTGTTGTTGGTTTTTCAGCTGCTCCCGTCAAGGGGTCGCCACAGCGGAATATCCAGTCCGCACTACAACTTGGCGCAGGTTTTACGCCGGATGCCCTTCCTGACGCAACCCTCCCATTTTATCCGGGCTTGGGACCAGCACTGCATCCAGTGGCTGGGGTTTGGGCACTGGCTGGGAATCGAACCCGGGCCGTCCGCATGGCGGGCGAAACACCTACCACTGAGCCACCAATTACACTTTACTAACTCACACTGTAGCTCAAGCGGTAACACAGTTGAATGTAACACAGTTTTGTTTCGATTTTTGTTTTAATTGTAAATAAATTATATTAAAAGATAATGCGGAATATTGTGACTAAATGACTTTATTTCATTATTAAAATAATTATTATGTTAAATAATTACATGTTAAAGTAGCACTCTTTTCTGCCTAACTTTAAGGGGGCGGCGCCCCGGCGCCCCTTATTGACCTGCCGCCACTGCTGTCTATGTATAACTGTGAATCGACAGTACGGACGTGTAACTGTGAATCAATATCAAATCAACACCTTCTGACCAATCGGAATCCAGAACTGACTGTTAGGTTTCACAATAAAACCACTAAAGGACATTTTTTCATAGTATGCAAATCAATTATGAATTATAGATTATGTTATTTGTATATCCTCCTCATTAGAAACGCGTTCCAACCAATCAGCGTGCAGGGAGGCGGAGCCTGTCGACATACGGGTGGTGGATCCAAAACTAAAAACACTTCGTCATACTTATCGAGCTGAAGTGAAAAACCCGCAGGAGCTCCAGCGCGCGTGAACAGTGACAGCGTTACAATGTCACCAAAGAGCTGATGTTTTTGTTTATTCGGACCGGAAGTCAACCCGCGCGTGACGTGTGCGCTACAATGTTGCCAGATTGGAGGAGGGGAAAAAACCCTCCACGCGCTTTAGGGATTTTTTTTGGGGGGGGGGTTTGTTGTTGTTGTTAATTTGTCGAGCTCGCGCGGATGAAAGGCGTGTCACGCGGCGTG
>JAQMYJ010000039.1:34250690-34261702 GCA_030014305.1 Clarias laeviceps | reverse complement strand
GCGTGTAAAGCTTCAGACTGAGGGGTGGGGGGGGGTAGAGAAAAATAAATCTAGTCCACCCTCACGAGAGGGAGGAGGGACACACACACACACACACACACACACAGCGGACGAGTTTCTCTCTCTCTCTCTCACACACTTCATGAGAAACACAAACGGAATAAACAGTAAACTCACCCCGCAGTCCCGCGGCTCCACGCGCCGTGCCGTGTCCCTCACGCGGCCATCTGCGTCTCCGTGCGTCTGATCCACGCGTGACTCCCCCCTCCTCCTCCTCCTTCTCCCCCCCGCATCGCCTCCCCCCGCCTCTCCGTGTCCCGTGGTCGCGCGTGACGTGACGGCCCTGTCGGTGCTGTGTCATTTCCGCAGCTGCACGCGCGCGCACACTGTGGACTGTGGGGGGGGGAAAGTGGGCTGAAGGCTCCGTCCTGAACCTCCTCACCACTGTAGGGCACTAGGGGTAGGGAACTAGGGGTAGGGGGCGCACTAGCGTTAGAATAAACATTAATAAGCGTCATCACCATTATTATTATTATATTTAAATACATTTATGCAGTGAAGTTAAAACAGAAAAAACTCTAAATGTAATTATAATAAGTAAAATCACTCCTGGTAACAATAATAATACCTGAGTAAATACAGTAAACTCTTGATGATGATGATGATGATGATGATAAGAAGGAGAAGACAGTCCTAAATGTAATGTTTATTTGTCACCATATGTTAAGCATTTATTTTTCATTTTATTAACCAATTACTTTAAATTACTTATTTAGTTTTCATTTGATTTCATTTACAGTGCCTTGCAAAAATATTCACGCCCCTTGGACCTTTCCACATTTTGTCACGTTACAACCACAAACGTAAATGTATTTTAATGTGATAGATCAACACAAAGTGGCACATAACTGTGAAGTGGAAGGAAAATTATAAATGGTTTTCAAATAAATCTAAATAAATTATAAATGGTTTTAGAAATAAATAAAATAAATCAGCACCCCTGAGTGTTTACTATGTAGAATCTTGTTTCTCTGTAATTACAGCTGCAGGTATTTTGGGGCGTGTCTCTACCAGCTTTGCACATCTGCCGGTTCTTCTGTGAACAGCAATTTTCAAGTCTTGCCACAGATTCTCAGTTGGGTTTAGGTCTGGACTTTGACGGAGTCGTGCTGACACATGAATATGCTTTGATCTAAACCATTCCATTGTAGCTCTGGCTGTATGTTTATGGTTGTCGTCCTGCTGGAAGGTGAAGCTCTGCTCAAGTCTCAAGTCTTTTGCAGACTCTAACAGGTTTTTTCATCCATCTTTCCATCAACTCTGACCAGCGTCCCTGTCCCTGCTGAAGAAAAGCGTCCACACAACATGATGTTGCCACCACCATGTTTCATGGGGGGGGGGGGGTATGGTGTGTTTGGGGTGATGTGCAATGAGGTGCAATTTTGGTCTCATTTAACCAGAACACCTTAATCCACTCATTTGCTTTGTCCCCCACATGACTTTTCGCAAACTGCAAATGGGACTTATTGATTTGTCTCAACAATGGCATGACGAATAGTCGTCCTGTGGACAGATTCTCCCACCTGAGCTGTGGATCTCTGCAGCTCCTCCAGAGTTCCCATGGGCCTCGTGGCTGCCTCTCTAATTAATGCTCTCCTCGCCTGGCCAGGTGGACGGCCATGTCTTGTCTTCACACAGGTGGACTCTATTTACTACAGTAATTAGGTGACTTCTGAAGGTAATTGGTTCCACTGGATGTTAGTTGGGGTATCAGAGTAAAGGGGGTGAATACAAATGCGCGCCACACTTTACTGACTTTTATTTGTAACTCATTTTGAAAACTATTTATTATTTTCCTTCCACTTCACAATTATGTGCCACTTTGTGTTGTGGAGTCAGTGAGTCAGTCAAGTCAAGTCAGACTATTCAGTTAGTGAGAGTCAGTGAGTCAATCAGTGAATAAGTCAAAGAGTGAGTGAGTGAGTGAATCATTTGGAGTAAGAGAGTGAGTAGAGTCAAACAGTGACTCTTTCAGAGAGTCAGACAGTGGGATTAAGAGAGGCAGTGAATCAAAAGGGCAGTCAGTCAGTGAATCAGAGCGTGAGACGATCAGAGAGTCAATGAGTCAGAGAGTCAGTGAATAACAAAAGTCATAGAGTCAGGCATTGAGTCAGAGAGCCAGGCATTGAGTCAGAGAGTCAGGCATTGAGTCAGAGAGTCAGACAGTAAATCAGAGAGCCAGGCATTGAGTCAGAGAGTCAGACAGTGAGTCAGAGAGTCAGACAGTGAGTCAGAGAGTCAGACAGTGAGTCAGAGAGTCAGACAGTCAGAATAAGAGATTTTTATAGGGTTAGATGGTCATAGAGTCAATGAATCAGAGAGTCAGACAGGGTCAGTCTGCTCAGGTGAACCCGAATTCTGGTCATTAATGGAGTTTAATTTGCATAATTAGCGTTCCCGTCGCTCTCTAAAGCACTCAATGAAATCATCATCATCATCATCATCTCCATGTCTGTCCACGCTCGGCGGCTCTGAAGCCCATCAGTGACGTCTTCATCGAATCACTCCATCAGCCGTCTGAGAGAGAGAGAGAAATCATTCTTCAACTAATGGAGCATGAGATATTACTGTGTGTGTGTGTGTGTGTGTGTGTGTGTGTGTGTAAGATCATTCAAACAATGAAGCTTAAAACTGCTAAAACCTGGCACTGATGATCATCATACACACCTCATTAATGTCATTAAATATCTTTTTTTTTTTTCATTTTAGCATGTAGCTTATATATTATATTATATTATAATTATATTATATTATATTATATGATATTATATTTAACCTAATTTATATACAATAGTGTTTTATTAAACATTTTAAAATACACTGACAAATAAATGAAAAAATTAATATTTTAAATAATAATTATAATCCATCCATCCATCTACTGTAGGAACCTCTGGAGTCCAAACATGGAGGCCAACAGTGACCATTATATTTATGCTCATTTTGAACGTTTAGGACCTCCGGTTAACACGCGCATTGACACTACGGGCAACGTGGTAACGCCAGTTATAGCCTAATCTGCATATCTTTGGAATGTGGGAGGAAACCGGAGCACCCGAAGGAAACCCACCTAGCATGAGGAGAACATGCAAACTCTACACACACACACACACACACACACACACACAGTCTCCGAGATGGGAATCGAACCCAGGACCTGCAAGGCGACAAGGCTAACCACTAAGCCACCATAATAATAATAATAATAATAATAATAACATTGAAAACAAATGTTGCTAAAAAAATGATTCTAAAAAATTATAAAATGATTATTATTTTTATTTTTTTTACAATATTATCTGCATCATTGTTTATGATCACATTAATATGAATACAATTTCAGTTTTCAGCTACTTTTATTTCTTTAAAATGCTTGAATAAAAATAATATTTACAGTGAATAAAGTTTTAAACCAGGCCATAAATGTATGTATAATAAAATTCTTATTATTGATTAAAGCTAAGTAAAGATTGCAGTGACACTGAGCCGAGTCGAGGTGGTGCTGCTGCCCCATGAGCTCCTCAGCACGTGCGCACACACACACACACACACACACACACACAGGTGTGTCTCAGACTGCTCGAGAGTCTCTGAATCTCCAAACCGCAAAAATCTCCATCTCCATGAGCAAAAACAGAAACAAGCTCCTGTTACACAGAGCCATGATACAGACCACACACACACACACACACACACACACACACGCACAGGCCGAAAGGACAAATCTAAAAATAAATCTAAACAGTTATTAAATAATCCACATTAAAGTCCACTTTAGGTTTCATGTAGCTCCAAAAAAATTTCCATACAATTTGCATAAACTTTCCATAACATTTGCATAAAATTTCCATAATATCCCGTCCTGATTATTCAACACCGCGGGACACAACGGGTCCTCAGAAAACGCTCACTTCTGATTGGCTGGATGGTGTGTGTGATTAGAGACAGTGATTAGGTTCTGACCCTCTGAATGTACGTGTGTAACCATGACGACAGTCAAACATAAGCCTGGTGACGATCCCTTCTGCTGTCTCGCCACTGCTGAGGTGCAGTGTGTGTGTGTGTGTGTGTGTGTGAGAGAAAGAGAACAGAGCGAAAGAATGAGAAAGAAAGATGGACAGAATCAGGGGAAAGTAAGCAGGAGATTAAGTAAGAAAAAGAGCAAAAGAAAGTAAAATGAAAAGAGAGAAAAGGAAATGAAATGAAGGCGTGAGAGAGAAGAAAAGAGTGAAAGAGTGAAAGAGTGAGAGAGGACATGAAAGTGAGACAGTGAGACGGTGAGAGAAGCTGTGTGGGTGTGTGTGTGTGTGTGTGTGTGTATGCGCGCACGTGTGTGTGTGTGTGACCCGCCCGGCTTCACACCCTGAGCATCCCGATGCGGTCGCCGCGGAAACCACAGGCCACCCAGCCTGGCGCCGAATAGATCGATACCACAGTGCTTCCTGCCCATCTGCGCGCCCACACACACACACACACACACGCACACACACGCACACACGCACACACACGCACACACGCACACACACACACACACACCTCTCATAAATAATTAGTGTCAGTCTACACACACAAATACAGGTAACTCTCCGTGCTCACACACACACACACACACACACACACAAACGTCTTTAAAACATCATTATGTCCTGGATGAGTGTGTGTGTGTGTGTGTGTGTGTGGAGTTTGCATGTTCTCCCGGTGCTCATTGGGTTCCCTCAGGGTTTTCCAGTTTCCTCCTACAGTCCAAAGACATGCAGATTAGGACAATATTGTGTTTCCAAATTGCCACAGTGTGTGTGTGTGTGTGTGTGTGTGTGTGTGTACAGTATGAGGTGAATTATTATTTTATTTATTTAATTTTAATTATTATTATTTATTACAAACCTGGTGAGAAATGACTAAATATTATGAGAAACTCGCTGACAGTCGCGATTTTTTCTCACATTTCTGGACGTTTTTTAATTTAAATCTGAACCTTTAAAACTCAGGCAGCACAGATCAGTGCAACACCGCATCGCTCGATCAGCTGATTTAAAAAATAAACAAAAATGCTTATATAGAGGTCGTGCTGGTGTGTGTGTGTGTGTGTCGACTGAATGGGCTTCACACGTCACACTGTGCATTTGGGTTTTTGGATATTTCAGGAAGAACCAAAGTTATTGTTACTTTTAAAACGCAGGAATTTTACCGCCATCAGAATTCGGGGATGACGACGCAAAAACGTCAAACTCACCAAATACTATTATTATTATTATTATTATTATTATTATGTCACAGAAACAACCAAAAACGTTTTTTAGTTGGTAAAAATGAAATAAACTCATAAACTTTTCATCATATTGCCTCGATTGTGCTGAAAAAAATGATGTCACTCTATACTGCACAATCCTAATCTCCTGATATATACAGTATATTTATTCAAACATATTAATGCACAAAAAAAAAAAGAAAAAGTAAAAAGGCTAAATGCTCTGGGTTTTAACGGCTACGTTTGCTTTAAATCCAGTTTTAATTATTTTTGTTTATTCGTGTCAGGCGACGGCGCTCAGTCGTTTGCACCAATTTGTAAAACGCTGGATTTTTCCCCCAGTATATTACAAAACTCATAAGCATTCATAAGTATTCACCCCCTTTAACATTGTAGTGATATAACCTGGAACTACAGTTACAGTTACAGTCTAATGTAATTTTAGCTTCAAAGTATTATTTAAAAGAAAAAAAGAGGGGGGGAGGGGGGGGTAGTTACCATTTTGCCATGCGCCATTCAAATGTCTGCCAGTCTGCAAAACACACTTTGGCAAACTAGTCTTTAGGATTTTTTTACTTGGACCACGTTCAGGGTTTTTATAAACGGCTGTGATTCATCCGAATACGACAAAAGTCCAACTGAAATGAAATTCTGTGTGCTGTGTCCACAGTATCCTCTAATCTGTAACGGATTACTGTATCGCTGAATTTCTCTAATAACTTGTCCGCTTTCAGCCAATCAGATTCATCCGAGGACTCCCTTTTTTTTTGTTTTGTTTTTGTTTTGAGCTACAGTATGTATGGTGGCAAGAACTGGCCACTAGGGGCGCTCTCTACAAGGAGCACCTGGACGACTCCGTAACTCAATGTTGATTTGACATCCAGAACCAGAACCACTGCGAGATCTCCTCAGGCATCTCAGAGGAAACAACACCGAGCTCGTTATGGTGTCGAGTCCATGAAACTCTCATCCCCGTTCCTGTTCAGCTGATGAGATGAGTCAGGTGTGTGTGTGTGTGTGTGTGTGTGTGTGTGTGTGTGGTTAGAGGGTTAATAAATAACTTTAACAAATACAAATACTTTATTTTTCACCTGACTGTAAGGCGTCTTCATTCCTGTGTATTTCGTCTGGCTTGTGTTTGATCCTCCTAACCAGATTAGTGTGTGTGTGTGTGTGTGTGTGTGTGTGTGTGTGTGTGCTGTATTAATTCCTTTTGCATATTTCTCTATGACATTGTGGTATAATTTGTTCACATACAAACTTCAGTTACTAATTAAATAAATTATTTAATTAAATCCAGTTATTTAAAAAATTATTTAAAAAGAGAAAGTATGATCTAAATACAACTTTTAATAACTTATAAATTTAGAAGTTTTTTTATTCTGGGGCTACCGAGGGACGGACACACACACACACACACACACACACACACTACAGGTATATTACTATATACTGTATATTACTATACTGCAACTCCTCAGGTAGCAAGAACTATAGCATCACTTGGGGGCGGGATCACATTTTATTGCCATGGCAACCAAAGTAACATGATACAAAGAGTGTGAGAAGAGTTTCGTCAACCTGATATAATGAAACAATGTCTCAGCGTCTTCGGCCTGCTAGCAACTTCCCGCTCGGAAACAAACGGAACAAAACAAAAAATTTTTTAAAAAAGCAATAAAAACACACAAACAATGTTCTCAGTGATGTCACTGTTGCTATGGCGACACCTCAGCACCTTTAGAAATACGAGTACGATCCTCATGAAATCGGCCGACGGTGCTTCCGTAGATCCGTCACAGACGGAAACGACGAAAAGAGAGAAAAGTTCGAACCATGTCGACTCCAGATGTTCAGATCGGCTCCAGTGACGAAGGCGGAGCTCAGACTCCGGACCTGACGTGGTTCGATCAGAACCTGGTGACGGCGCCGGCGATGTTCTCGAGAGCGGAGCGAGCCTCGGATGGAGGGAAACGCCGGATGGCCTCCAGCGCCGTCGTCCCGTGCTGAGTGCAGAGATCAACAGCATGTTTGACTCCGCCCCCAGATCTGATCCCGCTCCACAGCTGGAGAGAGGAAAGTGACATGGTGTTACACACACACACACACACACACACACACACACACACCTGACCAAATGTGGAATCTGATTGGTTGAAATGAAACCCAGCAGCTGCTCAGAAACTCTTAACTGTCTGATCCGTCTGATCTATAGTTTGGTAATCTCTTGTTAATCTTGTCCGTCTGCCATGAACTTTATATCTGTCTGGTCTTTTTTGTCTGTCTGGTCAAGTCTGGTTCTTGACTGTCTTGTCTGTCTGGTCTCTCCGTCTGGCCAAGTCTAACTGCTCTTTGCTATATCTGCGTTTTTCCTTGTCTCTCCAGTCTGTCTCTTTCATGACTGTCTGGTCTGCCTGATCTCGTCTGGTCTCATTGTGTCCTGTCTGGGCTTTTTATTCCTTCTCTGTCTGCCTGGTTTCTCTCTGTCTGATCTGTCCTTCTAGTCTGCCATGGCTTGTTAATATTGTCTGGACAGTTTGGTCTTTCTCAGTCTCGTCTCGTCTGGTTTGGTCTGTCTGTCCGATCAGGTCTGGTTACTCTAGTCTAGACCCGTCTTGTTGTCTCATGCCAGGTCTTGTCTGTTGATTTATTTTTATCTTCTGGATCGTCTTAGTCTTGTCTGTCCGGTTTTGTGTCTTTTGTGTCTGGCCCGTCTGTCTGTCCTGGTGATTGTGTCTGTCATTGTATCTACTTCTCATTTTAGGAGCATTACACAAACTCTCTCTCTCTCTCACACACACACACACACACACACACACACACACACACACAATGTGCTGTGGGTTTGCTGAAGGCAATTTGGAAATGTGATTTGCAGAAGAGCGCTTATAGCTGATAAGTGTAAAAAAAAAAAAAAGTAAAAAACTTAGACATCCATCCATCTCTCTATCCGTCCTTCACTCTCATTCACTTTCTCTGTCTTACAGTTTTCACAGGTCTCTTAATCTAAGCCTGCCTCAGTGTGTGTGTGTGTGTGTGTGTGTGTGAGAGAGAGAGAGATTCAGAACAGCATGGATGGAGAGAACAAGGTGAAGTGGGATGTGCAAGGTTTAGAGAGTGTGTGTGTGTGTGTGTGTGTGTGTGTGTGTGTGTGTGTGTGTGTGTGCACATGCTGAAGGAGACCCACTCATGCTGTCGCTGTCACAACGTCTTTCTGTCTCCTCTACAAATAAGTTGATCCTCCCGTATCTCGTTTCCACGGCGACCTGAGCTCTCCATCTCTCTCTCTCCCTCTCTCTCTCTCTCTCTCTCCATCTCTTTCTCCCTCATCCCTCCATCTCTCCATCTCTCCTCCCCCTGACTTTGGAAACCAAATTTCTAAACTATCAGTTACAGAGAGCAGACACCTCTGATACCCTAACACACACACACACACACACACACACACACACACACTGCATTTTTGAAAGATGAAAACATTCCAGACACTTGAACCCGAGTCGTTTTTCTCATTAGCTGTGTAATTACATCAGTGTTGGTGATTATCATATCACCTAATTAATATTAGACTATTAACAGCGAGATTAGTAACAGAGCCAAAACGAACACAGAATTAATTACGGATTTGTTAAACGCCACGTTAACGTTATTAGGACAAACTCTGTGATTACCTTTTATTCTTTAATTGATAATTAAACTCTTATTACAGCTGTGAATATTAAATACAAAGCTTAGCTATAGATATGAAGATTCTTCCCTCAATATCTCACCTTTCTCCAGGCAAATGCAAAAATTTGTACCCCCTAGCTTTCGGAGCAAAAAGAAAACTGATGAGGTGTCGTACGATGACGAGCGTACAATCCTGATTTCTTTTCTTCCTTTTCTGGAGAATGATTTTATTTATTTATTTATTTTTTTTAAAGTTTCATGGCCTCCGAGTGACGCAGTGGTAAAGTTCTCGCTCTATCATCCGGAGATCGCTGATGCTGTAACCTCTCGCAGCTGGAGGTCTAGAGAGAGCTGATTGGCCGAGACTCTCTCAGAGGGGAGGGATGAGAGGTACTTAGTGCTCCCACATTAATCACGACTCTACAGCCAATCAGGGCGTCTGTGAGCTCACGTAAGCGGAGGGAGCGGATAGCGCTGTCCTCCGAGTGTGTGACTCCGCCCCCAACGGTGCGTGAGCGAGCAGTTCGAAAAGATGGTCGGTGACATCACGTGGGTCGGAGGAATCACGTGATAGTCTGCGGCCCTCCCGACCGAGTGGTAGTAGAAGCTTAATGTGGAGCCCCCTAGTGACGGGGAGGAATTGGACACCACTAAATTAGGGAGAAAAACCGGGGGGAAAATCCAAAAAAATTGTCAAATAAAAAAAAATAAGTTTCATAAAAGCGTAAAAATGTACCAGATATTTTTTAACATGATTGGCTGCGTAACGTTTTCATTCTAAAACACTGAGTAAAATTTATTAACCAATTTTACTCTTATTTTAAAAAGCAAAAGATCGTCACGTCAAACACTGACAGTTTATTCGACTTTTTTTGAATGTAGACGTCATTCATGTCATCATTTCTGAAAACATCTTTCATTCACATCTTTGCGTTATTCACATTCAGCTACCTTATGATTCATTCATCTCATCCCTTTTGAGGGTGTGTAAACTTTTGCACTCGACCTGAATCTGTAGATTCACACTCACCTTGGAATAATCCGCCTGCGTGCTCGCGCTCTGGGCCTGTAGGGAGCGACAGAGACGGCGTGAGTCAAACCAACTATTCAACAAGTCCTCCGTTACTGCTTGACCTCAGAACGTTATTGGAACTGGAGACTCCTTCCCTAAATGTTCAATAAAACTCTCTTTGCAAAATATTAGTCGTTATCTGGAGCGATGTCGTGTGAATCTAAACCCGCACTGGCACTGTATGTTAATCGTCACTCTCCTGACCAATCGGAGCGCAGGACCGCGGCGTGGCGTAACCGTACCTGCTGTAACTGCTGCGTCCAGACCTCCTGTCCCACGATCAGACGGTGGAACAGCGCGGGAGCCGAATCCAGACAGAAGACCACCGGCTCGGAACTACGCTTCATGAACGGCTGGAGGTCCGAATTCAGCTACAACACACACACACACACACACACACACACACACACACACACACACACACACACACACACACACACACACAGAGAAAGATGTGAAAACTGCATGTTCACTATTCTAGCACTGTGTTAGGTTACCATGGAGACGGTGCTGTCAATCATGATGTAATCAGACACAATTATATATTTTAATAAATAATTATGTAATTTACCAAATTAATAAGGTTTTTTGTGCATTTAAAAAAATTCCTATCAGTTCAAAATTTTTATTGAACTTTTAATGAATTTCTAATTCATCTGAAACATTTAATAAAATTTCAAGTCATTTATTATCTTCATATTACATCATAATTCATCTTGTCTGCTCACGAGAAGCTAAATTCAGTTTAGGAACTTCTGAGATTCCTTCATGAGTGTTTATTAGAATTTATTTTACTTATTATTTGAATCTTGTCAGTTTGTCTTTTGTGCCACAAGCAGGTTTGCTGTAGAGACACCACACACACACTCCTGCTGGAGAGACACCACACACACACACTCCTGCTGGAGAGACACCACACACACACACTCCTGCTGGAGAGACACCACACACACACACTCCTGC
>JAQMYJ010000039.1:34214780-34230109 GCA_030014305.1 Clarias laeviceps | reverse complement strand
GGAGTGTGGATGAGGAGTCTGGACCAGTAGTGTGGAGCAGGAGTGTGGAGCAGGAGTGTGGAGCAGGAGCGCGGACCAGGAGTGTGGATGAGGAGCGCGGACCAGGAGTGTGGATGAGGAGCGCGGACCAGGAGTGTGGAGCAGGAGTGTGGAGCAGGAGCGCGGACCAGGAGTGTGGATGAGGAGCGTGGAGCAGGAGCGCGGACCAGGAGTGTGGATGAGGAGCGTGACCCGGTCAGACTCGGCCCGGTTCCTCTCTGAGGGACGTGATGATTCATCACAGCATTAGTGGCTTCACCCTCATCACATGGACCCTCATCTCTGCCTGAGCGCAGCTTCATCACCCTGATTGATAGAGACCTGGAGGAACCGGAGATGAGGATGAGGATGAGACGGACCTCACTCAGGTTTAAATCAGTAAAATGGAGAAGCTGAATGAAATCCAGCAGAAGATGCTGGACGTACAGGAGAGTCAACAGGAAGCGGCACCGCAGCACTGCTCGCATTATAGCGATATAAACGCCCTGCTCGTGCAACAGCTATCCTGCAAAACTGTCGTTTTTATCTTCGAGACAGTTGTTTCTTTTAAAAAATTTGTTAGAGTGTAATATTATCGGTATCTCCATTTTGCGGCTTTGGGGAAAAAGTTTGTGTCCGTGTTTTCAGTGTCTGTGTACGTTGCTGTTGCATCCATCACCATTTCCTGTTTTACTGGAGTGCAAACATATAAAGCACGACTCGGAAAGAAAACCCTTCCGCTATTCATCAGGAAACAACAAAGCAAAGAGCTCACGGGTCAAATGAGAAAAAAGCTGTATGGACTGAGGAACGGCACCAAAATATTAATACAAGGGACAAAGAGGAGCCCAAAGATCTCCGTCTTCAAAATCAACAGTGAGACACCACCTCCAAACTTTTTGGACGAGTTTTGTATGAGAAAGAAACTTTTTTTTTTTTAGCTATTTGGCCACAAACCTCATCAAGATACACAACGTTGATGCTTTGGGACTGTTTTGGTTCTGCGTCTCCAACAAGACAATGACTCGAAGCACATGTTCAAACCGACAAAGAAGTGGCTGCAGCAACACAAAATCAAGGCCTCGTGACATGAACCCAGTGGACAATCTGTGATCCCAGTTGAAGAGGACAAGAGAAACCCCAAGAATCTCTAGGAGTCGGAAATGCTCTGCATGGAAGCGGTCCAAGATCCATCCACAAGTTTCACATTTACGCATTTGGCAGACGCCCTTATCCAGAGCGGCTGACATTTTATCCCATTTGAGCAGTTGAGGGTTAAGGGCGTTGCTCATGGACAACAGGGGTAAGAGGGATTTGAACCTGGGACCTTCCAAGCTGTAGTCCAACGACATGACCACTGAGCTACCCCTGAAATGATACTCCGGAAAGGCTGAGTGTCGTCACTGCAGCCAGGCAGAAATTGGGGGTGCCAATTTTTATGGAATCTACATAATTATGGAAAAAGTATAATAAACTTTATTTTTGCTCTACAATATTTTTTTAAGCCATGGTTTGTTAAAAGTGGTTGTTTTGCTATTGTAATATGAGATCATGCAGGGGGCCAATAATTCTGCATCTCCTGGGTCAGCGGTGCCGTTTTGATATCGTCAAGCTATAAATCCCGCTCCGTTTGGCGCTCCTGTGGTGACGTCACCTCCGAGCCGCTCGTCAAAATATTCCCGAGAACTCGCGTTTGTTTCTCAGCGAGACGCTCCGTCTTTGGTGTCCACTGGACCTGTCTAAATGACACGGAGAGTGAAAGTTAGAGGGAAAGACAGGATTACTTTGGGAGGGAGGGAGAGACGGAGGGAGAGAAATAACTGGAACCCAATCTGGCCGATCCAGACGACAGGACTGGAAACCGGAGCCCAAGGGTGTAATAACCTATACACCTGAATCTGATATCACGATCCATTTGGGTGTCGAGGATGGAAGGATAGAGTGAGGATGGATGGAAGGATGGAGGAGACCCTGCCTTCTCCTCTTTCCCTCCGTGTCTCCTTGCCCAAGAAGCGCCAGTCACATAAATACCCACAATGGCAGACGCGGGCGTCTCGGTTTTCCGTCCCGTGTGCGTTCATTCATCGCTGGAGTAAAAGGACGAGGAGAAAAGTTCGGGAGAGTCCTTCACTCTGTTCTTCTCGTTCCTCGACGTTCTCAAAAGATTTACACAAAACTGAGGAAATGTCTTTCAGGATTTTACATTTTATGGCACATTTGTACAGGATCAGACACTTCCTGAGACACTCCCTCAAAAACCGCATTCCGTTTTAATTAATGAAACAGTTTCATAAGTAAACTTAAAAAGATAAAAAGGCAGATGAAATCAAGGAAAGAAGAAAAATATGGATTAGGAAAGAAAAATGAAGAAAAGAAAGGGAAGCATATGATGGGGGGACAAATGAAGGAAAGAAAGGAAAGAGTGAAAAATTAAATAAAAGACAAATGCAGGGGAGAAAAATGAAAGACAAAAAAAAGAATGGAAATATGAGAAGAAGAAAAAAACAAAAGTAAAAAGAAAAGGGAATGATAGGAAAGAGTGAAGAAAAGACTGGAAAGGAAAACAAGAGCAAAGGAAAGAACTGAAAAAAAAAAACAGGCATGGAAAATGAAAGGGAATTGAAGAAAAAAGGGAAAAGGGAAAGAAAGAAGAGGGAAAAGGAAAGAAAATGGTAATGAAAGGCAAAGGAGAAGAATGGAAATGGAAAAAAAAAAGGGAAAAGAAAAAGAACAGGAAAGAAAGCGAAGTTCGATGTTTTATTAAAGCTGCAGTAAATAAGATAACGATCTGTGTGTAGGTGGTTCTGATTGACCCCTGACCCACACTGACCCAGTAATCCCCTCGTCACGCCGCCACGCTGACGCTCCCGATGCTGAAACCGACTCGGAGTGCTCGTTACACCGCCTCCGTTAGCGCCCGGATGAGACCGGCTCACTCGTCTCGTTAGCGTGGCGAATCTGTCACTCTCCCGCGTAGCCTGCAGAAAGCCAGAGGAAGTGCCGGCCGCAGCCACGGGAGGGAGCCGACTCGGGCCTCGCCTCGTTACTGGGAGAACCGGAGAAGAGGGAACTTACGTGACGAAACATGTGTAACCTCTGTGTAATGATGATCGTGTATCAGGACACGTCAAGAGTTCAGAGTCCAGACTTTAACAGAGTTAACAGATAAGTGAGATGTAACCGCTAACAGCGAGCGATTTGGAGGAAACGTATCGTATCGCAATAATGATATGATCTATATCAAGAGATTTGGGTTCGGTGAAATGTTTTTTAAGGATTGGATGCTTAATAATTTGTCACCAGCTCGCGCTTATTGCATCGTCTAAGAACGGATTCCTGGCGGAAGTCATGACGATACTGAGGAAAAAAAATATTAACCAGGACAAATAAAAGCTCAAGAAACTTAACCGTCTGGGAAGAATCGCACACGTTACTTCTTACGTGAAAGTAGCATCATGAACGACATCTTATTACATGTATAGAGACGTTACGATGAGAAATGGAGCGGCGTAGCGGAGATCGCTGGTGCCTCGGGTGGCCGAATGTAGCTTATCGAATGTAGTTTGAACGCATTTTTATGCCATTACATTAACAAAAACTGTGCGTGATAAAAGCCTTCGATCTGACTTTTTCTCCAAACTCTGCGATCAAATTAGTCTGAAACCCACTCATTACACACACTTCCTCCAGTCTCAAAACCACGTGAGCGCACCGTTTCTTTAAAATCTTACAGGTGGCACTATTTACACATTTTCGTCCCGTGTGGTCGAAGTGAATTATTTGCTAAGTTGGTTTAGACATAATAATTATGGCGGATGACAGAGATACACACTGTTCAGGTAAATGTTAAACTCTTGTATTTGAAGTTAGTCTGTCGTGTTTAAATGCTGCGCTTGGCTTTTATGTGAGGAAACTAATGTTATAAGGAACAGGATACATTTATTTACTCATTAAACTTTTTATAAAATCAGGTGAAAGTGTTATATCGAATCAGGATATTTATGAAATCGTGATATTTACAGAATTGCAATTTTAATCGAATCAGCACCTGAGATTTGTGATGATATCATTTCGGGAGGTGACTGGTGAGTCCTGTCCCTAACTTAGCTAGTAGAATGCTGAACACATAAGGTAAAACAAACAACCAACCAACCAAGCAAACAAACAAACAAACACAACCGAGCAATGTTCACGCTGCCTGGCGTGTTAGTTCATTTATTTATTTATTTATTATTATTTGCTTTCATGGCTGTATACGTACACATAGCTATTAGAATAACTGTTTTTTGTTTGTTTCTGTCATTTCTTTTTCCTCTCTCTTTCTCTCTCGATCTTAAGCATCCTCTTCTCTTTCCTTCTTTTCTTCTCTATTCTTATCCTTTATTCCTCTCCCTACTTCGCTGCGTTCTTCTTTCCTGTCTTCTCAATCTCTGGTGTCTCCTTCTCTTCCTACATTCCTGCCGTGTCCATGTTTGTAGACGGAGCTGATATAAACCTTTGCTCTTCCTCACCGCTCCTCTGAAGCGCCGTGTTTCACTTGCTTACCTGTGTAGAACTTACCTAACTTTCCAGGGGGGAAAAAAAATCTCAGAAAGTTGTATCACTGTTTAACAGTTTAATAAAATGATACTTTAACTGAGTGTATAATCAGCAGCTGGACCTGGTGAGGGACAGCAGGAGGAGAGGGGTGCCAATACTTTTCACCAGGTGTTTGGTCAGTGAGTGCATCATGTGTAAGACGTGTGTGTGTGTGTGTGTGTGTGTACCTGGCGGTGTTGAGCAGCGGGTGTTTGGTCCCCACCAGCTTGCGGACGTGCATGGCGACGTTGCTGAGTTCGTCACTCAGCAGGCAGCGCAGACTCATGAAGGACGTCGGATATCCCACGATCTTCTCCGCATCGGACACGACTTTACTCCAGCTGGACGGAGACGGAGCGGAGAACAGACTCAGACTCCTCCATCCTCTCCTCAGAGAACCCAGAGGGCCGAGGAAAGCGAGACGGGAACGCACAGCCATCCTGAAACACTGGAGGAACTCGGATCGATCAGCTTCACACACACACACACACAAAAGATTCCTCTCTAACTCTCCATTGCTCTCTCTCTCTCTCTCTGTCGCTCTTTTCTGAGGTCAGACTAACCAAAGTTAGAATAATGCTAGAGAGAAAAAAAAATAAGTTGCGTTCTCATTTTCATCTGTTTCTTCTCTTCCCTTATCAGTCTTTCGGTCTACTTTTTCCACTCATCACTTCAAACTTTCTTTCCGCTTCTTTTTTCTTTCTACCATTATTCCATAGTTGGGTCTCATATTCTCTCTTTCTTTTTGCTCCTCTCCGTCCATCCTTTCTTTCACATTTTTTTGCCTGTTTGTCACAAGTGGTTTAGTCCTTTCTTCATTTTCTCTTTTAACTGAACCTCCCTTTTATTTCCTTCGCTTTAACTCTATCTTTTGCTTTTTGTCCTGTCTATTTTCCCTTGACGTGTTAAAGTTTCTTCTCTTCACTCTGTCTCTCTTTTATTCTCCGCTCTCTCTTTCTCTCTCTCTCTCTTCTTGTTGTCTTTCTTTCTCTCTCTTTCTCTCCTTCTTTCCTTCTTTTCTCTTTGTCTTTTCTCTCCTCGAGTTTCTGCTATTTAATGTTAGTTTAATACGAGAACACGCGCGTTCCCTTAAATCCCGCCTCCTACTCAGGGATTGGCTACTTCCTCTAAGCGTGTACACTTCCAGCCAATCGCAGTCCACAAATCGCACTGACACTAACCAATCCTGTCCCGAGCTACCCGAATACGGGTGCGCCATAAAATAACGCGTGTAAAATCTTGCACAAACGACTGTCACTTTCAATGTCACCTTCTTGTTAAATGAAACACATCACGTCTCCAGCTCAAAACCGTCTCCAGTCATGAAACAACTCTTCCGCTTTAAATCCCCGTTGTTAGTCCACCCGAAAAGTATTTACATGTATAAAATAAACGGCTTTATTTTAAAGAACTGTCACAACTGTATATGCACCATGGCTGCCATCTTGAACCACATGGCTTACGGCATGTCGCAAAAAAGGAAACCCGGAAAATGACGTAATTCGTCGTCTGTTTGCAGCAGTGGAGTCAAACCGACACTAAAAAGCTCAGAAATGTTGATTTTATTTGTTGTGTAAATATTAGTTTCACAATACAGACAAAAAAAAGTATTTTTGTGTATTAAAAATATATGAGTTAAGTAATTTACAGTTTGTACAGTGACATTTTGGCTTAATCATACACAGGTTGCGGTTTTGTGGTTCTACTCAAGTATATTATTATTATTTTTTTAAATAAAAGGTTTTCACAATTTTCTCACAATTTCCATAAATACTAATTACTATTTCAAAAAGAATCGTTCATTTTAAAATTTGATTTTGCTTTACGATATAGTTAAAAGATATATGATATTTTCTGTGATATTCTGACCTTAAGAAAATGACGAGAGAATAGATTGTATAAAACGAACTAAAGGAAAGGTAAAAAAGTAAAAAATGTTTTCTGAAGAACTGTGTGAGCTTTGGGTGGCGCCATCATGTCAAGCCAGTTAATCCATGAATTGGCGGGGCGAGCAGAGCCTGGCAGTTTGTTTGGAACACGCCAACTCAGATACCCACAAACTAGCGATCTTAGCTTTAGCATAGCTAAAAGTGGCTAATGGTAATTTATCCATCCATTTAGGAACTCTGTAGTCAAACTAGGAACTGTGAAGGTCAAAGGTGACTGTTGTATTCATTCCCATTTTACAAGCGTGGTAGGATCTCAACATTCACACACTACGGGCAATTTGGGAACGAAGCTGAAGCTTGTTTATGCACCTTGTTGTTAACTGGTGAGTTAGATAAAAATGTACAGGTGTCATGAATGAGAAATCTAGCTATGGAGACCAAAACAGTTTTTTTTTTTTATACCAGACTGTAAAGATGTTTATTTCAGTTTAGAACTTTAACATGGTGCTCTATGGGGATTGACTTACTCTTATAGCCAGCCCCCAGTGGACATTAGAGGTACTGTTTTGGCACTTCTGCAATGGACTCATTTTTTTTTAACCTCTTCAGAGCTAATTTAATTCTAAATGTTGCCGTATGTCCTGTTGAAACAGGAACATGAACCAGGAATATTGGGGCATGTTCAAAGTGTTTGATCAACCAATAGCATTGAAGGCGGACATTTGCCTTCTGGAGAGCATTTACAGTAACTGGACGAACACCTGTGTAGTAATGGATGAGTCATGAGATGAGTTAAAGAGTTTCCTAAAAACCTAAATCAAAAACTAGCAAATCTCGAAAAAATTGCTGCCGTCCATAACACTAAATAACAAACGCAAACACTTATTACTGAGATTTATTTTACATCATAAAACCTTGAATTGATCGTTTGTGACAAATCCTAATGGCTTTATTGAGTTACGCTAAGCAGATGCGCATCCTTGTGAGTCCTGGGTTTGATTTAACAAGGAATAAATCGAATAAATCTGGAAAGCAGACAGATCGTGGGGATTCACTCAGCAGGACACTTGGCAGTGAGTGAGGCAGGCACGAACAGTCACACACACACACACACCACTGGGTTGAGAGAGAAAGAGAAGACTCTTCTCTCTCACAAACACACGTGCACACACACACCACCCACTAGTCAGATTCCTTTGAAATTCAGTAAATTTGACCTTTTATTTCAGATAGGGTTTCGTTAGCCTAATTAACTGCACATGCCGCTCACCTTCTTACAGCAGCGGCTCAGGATTCTTTTATTAGAGCGGCGCACGGACGATCTGGTTACAGACATGGACACTTTTCGTCCTGTTTTTAGGCAAACTCTTCTATTCTCTACAAATGTACGCTTGTACGCCAGTTCACCGCCGTCACCCTGGTGGCGCCTCTACACAACCACACAGAGTAGATGATGCTTAGATTAATTTATTCTGCCGATGGTTTTATGTATTAACTATACAAGCTGAATGGCATTTTGGGTGTTTGCTTTTAATTTTATTTGTATGCATGCTTATGTGAAAAAAAAAAGAATTTCGCTGTGCAGTGATGTATAGATGACAATATAGTTCTTCTCTTACATCTTCTTCTTCTTTAACAATACACAATGTTACGAATCTTCTTTACAGAAATCTCGATGTAAATTCAGCCCCATAATAGACACATTTCAGTTCTTTGTGTGTGTGTGTGTGTGTGTGCGTGCATGTGTGTGTCCAGCTGTTTCATATCTCCTCTTAACCCCAACGTGTCAAAATTCTTCAAGTGTCTTTTTGTCATTTGAAATCTGAAACTCTCTTTTTCTCTCTCTCTCACACACACAAAGCAGAAATATATATATATATATATATATATATATATTTTAAAAAGCCTTTTTTGTTTTATGACCGCACTTTTTCCCAGCAGCCCCTCCTTCCCTCCCCATGAGACATGAATTCCATCCCATAATCATATTTGTCACTGCATTATCAGACCCACGCTCGTGTTTACCATCCCATACTCCTCTGCACTTGATCCACATTACGCTCGGAGTCGGATGGTGAGTGAAAATGAAAGTCAATCCATGCAGGAGAGAGGAAAAAAAACACACACACACACAAACAGAGAGAGAGAGAGAGAGAGTCCTGGCTTGTTTTTAGATGTACACGGTGGAGAAACTGAATCCGTGCTCGTGTGGAAAATGTTTACCACCGGATAAAGTTCTCGCAAGGAAACAATGCGCTCATTCAGCGGACGCCGGCGTCTGCTCCTGATCTCACAGACTGAGAGACACAGAGAGAGAGAGAGAGAGGTGGGGTCTTGTGCGACCAATGGCCATTAATATTTATAATCTATAGCACAAGGTTCTTAATCTATAGTCTGACAGCCTTAATCTATAGTGGAAATGTATTAACCTGTAGTATAAACGTTATAATCTATAGCACAAGAGTCTTAATCTATTATGGAAAAGTCTTAATATATAGCATAAGCGTCATAATCTATAGCGTAAGTGGTCTTAATCTTTAGTGAAAAGGTTATAATCTATAGCACAAGATCTTAATATGTGATCTAAGGGACTTCATCTATAATATCAGGGTCTTAGTGTATAGGTTATGGGTTTTAATCTGTATGGTAGTCATTCTAATTTATAATCTAAAGCCCTATACTATAAGGATCTTACTCTGTACTCTAGGGGTCTTAATCTATAGTGTAATGGTCTTAATCTGTAGTTTAAGGGTCTTAATTTATAATCAGCAGTGCTTAGTCTATAGAGTAAAAGGTCCTAATCTGTAGTCTATAGTGTAAATGTTATAATCTATAGTACAGGGGTCTTGATCTATAGTGGAAGGGTCTTAATCTGTATTTTAATCATTCATATCTATAGTGTAAAATCCTATAATATGAGGGTTTTACTCTATAGTGAATAGTGCTTAATCTATATAGTAAGTATCATAATGTATAGTGGAAGGGGCGTAATCTTTAGCCTAAGGGGACTTTGTCAATTATATAAGGGTCTTAGTGTATAGTGAAAGTGTGTTAATCTATAAAATAAAGCTCATACTCTATAGTGAATAGTATTTATATTCTATAATGTAAGAGTCTTAATCTATAATGTAATAGTTTTAAGATATAGTGTAAAGACCTTAATCTAAAGTGTAAGTGCCATAATCTATAGTCTAAAGGCCTTAATCTTTGTCATAAATAGCTTAATCTATAGTATACAGGTCTGAATGTACAGTATAATAGTGTACATACCTTATTAATCAGTGTAAAGGCCTTAATTACAGCACAAGTGCTTTAATCTATAGTGTACAGCCTTTTAATCTATATTGTAAGGGTGGTAATGTAAACTGCAAGGACTTTAATCGACACTTTCAGAGTTCATTTGAGTCTGGATGGGTCTATATAACACTGTAGAGTAAGTCAACTCTCCGGGTGTTAATCCAACACTCACTCTTCGTCTATACCACTTTATCCTGTATACAGGGCCGCGGGGGGCCTAGAGCCTATCCCAGAAGGGCACAAGGCGGCGTACACACGGGATAGGATGCCAATCCATCACAGGGCACAGTCACACCCATTTAGACACTAGGGGTAATTTAAGAATGCCAATTAGCCTAATCTGCATGTCTTTGGACTGTGGGAGGAAACCCACTAAGCACGGGGAGAACATGCACACTCAAACACCCACAGACCCAAAACGGGAATCGAACCCAGACCCATGAGGTGCGCAGTACACCACTGTGCTGCTGTGTTAATCCACCACTGGATTTTATTTTATGCAGCTTTAGACTCTGTAGTGAGAAGTCACTTAATCTCCAGAAAAAAAGTTTCTTAATTGAATTAATTTGTATGATTTAAATAATTAAATTAATAGAATGAGCACTTTAATCACACACACACACACACACACACACTTCAGGGTTACACGTGTGCGGGTTCCCTCCGGTGTGTGCTGATGTGTTCCTCAGCTGTGTTAACGGAACCGAACACCTCTGAAGAGAGAGTCAGCGGGCACATATGAACGGACCGGGACACGGGAACGCGCGCGTTATTCCGTGTGTGCGCGTGCGTCTCCTGCAGCAACAATGTGACGCTTCGTCCGTCGGCGCGCGCGCGCTGCTCAGTAACCCGAGCCGTGGAAAAAAAAAAAAAAAAACGGGGAGGAAACAGGCTCGCGCCGCGTACGGTTACCGAACAGCAGGCCCCGCCCCCTTTCCCAGTCTCTCTCTCTCTCTCTCTCTCTCTCTCTGTCAGAGCGCGGAGAGGCGGCACGCAGCAGCAGCAGCAGCAGAAGATGGCTGAGCGCACCGGGCAGCGCGAGCCCCGCACGGCGGCGTTATCCCCGTGCCTCTCCCCGGGGCGACCCTGAGACACACACACACACACACCCCCTACACACACACACACTCCCCCTCCTCCTGTCTCTCCTCCTCCAAACCCAGACCCAGAGGTTCCCGGGGTCTGTTCCGTGCGTCCACGTTATTTCTCCTCACACACACGCGCGCGCGCGAGGATACGGAGCGAGAGAGAGAGAGAGAGAGAGAGGATTTTTGTTCGCTTTAATCGCAGCATGGCGGAGACGGAGAAGGAGGGCAGCAGAGCTCCGGAGGGCAAGAGGAGCCGGAAACCCGCGCACCCCGTCAAGCGCGAGATCAACGCGGACATGAAGGTGGGTTCCGGTGGGCTCCAGGGGTGGATGCTGGGGGGGGGGGGGGGCTGTTTTTTTAACGCGCGTGCCCGTGACCGTGCCCGTGCACGCTTCTTCACAGGCGCCATTCATGAGCGTGTGGCGTAACGAGGTGCCGAGTTTAGTCTCTGATTCCTGCAGGTCAGCTTTGTTCCTCCATGACACACACACACACACACACGCGCATCACATGCATATAAACATAACCTACGCACGCGCGTCTCCAAACACACACACACACACACACACACACACAGTGTTTCAGTACTCTCTCTCTCTCTCTCTCTCTCTCTGTGTCTCTGCTCCAGGTGCATTAGTGTTACCTCTCTCTCTCTCTCTCTCTGTTTAGGTGTGCCCATTAAAAGCAAAGGATATGTGTGTGTGTGTGTGTGTGTGTGTGTGCCCACGCGCCCACCCCTTCCCTTCTTTCAAATGGAAAATTCAGCTCCCCTTTTACTACTACAACCGACAGGGCCACTCCAGGGCATGCAGCGCGCGCTCTCTCTCTCTCTCTCTCTCTCCTCACACACACACACAAACACACGCGCGCTCTCTCTCTCTCTCTCTCTCTCTCTCTGTCCGCGACCGGCTGTTGTTGCGCTCCAGCTGTGCTCCCGTCTCGCGCACCTTTTGTTTCCGCCGTCCAGATGTTCGTTCCTGTGCTCGCGACACTGTGCTGGAGAGACTCTCTCTCGCGCGTGCTTTGTGCTGGTGCTCTCTCTCTCTCTCTCTCTCTCTCTCTCTCTTCTTTGCTTGTATTGAGTTTTGGAGATGTTTTTGTTTGTGATTTAGGGATGCACCACCTCCCTCCATCATCTCTCTCTCTCATCTCACCATCATCTCTCCATCTCCATCTCCATCCATCATTCCTCCACCATCCCTGAATCATATCTCTCTCATCTCCCCATCATCTCTCCATCACCCCCCTCTTTCATCCCTGAATCATCTCTCTCTTTCTTTCCTCCATCCTTCCCTCAAACATCCCTCACTTTTATCCCTCCACAATCCCCCATCATCCAATCATTATCCCTCCATCATTCCTCTCTCTCATCCCTGCATAATCCCTCTCTCTCTCTCTCTCTCTCTCTCTCTCCTCTTCATCCCTTCACAATCCCCCATTCATCCCTTTCTGTCATCTGTCCACCATCACTCTTTCTCATTCCTCCATCATCCCTCAATCATCTTTCTATTATCTATCCAAAATCCCTCCATCATCCGTCTCTATCATCTGTCCATAATCTATCCATTCCATCATCCCTATCATCCCTCTCTCTTATTCCTTCACTATCCCTCCATCATCCCTGATTATCCCTCTCTATCATCTGTCCATCATTCCTCTCTCTCATCCCACCATCACCGCTTCATCATCTCTCTCATCCCTCTCTCAGTTCTGCTCACACTTCCTGTATATTTACTGAACGTTAATCTTTAAAAAGTCAAGTCGTCACGTGAGGCTCCGTGTGCAGATGCTGCATATCGATAAAGTTCCAAAAAAGTGATGACATTCTGGCGTTCATTATTCACTTTTTTAATTAATCCATCCAGAAGTCGTGTAAATAGTTTCTCCCACTTTCCTTTCAACTGTTTTCACTCTAAAACAAATCGCTTAAACATGACCTGAATAACACAACACGGGTTCATTATTTTCTTCTAAAGTCACACACAAACTGATAATATTGTCATAGGTAATAACTAGAATATACATATATTTCATAGGTAATAACTAGAATATACATATATTTCATAGGTAATCACTAGAATATACATATATTTCATAGGTAATAACTAGAATATACATATATTTCATCTTTTAGTTGAAAGAAGTAATAAATTAATCCAGTGTATTAGAGTTTACATTTTATTAACATTTTAATGTTTTCCGTCGTTTGGAATGACTTTAAGTTCATCGTCTTCTGAGATCGTTCATCTGATTCATTTACGGTTATTAACCTGACTGGGTTTTTTTTCCGATTTGAAATTTTTAACCCAAAGTGAGTGGGTGAAAGCTGAAAGATTCTTTAGTGTTTGTACAATATTTTTTAACAAGATAACGTTTCCAATAATATTATATCGTGTAAAATCATGTAAGATAATCAACATCATTTCAAGAAATGTATTTTTTTATTTAGTTAATTATTTATTCATTTGTTTGTATATTTAGCAAAATGCAATTTAAATTCTTCAGTGTAGACCTTCGGAAATAAATGAGATTATAAGATGCTACATTTCTAAGATTTTAGATTTTTAAAAATAAAATGCGGATTTTTCAAACGCACACAATTCAGGTTTTAAAACGGAAAACGCACGAGTCAGAATTCAGACACGTAACGTGATTTGTTCCTGTTTTTACGCCGACCCTAAAGATCCTGGGTTCATCTCCAAATGCTTGTTTCTGTTTGTTTTTATTTTGCGACAGTTTAACATTTTATAACTGTGCAGCTGTGATACAGCTGTTTAACAGATTGATCTTTCAGGATAAAAAGACGAAATACAAAGACGAGATCTAAAGAAAGAATCAGAGCTCATAAAACATAATGTGATTTTCAGCACTGAATGAAACATGTTTAAAAATATGTGGTGCAGGAATTTGTGTAATTACGTATAAGATTTTTTTTCTCTTTTTTTTAGCAAGGACACATAAGTTGCAAAAATGACATATTTTCATACTTTTTATTTATTAAAATTAAATAGAAACGTCTTTATTTTTATCTCTGCGTGATGAAACACCCCACACTTTACACGTCAATTTTTTCCCACAAAACACCAAAATAACTAAAAATGCTTTCGCCGAATCATATTTGAATTTGTTTTACATTTTTTACTATTTTGTATTACCTCAAATAATCACCTCTTACATGTCCTCTTTATTTTCTCTGAGTATGGACGCATCTGAAGACATGTCCGGTCATCGGTTTCACGTAGGCAGCTGCATATGTTTTTACACACGCTGGTGTATCATTATAATCTGACACACACCATCACAATTCCAGAATGTGGAATAACTTTTAAAAACCTCGTGTTCGTGTTAGACAACATTTGAGAGGTTCTGATTTTACTCTGACGGTATTTCTGCTAATTTCCTGTAACGCGCGCTCGCTAGGGCGATATGCTTTGTTCATTACCTGTAGACATGTGAAGGTAATTGTTTGGTCCTGGAGGCGAGCGTTGCTCATGCGATCCCCGAGCGTTGAATTAACACCTACACCGTCAAGTCCATGCTGCGTTCAGTCCTCCAGTAAGCGACTTTTAAACCTCCTACAGGGTTCCTGTGCGTCAGGAGCGCGGGGCCGAGGAAAGACGAGCGAAAAGTGTTTAATAATCCAGGAGTTAATCAGGAGGCTGGAAGTGTTTCCCCGTTCCCTTCCTTCTTTCTTTCTTTCTTTCTTTCTTTCCTTCCTTCCACCAAACTCCAAAAACTCATCTGTCACTTCCTCATAACTAATCTGTAAATCTAAATAATAGTAATAAAAGTAATCTTCACTAAAACGTGTCACAAGATAATATGGTGGAACATCACAAGGTCTTTTTCCTCAAGTAAAAAACTACACCAAAATCCTTACACACACACACACACACACACACACAGTAAGCAAAAAAGAGAGAGCGATAGAGAGAGAGGAGAAAGATTTTTTATAAAGATTGTATGTTAGTTGTGATCACGTCCCCTCGTGTTGGAGCTTTTGTGTCGTATCCTAATAAAGACAAGATGTGTGTATGTGTGTGTGCAGCTTCTTTATCACTGAACACACACACACACACACACAGGGTGTAAAACACTGATAGCGTCATGAGTCTGGTATTAGATCAGATTTTAATCGCTGCTATGATTTATAAACTGACATCACCATTTATTTCACCAGAGAGAGAGAGAGAGAGAGACAGAGAGAGAGAGAGAGAGAGAGACAGAGAGAGAGAGAGAGAGAGAGACAGAGACACAGAGAGAGAGACAGAGACACAGAGAGAGAGAGAGACACACACACAGAGAGAGAGACAGAGAGAGAGAGAGACAGAGAGAGAGAGACACAGAGAGAGAGAGAGACAGAGACAGAGAGAGAGAGAGACAGAGAGAGAGAGAGACAGAGAGAGAGAGAGAGAGAGAGACAGAGACACAGAGAGAGAGACAGAGACACAGAGAGAGA
>JAQMYJ010000039.1:34181487-34198618 GCA_030014305.1 Clarias laeviceps | reverse complement strand
CTCTCCCTCTCTCTACCTCTCTCACTCTCCCTCTCTCTCCCTCTCCCTCTCTCTCTCTCCATCTGTCCGTCTCGCTCTCTCCTTCTCTCTCTCTCTGTCTCTCTCCCTCTCTCTCTCCCTCTCTCCTTCTCTCTCTCTGTCTCTCTTCTTCTATCTCTCCCTCTCTCTCCCTCTCTCTCTCCTTCTCTCTCTCCCTCTGTCTCTCTCAGAGGACGACATGTGTAACGTTCAGATCGTGTGTGCGTGGTGTCAGAAGGTCGGCTTAAAGCGTTACTCCCTCAGCATGGGCTCTGAACTCAAGAGCTTCTGCAGCGAGAAGTGTTTCGCCGCCTGCCGGCGCGCCTACTTCAAGCGCAACAAGGTAAGTCGACAGGCCACGCCCAGGCCGCGCCCTGTTTACCTTCCACCCTTAGCTGACTGGGCCCTCTTTTGCTTCTGACATCACTTCCTGTCTGCTCGGCTAACCCTGTGGCACGTGCGCTGCGCTGTGAGCGTTTAGCCTTCCTGTCACTGATTGTGTGCTTTCTCTCTTACACCTAAGCTGGGATTTGTGAGGACTTTTCCTGTGAGTATGCAGCGTTTACCTTCTCCCTCCTCCTGCCTGTGTGAACTAGAGATCTTTCTCACTCAAACACACACACAGACTCACACACATACACAGGTATATACACATCCTGTTAGTGTGTGCATGTTTTCTCAACCCACTTTATACACCACCTCCTAGACAACACACACACACACACACACACACGCGTGTCCTGTACACCCTATCACACCTGTGTGCTGAACAAATCTCTTTGTATATCAGGAATAGCAAAAAGAATCGGCTATTGTATTTGATTCGGATTCGATTTTGTGATTCATTCTGTAATTCAATTATATGAGTATAATTTATGATTCAGATGAATGATTTGATTCTGTAATTTGATTCTATGATTCGTTTGAGTGAATCAAATGTGATTCAGTTCTCCAAATAGGTTCTGTGATTTAGTTCTATAATTACATTCCATGATCGGTTCTATGATTCAGTTTTATGATTCGACTCAGTGATCTGATTCAGTGATTCAGTTCTATGATTGGAAACAAAAGAAAGTAAAGAGTTGGGAGCGAAAAGACGGGTGATAGATATGAGATGTAAAATAAAATCATATCAAATAAAAGAGCGGAAATATGTGCCAAATGTGCCAGAAAGGAAAGAAGAGAGAACAAAAGTTTAAATTTAAAATGTAAATATATGTAGATAACTATTGTGTAAAGTGAAGCTGAGGGGCGGAGCTAACATCTTCAATTTCATCCTTTTTAACTGAAGTTCTCTGGCAGCTCTTGGATGTGAACTCACAGCCTCCTGGTTTCTCGTGTGTTCCCGTTTGGGAATTCCAATCCCTGGCTCCATTCCTTCCAGCCATTCGTCCACTCACGAGCTTCAACACTCGGTAAACTCACACAGTGGAAACGATCGAACCCGAGCCGCCTGAAGAGCTCTTATTCGTTTATGAGGGCTCGGATTCCCGCCCCTTCTCTCGTGAGGAAATGCCCACAGAGCCTCTAATTGGTGCTGTTAAAAGACGTCGACTAAGAGACGTGATATCAGTTACTCCGAGAGCATTTCACAAACACCCGATACCCTCCCAGTGCTCACCCCTCCTGCTCTGACTGCTCTATAACCAGCCTGTGCGTGTGTGTGTGTGTGGGGGGGGGCGTTGTCTGTCTGTGTGTTTGTCTTCATGTCTGCGTGTCAGTCTGTGTGTCAGTCTGCGTGTTTGAATGCATAAATTGAGAAAATGAAATTTGTGTGTGATGATGCCATTAGATTTTATGCATAAGAGCGATTTAGGAGAGAGAGGAGTGTAAGTGTCTAACATGAACAGTGATGAACAGAAAGGAGAAAAACTAAAAGGCAAAAAATAAAGGAGGTGGAGGAAATGTATGAAAAAAGAAAGACAGAAAATCAAAGGAAATGATAAAATGTAAAGAGGTGGCTGTGACTATATCTGTTAGGAAAGAAAGGAACAAAGAAAGAAAGAGAGAAAATGACTGTATTTGTGAAACTCTGTATTTTTTAACTGTATTAAATGAAAATAAAAGATAAAATGCAAAGAGGGAAGTGTGGAAAATATAGATGTTTGGAAAAAGAACGGAAGAAAAAATTAAGGTAAAAGATAAAATATACAGATGGAGGTGTTGGAAAGTAAGGAAAGAAAGAAAGAAAGAAAGAATTAAGTGCTAAAAGGTAGGTATGGGAAATATACTTTATCTGTTAGGATAGATAGATAGATAGATGAATGAACTATAACTAAGTTAGTAAGCAAGTAAATAAACGAATAAATAGAATATATAAATATGATTCAAAAGACAATATATAAATATAAGTAATTCAGTAATAATATTTAAAGAAAAGAAAGAAACTGAAAGAGCTGTGGGAAATGTATCATTTAGGAAATATAGGATATATAAAAATGATACAAAACAATATATAAATATAAATAATTAAGTTGTAAAATAATTTAAAGGAAGGAAAGAAAGAAAGAATAGTCAGAGAAGTAAATGATAAAATGTAAAGAGGGAGCTGTGGAAAATATATTTTTTAGGAAGGAAAGAAAGGAAGGAAGAAAGAAAGAATGAAAGCAAGAAAATATACAGAGTAAGAACTCTTACATAAGGAAGGAAGAAAGAGAGAGAGAAAGAAGGAAAGAAAAAAAGTAAATAAAATATAAAGAGGGACGTGTGGAAAATACTATATTTGTTAGGAAAGAAAGAAAGGAAGAAATAAAATATATAGAGGAAGGTGTGAATATACAGTATATCTCTCTATCTTATAGGTAAGGAAGGAAGAAAGAAAGAGAAAGAAAGAAGAAAAATTGAAATAAATGATCAAATGATGAGTGTGTGTAAATGAGAGAGAGAGATGAAAGTGTTCATTGCTCTGAGTTAGTGTAAAGTGCTGAGTCGGCTTTAATCATCGTGCGATCAGGAACGTTCCCTTATCCTGATTTTCAGTGTAACTCTCACGCAGAACTTCATCATCCTTCTCCTTTCTCTTCTCATCCTCCTCTTCCTCTGTCTTCTATCACACATCTTTACACTTGTCCGTTCATTCACTCTGTCCTTCCTCACCACAGCTGACATCATTCACTCATAAACACTCAGGTTCCGCAGAGAACACAGCAGGACGCTAACACACACACACACACACACACACACATGCAGAAGCCTTTCTGTGACAGAACATACGAGGAACCTGAGATCTTTATTGGCTTTCAGTGTGGATTCTCAAATAAAAGTAATGAATGAATGAATGAAGGAACGAATGAGTAAATGAGTGAATGAATGATGGAAGGAATCCAAGAATGAAGAAAAGAAAAGTTTAAAATAGAAAAGGAAATCACACTTAATAATCCATATTTGGAACGTCATGTGACCTATGTGTGGTTTTACATGCATAGACACAGACACAGTGCTCACAGTTTTGGTGTATTCCAGGCAGCAAGATGAACACACACACACACACACACACACACACACACACACATTCAGGCGAGAGACACTCGGGTAATCAATACGGCTTTACTCTCTCACTCGCTCTCTCTGTCTCACTTCACTCACACTCTCAGCTCTCTCCTTTTTCTGTTTCTCCTAAATTTTCCATTTACATTGCAGATCTAAAATGTTGTTTTCGGTGTGTGTGTGTGTGTGTGTGTGTGATCACTGTGGCATCTCAGTGTTAAATACCCGCAGCTGCTCTGTGTGTGAAACCCAAAACTTAGTCCATGACCAAGAGAGAAAACAGATCCAGTTTCACACACACAAACGCAATGTCCCTGTCTACTTTCCAACAATGAATCTCTGTCACTCACTCACTCACACACATACACACACACACTTAAACATTTTACCCAAACCAGAGATTTTTGAGGAAGTTGCTGGAGCATGGACCTCAAAAAGATCTCAATCTCTGAAGTTGAGTAATGAAACCTGAGAAGATCTCAAGCTGAACGATAACCATCTGAAAACCATCATGTTCTGAAATATGGAATAAATTTCTTAAAAAATAAAGAGCTGATGTAAATCAGACGTTCGTGGTTCGCCATTTGAGGATATCTGAAACAACTGAGATGCTCATCTAAAGATATCTGGAAGTAGAGAATGATTACCTGAGCAGATCTGGAGATAACTATCTAACATAGCAAGATCTTGGCAATCTAAACTTCTCTGGAGCTGAATGTTTTTTCAACAAAACAGAAGTGGTTGTTGGATGTACTTGGAGATGCAGAACATATCTGGAGATGGTGGACGTACCTGAAAATAGTGGACGTATCTGGAGATGGTACACGTATCTGGAGATGGTGGACATATCTGGGGATTGTGAACATATCTGGGGATTGTGAACATATCTGGAGATGGCAGACATATCTTGATAGGGAGATGATCTAGAGCTGAACAGATCTGGAATTAAAAAAGATGTCAAGCTGAACAGATCTGGAATTGATAGCTGATGATCTGTAAAGATCAGGTGGATCTGGGTTGATCAGGTTGATCTGGGACTGGATATCTGAAAAGATCTACAGAACTTGAGGAGCAAGTAAATAACATCTATAATGGGATGGTAGATAATTGAGTAGACCTGGATGATATTGATGTCTGGAGAACCCTGAGGTGATGTGTGAATGCCAAAACAAATCTGGAGCAAGAGGACTGATAATTTTACTGGAGGCTGGAATGTTGATGTCTGAAACACAAAATCTGAATATATCCAGAACTGACGGCTCGATATGTAACCAGATCTGCTCCTGGATGATGGATATCTGAAGATCTTGTGTGTCTGATATCCAGTAGCATCTCATTGTATTTTCATCGAGTCAATCATACTTGCTCCATGTTATCAGGCCATAACATTTAAGTTCAACACATACTTTTGCAGATTTCGATTGTATAATGCAGTTCTGTATTACATTATGTGCCGTGTGTGTGTTTATTGGAATGCCTTCCCCGGGGGATGTGTGGTGAACCTCTGTCAGGAAGCATTTGCAGAAACACAACTTCATAGCAAACACTACTTTCTCTCTCTCTCTCTCTCTCTTTCTCTCTATCTCTCTCTCTCTCTCTTATACACATGCAAGGAAAGAAAATAATGAGAAAGCTCACTTACTTTACTCTAGTTTTCACCTGGAACTCTAATACCCCTATCTCACCTATGCGGTTTGAGATACGGTGTTGGGCACCGTGAGCTGCCGCGATTGCCCGCCGACGTTCCGCGAAGATCTGCAAGGTTCGCAAACTTCTGCGATGACCGGCAAAAAAATTTAACATGTTTAACTTTTCGCGCGGAAAGATGGGAATGTACTCACAGCGCCAAAAACTCGCGGTGAATCATGATAAACCGTAGGGGTATAAGGCTAATATGTTGTAGTTAACATCACTGAGTAAAGTTTATGATACTTGAGGTTATACAGTACGATCAGGGTTACTTGGGAAAGGTTTGTAGAGTTATGGGTATTAAGGTTAAGGAAATGTTACAATACACAAAGAAAAACTTGTATAATTTTTTTTTTTCATGTTGAGTTAGCAGAGGGAAAAAAAAATTAAGGTACTGAAGGAATGGTTTGGTTTTGCTGAGGCAAATTTTAAGGTTAATGAGGCAAAATGTTACTGAGATAAAGTATAAAGTTCCTGACGTAAAGGCTGAAATTACTGTGGTAAAGTTTATGGTTATTCATGTAAAGTTATTAAGGTATGTTAGGATTACTGAGGGGCGGTACAGTGGTGTAGTGGTTAGCACTGTCACCTTGCACCACCAGGGTCGAGGTTTGATTCCCGGCCAGGCTCGATTCCCGTCTCTGTGTGCATGGAGTCTGCATGTTCTCCCCGTGCTTGGTGGGTTTCCTCTGCGTACTCTGGTTTCCTCCCACAGTCCAAAGACATGTAGGTTAGGTTCATTGGTGTTTTCAAATTGCCCATAGTGAGTGTGTGAGTGTGTGTATGTGTGTGTGCCCTGCAATGGATTGGCACCCTGTCCAGGGTGTACCCCGCCTCCTGGGATAGGCTCCAGGCCCCCCGCGACCCTGAATACAGGATTAAGCAGTAATGACAGTGAGTGAGTGAGAGGATTACTGAGGCTACTTTTAATGTAACTGAGGAAAAAACTTTAATCACTGAGGTCAAATTTAAGGTTACTGAGGTAAAAGTTTAAATCACTGAGGAGAAGTTTAAGGTTACTAAGAAAACGGTTGAAGTGACTGGTACATTTCAATGTTAATGAGGTAATGATCAAAGTTGCAGAGGTAAATGTTTGGATTACCCTTAAGTTTACTGAGTTAAATATTAAGGTTAAGGAAGTAAAATCTAAGGTTAATGAGATGTGGTTTATGGTTACTGAGGCAAATATTTAGGGTACTGACAAAAGTTACTGAGTAAATGGATTGGTTTTGCTGAGGTAAAGGTTAAGGTGAATAAGGGCAAAATGTTACTGAGATAAAGTGTAAAGTTCCTAAGTTAAAGGCTGAGATTACTGTGATAAAGTTTAAGGTTACTCATGTAAAGTTTTTAAAGTTCATTAGGTTTAAAGAGGTTACTGAGAGAAAGATTAAGGTTACCAAGGCAAAAGTTAAAATCACTGATTTGAAATTTAAAGTTACTGAGGTAAAAGTTAAAATCGCTGAGGTACAGATTATGGTTACTGAAGCAAAGATTAAAGTTACTATGGTTAATGAGGTAAGGTTCACAGTTCCCTCCCCTCTGAGAGAGCTCGGCCAATCAGCTCTCGCTAGAACTCCGGTTGTGAGAGGTTACAGTATCACCCAGGGATCGAACTCGCGATCTCCGGATGATAGGGCGAGCGCTTTACCACTGCGCCACTCGGAGGCCCCAAGATTAAGGTTTCTAAGGTAAAGGTTATGATTACTGAGATAAAGGTTAAGGCTACTGGGATAAATTTTAGGGTTACTGGGGTAAAGTTAAAGGTACTGAGGTAAAGGTCGAAGTTCGGAAGGTGGAAGTTGAGATTAGGTTAGGTACAGAATTATATTATTGGTGAATTTTAAGTATATAGAGGTATTATAAGGAAAAAAAAGGTAACAATCAAGGTTACTACTGTAGGTTGATATTATTGTTATAGAAGCTAAATAAACTGAGGTTTTTTTTTCTGATCTAGTCTGTAGATATGTGGTTTAGCTGCTAACAGTTTACTGTTGTCGCATGCATCACATGTCTCAAAATGTCAGCTCCTATTCCGTGATGGGGTCTTTCCTTCCAGAGCTTTTGTTGCTTCACTACCTCTGCTCTTGGAATAAAGGTGAGTCAAGAGTGACCCTCGATTCCACCTCTGTTCCTTTCATACAAAACACTAAGACACAAAGATGGCGCAATATTCCCGGCCTTGAACTAGCTCTAGGAATGAGGCTTAAAGTTACTAAAGGTTAGCCAAAATAAATCACTTACAAAGGCAGTAATACAACAACACATGTTTTGTGTGTGTATGTCTGTGTGTGTGTGTGTGTGTGTGTGTTACCTGTTAACAATTAAGCCCAGGCTCCCACAGGTCTGGTTTTCATGTCATTGGGTGTCACTGTGAAAGGTGATTATTTTATAGCTACCAGCCAAAAAGAACATAAGCATACACACACCATGTTACCATCGTATTTCATGGTACTATTTTCCCCCAACCACATAACGGCATACTAGATTTGGACATACGAACGAGGACTGTCCTACCAGGGGTGCTGTAGGGCGAATACTGATTGGCTCAGGTTCTGTAACCACTTTCAAGAACAGTCCCTTTCAGACATACAGTTTTATAAAGGAATTAACAACAACTCAATGAGAAAGTCTTACGCCGGTGTTAAAGCTGTGTTCAAATGGTTCAGTCCAGGATGCTTTATTAGTGAGTTGAAGTTTAAGTTCTACTAAATTTATTGATTATGTGTAAGGGGGCATCCCTGTACCTGTCAAAGCAAAGCATGGTAGTAAAGTTCTAGTTTAAAACATTATTGCATTATTCGGGACACAAATTCGCAAAACTGGGCTTAAAGTGTAAAAATAACTAAGTGTGATTTCTCCACAATAGCAGTAGCTTTTATAATGGCTTAGTTAATGGCAGAGTTAAGTAAGATAATATGCATGGCATGTTATATACAGTGTTAGCTACAAAAAGGGTACTAAACACTATTATACAGTATTTATTGGTGTTTAAACAATAAGATGTAGTGGAAGCTTTTGGAAGGAGTTATGGGGAGAGAACGACAGGATGAGAGAAAGAGAGAGACTAATGAGCTGACAGAAGGACTGGGCGTTTTAGGTGCCACTCAAGTGTGTGCGTGTGTGTGTGTGTGTGTGTGTGTTTTTCTTTGTTTGTTTGTATGTGTGCCCATCCATGTCCTTGGAATGCAAGTGTTGCCTGACAAGGTGAGACACAAACACACACACACACACCTGTGCTGCCCCTGGTAACCAGATGGAGGTTGGCAGATACATCTGCAATACCCAGAGGAGGTTTGTTTCTCTCTCTCTCTCTCACTCTCTCTCATGCTGTACAGTATGGTAGCATGAGGCTGTGAATAACCAAACACACACACACACACACACACACAATCAATTAGTGCAGTGCGAGTGTTAAAGAGGTGTTCGTTGTTCAGTCTGGCACGGTGTGTGTTGGCACAAATACTCAGGTTAGTGGTGTAAAGTAGGTCAGCTTGCTTTGTAGGTGTGTGTGTGTGTGTGTGAGAGAGAGAGAGAGAGAGAGAGACGGTTTTGGCTGCATGTTTGATTCTCCTGCATGTTATCAAGCCAGCAGCTCATTTGGGTTGCGTAGAAATTCCCTGTGTGTGTGTGTGTGTGTGTGTGTGTGGTCTCATTAGTACTATATGTAAATGAGTTGGCACAGGTCCAGAGGGTCAGAGCTGCAGCAGCGCAAAATAAAGAAGAGACACTGAGTAAAGCATGTACGTATAGATGAACATCTGTGTGGTTTTTGTGTCTCTTACATCAAAGAAGCCCCACTGAATCTATTCTCCTTTTTATCAGGAGCAGATGTGATTTATTTTTTTTTTGACAGTGTAAAGATATTTAGCTGGCGCTCCATTTTTTTATAAAGAAAAATGAAGCGTTTATTTAGAAACCTAAGAAACCCAAAAGCGCTCTTGCTGTTGTGGGAGACGATAGCCAGTCAGGGATGTCCGTTAGCTGCTGTAATGTTGTTTTAAGCAGTATTTGGAAAAGATGTAGTGACTTTACCCATCAGAGGAAGCATGTTTAGTTTAAATCCTGATGGTGGTGTGACCCTCTGCGGCCCGGAAACCAATAAAATAAGATCGAGGTAAAGTTTGGGGGGGTTGTAAGATACAATTTAAGGTAAAATTTAAGGTTACTGATGTAAAGTTTGAAGTTACTTTGTTCAAGGTTTAGGGATTTTGCGTTAAGGATTAAAGATTTAGAGGTAAAAGTAAAAATATCTTTATATTTCTGAGGTAAAGGTTGAAGTCATTGAGTTAAAAGATAGGATAACTAAGGTAAATATTATAGATTGAATGGCGAAAGTTAAATGGAGGTAAAGGTGTGGTGAACCTGAGGTAAAGGTTAATGTTACTGGGTAATGCTTAAGGTTACCGCTGTAAAAGGCAGGCTGTACTGGGTGAGATTACTGGGATAATGTTGAAGGTTACTGTAGTCAAGCGTAAGGTTGCCTGAATAATGTTTAAAGTTAAACTAAAGGTTATAGGGTTGCTGAGATAATAGGTGACGTTATTACGGTAAAGGTTAATTTTACTGGGGTAATAAATAAAAAAAAAGTTACTGAGTCAAAGGGGCAAAAAAGGTTGACGGGGCAATGTTTAAAGTTATTGAGGTAAAGCGTAAGGTTCCCAGGGTAATGTATAAAGTTACAGTACTAAGATGAAGGGTAAGATTATTGAGATAAAGGTTAAGGTGATCTGGGTAATTTTTTAAGTCCCTAGGGTTATTGGTCCGGATACCAGAGTAATGTTTACATCTAATGAGGTACAGAATAAGGTTACTGGCGTAATGTTTAATTTAATTGACTGTTACAGCCCGCTGGGATGCAGCAGGTAAAAAAAAGAGTGTCTCAGAGGCCTTTACCCCCCCCCCCAACCCCCCCCCCCACACACACACACCCCAAGTCACACTAATGAGCCGACGTTCCTGCTGTCCGTATCGTCAAGAAATTTTGAGTGGTTTTAAAACTTTTATTGTTTATTAGATTTTGGTTATTGTGTTAATTTTATATTACAGTTCATGTTTTATTTTTGCTTTACACTTTTCTTGATTTCGTTTGCATAATAAATTATGCAGAGCATGGGAACATGGCCTTGGAATAGACACTCTCTCTTACACACACACACACACACACACACACACACACACACAAATATCCTACAAAATCTTTTCACAATGTTAAAAAACAGGAAAGGAATGAAGAAGAAAGAGTAATTTGTTCTTCACATTATGGGAATAATTGTTTCTTGTAAAGTGCTTAAAATTGTTCGCACACTTAAAATGAAATGTTAGATTTACTTATTACGATGCTTCTCTCTCACACACACTCTTTCTTTCCCACACACATACATACACTCCCACACACACAGTCTGTCTTTCTCTGCAGGTGAGTGCATGCCTCTGCTATAACTTTCACTCCATCCATGCATCCCATCTCGCTCCTCTTTTCCTTCCGTTCTCTGCTGTGTGTATATGTGTGTGCGCGTGTGTGTTTTGTGTCCATGCGTATAAGGGTCGTTGTGTCTCTCCTGTAGGCCAGAGAGGAAGAGGCCTCCACGCAGCACAGCAAAGACACGCCCAGACTTGTCCTCAAGACACACAGCGATGCGCTTGTAAGGCATTTCAACACCACCAGTGTGGAGTGTGTTAGACAGGAAGTGGACAGGAGATGTGATTTTGCCTGAAGTGTGTGTACGTTTGTTTCCATCCAACACTCAACCTGTGTGCTTTTCTGTCATAAAAAAAAAAAAAAAACACAGTAAATTACACTCACGCAGCTACAAGCCTCCCCTCACCCTCACCACACACACACACACACACACACACACACACACAGTTTCAATACTGTTATAAATACACCCTTGTCAGTGTCACTGCTCCATTTCATGACAGGGGGGTTGTTACACACACTCACACTTCCCGTCAGATTTCTTTATCACTTATCTACTATTTATCTACACGTCATCTTTCACACTTGTATTTTACACCCCACACACACTCACACAGGATTTTTGTTGCATTAAATTCGTTATGGATGGAAACAGCAAAAACACAAACACATGAAGAAATACTTCAGGGTTTTTAAGCATCATCTGCACTGTGTGTGATTACCAAGCACAAAAAACACACTAAAGAGAGCAATAAGTAAAGAATTAAACATTACATAGCATGCTTTTGTGGGAAAGTAATCAGTGCCAGGATGGTGTGATGAACAGCGGGTTGCCAACGGTTACAAATACGTACTTTACATACAAATCTTGTAAAAAACAAAATAAATAAATAAATTAATTAATTATTTTAATATTATTAATGTAAACATAAAATTCAAAAATCCTGTCAGAAAATCTGTCTATTTAGCTGGTTAGCTAGCATTAGCACTGGACAATAAAAAAACATTGATAAAAAGGAAAGAAAGAAAGAAAGCAAATATAAAAGAGGCAAATCAAGAAAAGAAGGATAATTAATGAAGAATGAAATAACAGTAAAATGTGAAAGAACAAAAGATAAAAGAAAACAATAAGCAGAATAATAACTAAGGAAAATAAGTAAGAAATAAAAAAGTAAAAAGAAAAGAAAGAAAATTAATAAGAAAGAAAAAAGCAATAGTTAATTAAAGAAGAAGAAGAAGAAGAAAAAAAGAAGAGAAACAGACAAATTAATTAAAAAAAGGAAAAAATTAAAAAGGAAAATAAATGTGCATGCATTCTTATCACTAAGGAAATATTTGGTTCTTATTAAGTGCTAGAAATGTTTTGTACAGCATTTACAATTTTTTAAATTCATTAAAGAATGACATGACATTCAGCACCACAATTCATCTTATCACTTTATTACCACACTTATCTATACTTCTATATGTGAAGTTCACAAAATCAGTTAGTTCCAGTTCTCACATATGTTATAGCAGCTATAAACTGTTGCTCCTTCACCAATCCATTGTTTAAAGGACAACTCCTTTGTCCTCTATGTGTTTTTGTGACATAAAACTTTCTGACTCTTACAAAGCACTGACACTGGAGACTCCTTCCTTATATAAATAATATAATTTATATAAATCTCCTTACACAAAACTTCATCATAAGAACGCACAGGATTTTATGTGGACCGTTTGCTGTACACTTCCCTGTGAACAAGCTGTACTTAGCAGAGGGAGAACATTAATATAACGCTGTGCTTCTGTCAGAGCTACTGTCACAAAGAATTAATCACCATCTTCTGACCAATCAGCGCGCAGAACATCGAACCAACACCTTAATTTGAATAATTTGTAAACATCTTCAACAAAATGTTTTTTTTCTCAATTCTTGTCCATGGTAACACACACAGATGAGAGTGAAAAACTGAGTATTCCTTTAAAATCTGCAGGATCACACCTTCTTTAACATCACTCCATTTTTCATATTTTATTTCAACGTTGTCATTCTGCATTGCATTGTATCAGACTGTGTGTGTGTGTGTGTGTGTGTGTGTGTGTGTGTGTGTGTGTGTGTGTGTTTGCACGCATGTTAATGGCTGACTCAGTCAGGGGTCAAAGGTGAAGGAGACACGGGAGACGAGTTGAGATGTAAACCAGAGGCGCTAATGTCCGAGGTAATTACAGAAAGAAAAAGAGCACAAAATAAATGACTGTAATTACAGGAGAGAGAGAGATAGAGAGAGGGAGACGGAGAGAGAAAAGACAGAAAAGTAGTAAAAAAAATGGAAAGTAAAACAATGGATGATGTAGAAATATAGAAAAAAACTGATTAAAAGAACAGTAAAAAGGTGAAAGGCAAAATAAGCATGGAGGGAAATAATATGTAAATATGAAAGTAAGAAAGAGAAAAAAATTAAATTAAGAAAAAAAAGGAAAGACGGGAAGAAAGGGGAAAGATGGGAAACAAGAAAAGAAGGTAAACAATAGGTTTTTCAAAGAGAAGGAAGACAGACAGAGAAAAAAAGAGTGAGAAAAAACAAAAAAAGGAGAGATAGAGGGAAAGAGAAAAGGGAATAGAGACAAAAAGAAAGGTAATGCTAGATGGTTAGAAGAATAAAGCAGACAGACAGATGAAAAAGGAGATAAAAGTAATTGAGAAGAAAAAAAAGGAGAAATGTACACAAAAAGGAGAAATGGAGATGGTGAGAAATAAAATATGAAGAGGAAAATAAGGAGTGAGAGGGAAAGAGAAAACAGGAATTATGATAGAGAGACTGAAAGGAGAAAAATGGAGAGAGGGAAAGAGCAGAGAAAGCGAAAGAAGATTAAATAGATAGGTGGTGGATAGATAGATAGATAGATAGATAGATAGATAGATAGATAGATAGATAGGAAAAATGTCCAAAATAAAAAAATTCTATTAGAGAAATTGATAAAGTATAATAAAATGATTAAAGGTTGGAAGTGAACATGATAAAAAGAGTAAGCGAGGGAAAAGAAAAGAAATAAATATGGAGAAAAGAAAAGAGAAATAAAAAAATTAGGAGATAAAAAAAAGGATTAGATGCAGTGAAGAAGAAAGAGGGGAGGAGCATGAAGGGAAAAGTATAGATGAAGAGAGAAGAAAAGAGGATGGAATAATGCATGAATGAAGCCAATGTATAAAATAATGAAAAGATGGAGAGAGAACGAGAGGGAGAGAAGGCGGAGTGAGGAACTCCATTAGCGTAATGTGCAGTGAAATGTCCTGCTCAGAGCGGTGACTCGTTAAGTGCTCTCCATCTGTGCTGCTGTATAAACGAGGGGAAATTAGCACACACACACACACACACACACACACACACACCCTCACTCACTTCACTGCATCAAGATGTTTCACAAATGTTGGCTAAGTCGTGTCGTGAAGAGAAGTGACAAGATGATGTCATCAAATACTGACAGTCGTGGTGTTACTTCACAAGACTTTGAGTCATACACTAATGGCTTGCTAATGTGCTAATCCGACATCGATTTCTAACAGGATTTAAGACATATCCATCCTCTTACCTCTTAATGCTATCAGTGTAGTTTAATTGATCTCTACTGACAGTTATGTTCATAAAAGTATCAACATTCGTACCACTAGCTAGCAAACAAAGGATAATCTGGCAGGACTTTGAAAGACATATTTATTCAGATTTTCGTATTATTACCTGTTAATGCTCGTTAGCTGAGATTCCTGTTCCTGACACCTGACATAAGTTACCCTGACAAGATTTTAAATATAACTGGCTAACACGAGCCTGACAGGATTTCTAATGGATTTAAACCATATTTATCATTAACTTAACAGAATCTCTGATGGGATTTTTATGTAATTCATAAATATTCATATTCCTAACTGCTAAACCTCTCTAGCTAGCTAATATTAATTAAACTATCAGGAAAGTATGTGTCAAATTCATCATTGTTAACAATTGTCACTATTGATGCTAGCTAGCTAGTCAGCATCCTCATCCTGATTCTTAAAATTATTTTAAATTAAGGTCTATCATCATTTTAGACTTCTGGGTTTAGACAGAAAGAAAAACATGTGCTAACATAAACCCCTATCTAGCCAACAAGGATTACTGAAAGCACATAAAAAGTATATAAACTTATTTATAATATACTTGTTTAATGTAGGCCAACAAGCTAACATGTCAAAATGAGTGGTCCTGTTCATAAATGTTCCCATAACAAAATTTTGTTGCTCAGAATGAGCTTTTTCTTGTCTCATGAGACTGAATTGAGCCGTCTCATTACAGGCTCGACCTTGTCTTTTCTATTTCTCCTAAACCCCACTTAGGAGAAACAAAGAGACATAACTGAGACACAAAGCGAGACATACTTTTGAGAAACATTTGAGAAATCTGAGATGTACATGAGAAACAGAACTGCATTTGAAAGAGAAGCAAATGAGCCATATATAAGATCACAATGAGATTAAAGTAAGATATAAATGAGATGCATGAAACAAATTAGAAATATTATAGTTTTATTGAACATATTGAAAATCCTCAGTTGACAGAATACAGTGTAATAAATGTACAATTCACACAATATAACAGACACCAACAAAATCTGGCAAATCAAGACACTAAATTATCCAAAATGTCACCCAACCTGACAAAGATATTAAGTGTCAACTCAAAAAGTATGATTAATACAGGAGTTACACAAAGTCCACAGCATTGTGACAAACTTCCAGTGAAATGAATCAGTCAAAAAGGAGATGAAATTTTTTAAAGGAAACTTGGTTGCTGAATGTAAGGGCTACAGGAACGGGCCGATGCCAATGTCTTCTCTTGTGGTGGATGCAACTCATTATTTATAAATAAATAAATAAAATTATATAAATAAAAGAAATAAATAAATATATAAAAGAACCCAGTTAAAGTAAAGGGTATATAATTACCAAGATAAATATATATAGAATATAATTAACCGATGTCTCTAAAGATGTCTGCAGTAACATTAACTTACTATTAAAAAAAAGGTAAAAAGTAACTAAATATGTCAAACCACACTGGTTAACTTAGGACATGACTAATAATAATACTGTAACCAGCTGACTGATTTTTACCCTACAAAAAAAAAAAAAAAAAAAAAACTTTCAACCTCACAAGTGTTAGTTAGCATTTGAATTCCTTTTGTAATTTAAGAACAAACTTAAGCGGTGTAATTTTCAGGCAAGTAATCCACAGTTTTTTGTTTCTTTTTTTACCACAGACTCTGTGCTTTTAACTTACGTTTTGACTCCTTGTCAATAATAATTAATTTTAAATTCGGCGGGAAAAGTAAAACCCACCTTCACAGACTTTGTCTTCGTCTTCGTTTTTATCTGCGGCAGGCAGGCAAAGTAGGTGGTGCGCTACCGCCACCTAAATGATGAATCTCAGTTAATTAAATCTAGTTAATTTAGTGTTAATCAAACCATCTTAATATGCAGATTTTCTGGCAGGATCTTTAAATTATATATTTACTTTCATAATATTAAACTGTAAAAATAAATAGCAGTCTAACATGAACTACAGTACCTATTTAAATGTGATCATTAAACGTATATATAGGTGCATCTCAATAAATTAGAATATCGTCGAAAAAGTTGATTTATTTCAGTAATTATTTATTTGATTATTTCAATTAAAAAAGTGAAACTTAAATATTATATTGATTCTTTACACACAGACCGGTATATTTTATGTCTCTTAATTTTGATGATTATGGCTTATAGCCCTTTTTCCCCAAAAGTCAGTATCTCAGAAAATTTGAATATTACTTAAGACCAATAAAAAAATAAAATTAAAAAAATTTAACACAGAAATGTGAACTACTGAAAAGTATGAACATGCACAGCAATCAATTCTTGGTCGGGGCTCATTTTGCATGGCATGGATGCGATCCGTCTGTGGCACTGCCTGAGTTGTTACGGAAGCCCCAGATAGAAGCCTTCAGTGCTTCTGCATTGTTAGGTCCGGTGTCTCGCATCTTCCTCTTCACAATACCCCATAGATTCTCCATGAGGTTTAGCTCGGGTAAGTTCGCTGGCCAATCAAGCACGTGGATACCATGGTCCTTAAACCAAGTATTAGTATTTTTGGCAGTGTGGGAATGTGCCAAGTCCTGTTAGAAAATTTAATCAGCATCTCCATAATCCTGGTCAGAGGAGGAAAGCATGAAGTGCTCTAAGACTTCCTGGTAGACGGCTTCGCTGACCTTCAACTTGATAAAACGCAGTGGACCAAAACCAGCAGATGACATGGCTCCTAAAACCACCTCTGAGTCTGCAAATATTACACTACACCTCAAGCAACTTGGATTCTGTGCCTCTTCTCTCTTCCTCCAGAATCTGGGACCTTCACAGTTCGATAGTTCAGGACTGGAGCTTCCTACGAGTCTACCTGAGTTTTCAATAACTACCTGGACTCCATATTAACATCAATTAACATCAACTGTTATGCTGAACTGCCT
>JAQMYJ010000039.1:34159974-34181387 GCA_030014305.1 Clarias laeviceps | reverse complement strand
ATTGTGTAAAGCTGCTTTGCAACAATGACAATTGTTAAAAGCGCTATACAAATAAAATTTAATTGAATTGAATTGAAATTTCCAAACGAAATGCAAAATTTACCACTGAGCGGACACACTGCTTTTTGTTCTTAGCCCAGGTAAAATGCCTGTGACGATGTCTTTGGTTCAAGAGTGGCTTGACACGAGGAATGCAACAGTTGTAGCCCATGTTCTGGATATATTTATGCGTGGTGGCTCTTGAAGCACTGACTTCAGCTATTGAACTTTTCCACAATATTCAAATTTTCTGAGATACTATCATCAAAATTAAAAGATATAAACACTTGAAATATATCAGTCTGTGTGTAATGAATCTATATAATATATGAGTTAATTTTTTTTATTTAATTACTGAAATAAATCAACTTTTTGATAATATTCAAATTTATTGAGATGCACTTGTATAGGAGTTGAATTATTTCAGTAATTCGATGATATTCTAATTTATTGAGATGCACCGGTATGTACGTATATAATATCTTTTTTAGTTGTGGGCATGTCTGGGGGAAAAAAGACACATCGAATTATTCTACAACTTAATTCATTTGTCAGACAAACTGCGAGACATGAAACTCAGCATGGCACCCTGGCTGTGTGTTTAGTGCTGTGTGGAGTGTGTAAGGTGTGTGTGCGTGTGTGAAAGACTTATGTTATTTTAATGTTGGTTAGTATTGTTTTATTGTGTATCTGTGTGTATGTAAAAAGGAAGGTAAATATGTGTAAGGAAATGTTTTTTTACAAGTGTGTGTGTCTGTGTGTGTGTGTTTGAGAGAGACCAGCAGAGGGAAAGACAGTGTGTATGTCATTGTCATTGACTGAACTGACAGCTGATTAATCTGCTTATTACTTCCTGTGAGACTCGGCTTGTGCGGTAATCAGCTCGCTAGGCCCGGGGCAAATCTGTGAGTCTGCAATGCACCTGTCAACCTGAGCAGTTCTCATGAGGAGAGACAGACAGCAGAAACACACATATATTCACACACATACATTTATACACCCACACACACACACAGGCCTTATTTTCAGACATGTCCTTGTCATGTTTGTTTAGTGTCACACTGAAGATACATCTACTTGTTTTGCGCGTACTTACACATGTGCACACACACACACACACACACACACACACACACATATGATTGTTGCTTGAAGGGAAAACCTTTTAGTTGGGACTGTCTGTGTTTGACCCTCTGGCTCTGCCAGAGGCGACTGACTATGACAAGCAGTGTGTATGTGGGGATGCTGGGGGGGGTTGAAATTTTGGGTTTTGTATGAAACAGATGAGCACTAACTTAAGCTGATGTTAAAGTTTTATGGAATAATTGTCATGGTTCTCAACCTAGACCGGTCTAGTTTAAGTCTAAGTACTGGGGACAACTCTTAAACTATTTGTTCAGTGACTTTGTAGCATTTCCGGATGCACTGCTGATCTTACTAGCCTAAATCATTTACATGATATATGTTGTGTGTGTTTCATGTTTTCCAGGTGTGTGACTGGTGCAAGCACATCCGCCACACTAAAGAGTATCTGGATTTTGGCTCGGGTGAAAGGCGACTCCAGTTTTGCAGTGCTAAGTGTCTCAACCAGTACAAAATGGACATATTTTATAAAGAAACCCAGGCAGCTCTGCCTGGTGGACTGTGTAACCCCATTTATCCGTCCGGAGACGGAAAAACTGAAGCAAATGCAGGGGTCCAGCTTCTGACCCCTGAATCTTGGAACGCACCTTTGAGCGAAATAAGGCCCCGCAAGGCACCATCACCAGGGGCAGCAGCATGCGGGGCTGGACACTCAGGATCAGCATCTGCATCTCCCACTGATTCCAGTGTCGGTGGTTCAGCATCTTCATCATCCTCATCTTCAATGAAAATCCCCACACCAAGGCCGCATGAGAGTCCAACATTGCCCGCACTGCCTCCACCTCTTCCACCACCCCCTGCCCCTGGAATTCATCCTCCAATGGGTGTGTTGCCCAATGGAACTCCACCTATGGTGATGACACACCGTGGCCCAATGCCGCTGCCTCTCTTTATGGAGCACCAGATGATGCAGCACATTCGCCCTCCCTTTCTACGCCCTCCTGGCCCCAACAGCCCGCTTTCTAATCCCATGATTCCTGGAATTGGACCGCCCCCTCCACCTCGGACCTTGGGTCCACCGTCTAGTCCCATGCACCGACCCCTACTTTCACCCCATGTCCACCCATCTTCCACACCCTCCTTGCCAGGTAACCCTCCCGGACTAATGCCGCCTCATCCAGGTACACACATTCCTGGACTTCCCTTTCCTCCAGTTAACATTATGCCACCAGGCCCCCTACCAGTGCCACCCATGATGAACTTTGGCATGCCATCACTTGCACCGTTAGTACCCCCTCCAATGCTCTTAGTGCCGTATCCTGTAATTGTGCCATTACCTGTCCCGATTCCTATCCCTGTTCCTATTCCAATTAATCCAAAGGCATCACGTGATCGCCCCGGGAATGATGGGATGCTTCCAGAAGTTTCTGGTGAACAGAGTGACTCATCCTTCTCTCCCAGTTCATCCAGAGGAGAAGGTAGAACTCCTAAGCAAAATTCCAGCTCAGATGTCCTTTCTCCAGGCATTTCCAGCCAGATGGAACGGCACAGTATGAGCTTGATAAAAGCAGAAAATGCTGGAAGTTCTAGTTCATCACATCCAGGATCTCCCACAGAAGCACCAGCAAACGGAATAATTGACCTGACGACAAACCGGCGCTCACGGCAGCAGCTAGTAATCCAGAGAGCTGCGTCATGCGTACAGGTAAAGCCCGAGTCTGAATCAGGCACTTCTGCTGGGCTTAGCGTGTCAAGAGTGGGCGAATGTGAAATAAATGAGAGAGACTCTTGCAGCACAGGACCATTAGAGGCCACACAAAGAGACAGAGACACAGATGCTGAAAGCCCACTGAACAACATCACTATGCCTTGTTCTGACCCTTCCTTCTGCAGTGCTTCACCACTACTAACTCAACCAATCACATGCAGCCTTTCTACGCCCCTTTCCAGCATCTCTGCGACCAAACCAGAGCCAGGTACTGGTACGCCCTGTAACGTTATTGTTAATGGCAGCTGCAATATGCAGTCACTAGAACCCGCCGTGCGGACGCCGCCTTCAGAACAGCGTCCTGCTATGGAAATGAACCGAAGGGCAGCCGCAATCTGCAATGAGCCAGCTGAGGGAGAGGACCTGAAGGAAAACAGCTGCTCGGCCATTGAGAGAACCTTATCAGAGCAGGCTATAGCACCTGGGCGTGCCGGAGAGGAAAAGACCCAAGAAGCAGAGGATGCTGCATCTGGAGCAGATCATGCATATGCTTTGCCCCTCATGCCTAAACCGGGCTGCGTCATTCAGCCTGTGCCAAAACCAGCAGATAAGACGGCAGCCATATTGCCATGCGGCTTGGAAGCTCCGTTATCAGTGGCAGGAGCAGCAGACTTGGAGCCACCACTGAAAAGGAGGTGTTTGCGCATCCGCAATCAAAACAAGTGAAGAGTGAGAAAGCTTGTAGGTTACTAACTACATACTAGTTTTGGTCAATTTGATCAATTTTTACTAAAATTTCACATTTGGTATGGAAAAGGCTGCCAGATATAATAATCTGAAATCCACTGTATTTTTTCCAGAATATGGTATAATTGTTAATTTTATGCTCTCTCTGTTTTTCTCTCTGATAGACACTTACATCTCACCAAAGGGACAAGAGCACAGCACTGCAGCGGATCCCACCAGTCCACCAATCAACACATCAACACCTCTAAAAGCTCAGTGATCTCCCAGTTAGATAAATAATTGCACTTCCCACTAACATCCTCTCAGAACAGACTGGACCCAAGGATTCTTGTGAGGGAAAAATTTACAGGTGACCTTTCGACTTCTGACTTTTCACGGTCCTCTTTTTCCTCATCATTCTTGGATAATATTCTATCTACGCGGATATGTCTCCCTCTACAGGACTGGTGCAGTGTTGCAGTGCTAAGGATTGTAATATACAAAAAGTTGCGACAGGGCCAAAACGTGGGTGATTAAGCCAAAACAGCAATCTTTAAAGGTCCAGTGGACTGCCACTGAAACATGCAAACAATAGACAGGGCCAGCTCCTGAACAGGCCCAAAAGTGGGCCTTAAACATGGCCTTAAACATGAGGCCTGCCACTCATATGTGCTCACAGATGACGGACAAGCATTTTTGTTTGGTTTCGGTGTTCAAACAAGTCGACTTTTGTCTATATGAGGTGCAAGAGAAAGAGGTGAAGTTTTGGGATGCCAGTGGTGTCACAATTTAGATGGATAGAGTGCCAAGAAAGTAATGGAAAAAAGGTCACTGTGGTCACATTCTATGATGACATCACTTTTTTTTTTATTATTATTACTTTTACTTCTTTCTTTTGCACCACCAGCAAGAAACTGAAATGTTTCTCTGTCCTTTCTGGCCACCATGTCAAAAATTCCCTCCCTACTGGAACCGAATGGACATAGAAAGAAAATGAAATAATTGTAGCGCTAATGAAGATGAATATTTATAGAGTTTGCTGGTTGCCAGTTATGCTGGTGTTTAAAAGGGAAGGATGTGCAATGGAAACTTTCACTGAGGCATGGATGACAGGGTAGAAATGACATGGCCTAAGTTAAACCAGGAGTCTCCATTAACATCCATCTTCCAGCCCAAACCCAGAGATCAGCAGATCTATGCACAACTGTTTTACAACATGGGCATGAAATAACACGTGCAAAGTGGTGCTTCAGGCTACTGGAGTCCAACAGAGTGGTGATTTCTCTTCTCTAAGACACCTATTAAACCTTGTAATTGGGTTAATTTGGGTGCCTTTGTGTCAGGGTAATAAAGAAGCTGTGCTGTACTCCAGTTCTTCACCTGTCTACTGGAATAACTCAATGAATTATGTCATTTTTAGGCCTGTTGATGAAATCTATTGTTGACTTCAGTTACACTAATTAACCTCAAACAGTCACTAATTGGTTAAAACGTTCAGCCTGATGGGTAGTGGAAGTGGTGGTGTCATGGCTAATGCATACTTTTGTTATTATTAACTCTCTGTTTTTGTGCCAACTTGCTGTTTTGTTTTTTTTGTTGTTTTTTGAGGTGCCATGATTTTGCCATACCAAGCAGAAATGTTTGTTTTCTTGTTTATTGGGTTTATCAGATTTTTGGATTAGACATACTATGGTTGGCAGAAATGACACAATCTGCACACAAACATGGTTCAAAAAAGAATGAAAAAGGTCACATCCATCATATTCGTCTAAAGGATTTTGAGGCAACCATTAAAAGCCTGAAGAACCATAAAGAAAGCCAAGACACCAAATTAACACACTGAAATCGAGAAAAGACATGAAGAGGGATATCAGCAAAGTTAAAATTTAAAAAACTTACAACATGCCGAATTCTCACTCTCAAAGCCTGCAGTGTGTGTGTGTGTGTGTGTGTGTGTGTGTGTGTGGTGAGGTTCAGGTCTTGCCAAGAACCTGAGGTATTTCAGTCCGTTTAGTTTTCCTTAGTCATTACGAAAGAAAAACATGGCTGTCAAAAAGGGGGCATGAAAGGATGCGAGAACTTGCTGAGGAACTCATGTCATTTTGGGTGTCAGAAACAGTCAAGGTCGTGTGGAGATTTCCCGAGTCAGGGGCTCTGTGTTGTAACATCAGACTATAATATCACCTCGTGTTTACCCAAGAGCTCAGGTTCCTCAACTGGTTTGGTATTTTCATTTCAGATTTTCCCCCTCCCTCAGCAGCGCAGTGTCTTCTTCTCTAATTTCTACGTTTGGTTTAATCCATCCCGCTGACGTCAGCGAAAAAACTCCCCCCACTCTTTTATTCTTTTTCCATCTTTCTAAGATGAATGTGGAGATGTACTGGCGGTTTTTTCTTCCAAGCAGTGCACAGCTGTCACTTAACTTCACACATATTTTCTGGTAGAATCTGTATGTTCACAGGAATACACACACACACACACACACACACACACACACATACAGACACAGCTTGAATTTGTCACACAGAGATCAGTTCAGTTTGGCATTCACAGTCCAGGGACTCAGTACCCGAACCTAAAAAGTGCTATAAAATTCATTTCTGAATTTTCTAATAAACGTTTATGAGTTTTTTTTTTTACATAATCGAAGGGCCAACCAAACACACACAGTAACCTTTTTTTCAGACCCACTTTTTTGAATTGCAATTAAACATAACTTTGTTGACTCCTCAGTAAAACCAACCACACACTCCCGTACCTACTAGACATGAAGTATTTTATATTTATGAAGTATTTTCCTCCCGACCCTATCTCTGTATGTGTGTGTGTGTGTGTGTGTGTGTGTGTGTGACCTTGCTGATGTAACCTGATTCGTGCAGACTGGACAGATATAACTCTGAAACCGAAGCCAGGTGTAGTGTCTGTGGTTTCATGCAGACAAGACAATGACACCAGCAAAAAAAAAAAAAAGAAAGTGTGTGTGTGTGTGTGTGTGTGTGCACAAGTGTGTGTGTGTGTTTGGTGACAGCGACGGCTGTCCTTGATAAAAAGGAACAGTGAGAAACTAAAAGGCTTCAAAGAAAGATTTGGGCTGTGGGCTGACGACAAATCCAAACAAACCAAATGTTAAAAGCCACTTATGTACATTTAGCAGCTTTATGCTCATACAGTACATTATACAGTATTTCTTTGTTTTTTGCCCATCTGTTAGTATTTTTGCGTGGCAGCTTACAGGAAAGTTAAGGTGCATTACTGCCATATTGAAGGATCTTAGCGTTATCACCAGGCCTGCTAAAGCTACTTGGCATTCTAAGGATGAATGTCTCAAAACTCGTCCAACTGAAAATTTGTTGTTTGCGCCTCTTTTATGTAAGAATGTACAAGCTGTTAGCAAAAATCATATGTTTTATGATGATAAACGTCAGGAGCTAATCAGTAATTTCATAGCGATATGATTAGCTCGTATTTACTGGAATAGTAAATCTAGCTATTTTTTTTCTCAATCATAGGCTGGATTTTCTTTGCCATGGTGGCACTGCACCGTTCTTCATACACGGGTACTAAATTAGATTTGATTTGATCTACAAGATCCTGGATTTGGATTTCTTCTAAGCTGTTGTCACCAAGACAACAAACATGTACGCGTGAACCTGTCCAGGCAGTTTGGATTTGGGCTCCGAAGGAAAAATTGGAAAATTGTATGGATAAGGAACCAAGAGCGTTACGCTTTTACATCCATACGTCTGGAGATCTTTAAGAACCACAGTTGCGCATTAGGTTCTTTTAACGTTTTCTTTTTAAAAAAAGAAAAAGTACAATTAGATTATTAAAAAGTGCAATTAGAGTTGAACAATGAACCTGCAACAGTGCAAGTGAATCACATTGTAACTTTCCGAAATTGTGGAAAAGCCTGCAATTGTAGCAAATATTAACAGATGGCATGAAGTGCCATTTTAAACACTAATGTTCTAGAATATTGCCTTTCCTTCTAATTCATAACCGAGTTCACACCGAGGCCATGAAACTATTTCTGCACAGCAAACCGTCAGCCAAAAAAAAATCTATCTTCCCTAATTGTGTTTAAAAGCCAAAAGAACGAGTCTTACACTGCGGGTGCCAATGTGTCGGCCAGCACAGGGGATAACCGTGAGTGGAATAACATTGGGGTTTGACTTTTTTCCTCAATCGTTAAAGAAATGTTCTGTGTAATCAGTGAAAGAGGCTGGTGATGTGCCACGTGCAGTATGTGATGAGGTGGAGAGAGAGAGAGAGAGAGAGAGGACAAATCTACCCTGTAAAGCTTTCAGTGCCGATAATCAGTTACACGATACAATGCAATATTCAGATAGATTTTAGTACCTTACAGTTTGAGAAGTTTATCATAGTATAGCTTGTCTTATTTATTTAATTTAATTTATTTATGCTTCTTTACAGAGGAACTGTCTTTGCTTTTCTTTTGTTTTCTTTTGTTTTCCAAAAGTCTCTACAATTTTGTCTTTTGGTTCCTTTATCAGTGAAACACTTGTATTTATGTCAGGTTTAGTATTCTAGTACTTATTCTAGACTCACCTTTAAGAGGAAATTCAGCCGAGCTGAGATTTTTGTGGAAAGTTAGTGTCGGCATGGAAACGGTGATCTTTTTTTTTTTTTTTTCAACATTTCATTTTACCATTGCAGTGTAATGACTGCTGTTATTTTGCAGTGAACAGTTTTACTGAACGGCATATCAGGATAATATTTTGCGCCATGATTAAACATTAGCCAATTATCACGAAAGCCAAAAATAACATCTGCCCAGGCCTAATTATGTCTCGGATGTCATACTGGAATTTTCTTTTTCTTTTTCCCGCCTTATTGCATATTCATAATGTGGGATTGTAATGTGACTGCACTATATTGATTAATCAGGTCTGGACTCTGTTTTAGCCCACGTTTATGGAGCACTGTGGGTTCTGCAGGCCCGACGTCATATACAATCGATCTATACAAGTCGCTGAGAAATCGCCAACAGTCAGAATTATGCAACGACCGATTCTTACTTTGTCTTACTGCACTCTATGAGGCGGACAATTAAAAAAAAAAAAGTAAAATGCATTAGCAATTTTTAATCTTGTTAAATTTTTCGCAGGTGAAAAAAAAGCTGCCTTAATTGTCGCTTCTGCACTCCAGCAGTCTGATGTTAAAAATAGTCCACTTTGTAAAAAAAAAAAAAAAGAAGAAAGAAGAAATACAGAAAAAAAAATCACACACACAAAAGACAATAATAAAAAATTCTGCTCGTGTTGATGTATATATTGCTTTTTTTCTCTGTGACTTGTTTGTAACATGGGAATCACGACTCTTAAGTGAATTCGATGAATTCATTTGCAAACACAGGAACAATCAAAAGGGTTTTTTTCTTTATACACACCAAAAAAACAATCCATTACAGTTTGTAATTGATGATGTAGCTGGTCCGTAGTGATTCCAACGAATCACGACTCGAATCAAAAAGCGTGTCGAGACACCCATGGCTTTCGTTGTTTGTGTTTCCACATCATCCCTCTGCCCTGATGTTCACTCTGCCCTTGTAAATCGTACTTGCAGAACATTTTATAGTATTATTTATTAATGACGAGTGTTTGCATTTTGCAAATAAATCAAAAAGAAGGAACGTGGCTCTTTGAACAGGGTAGCCTGAAGAGAGGCATTCAGCCCACGTTTGTTCATTTCTTTTCTAAATGAAAGAAAGGAAACAGCAGGAATATTAATGATAATGATCTTTTTGTCTTTTTATTATGAAATTGTTATAAAAAAAATTAAACTTGTTGCCAAGATTGCTTTTAAAAAAACAAATGTATCTTTTTTGTCTTGTAACAGTATTTGTTTTAAACCGAATAAATAGAGGCAAACACATTTTTTTTTCATCTTGTTCTCGAGAGTGTTCTTCATGTGTTTCTTTACGTTTTTTTCTTCACTTGCTTGAATGGTACAAATCTACAGAACACTGATTCATGCTGGGCAGTTTGGACCTTTGATTTTCTGCTTTTTCAGCTAAAGCAGCAGACTAAAGTCTAACTCACTGAAGGGGTCGGGGGCGTGGCAGGCTCATTGGTCTCAAGTAACGATTACTTCCACTTCAGATTACTGTTTTACTTACTTGGATGGTTAAAAGCTAGAACGTTTTCTCAGAACACCAGAGCCATTATCAGACTGCATGCTTCACGTCTGAAACGCCGGCCTCCCAGGAACTCCTTTAACAGCCCAAACATGTGGAAATGGCTTGGAGCGAGGTCAGGACTGCACGGGGGACGTGACCGTAGCTCCCAGCAGAGTTCCTGTAACATTTCATGAACGTACGTCCTTCTTTAAAACGTTTGCACAGTTCAAATGTTTTATCAGCGTACAGTCTTCTGTAAATGTCAGTCGCTTTAACGCCTTCATCCACCTGCTACCATTCATTTATTCTTTCAGTTAAAAGTGTGTAGGGTAAAACTGACTCCGCTTATTCTTGTACATTTTCATCTGACAAGCTTAGATATTTTGAGCAGAAAGTTATAATTATTGCAAAGTCTGTCTGTGACGTTATTAACGACAAATAGGGTTCAAAACTTTGAATTTTAACGGTTCAGACGGGTCATCATATATCTATAAAAGTACCCCAGAGTTAGTGGGTGAGTTAGTAAGAGTTTGATTAGACAAATGGTAATGTGGAACACGCCATATTTTGTAAAACATCATAAATGGTGATTATATTACACATCGGCGCTGTTAAAGTAATAAACAATCAGAAATTTACACGGAAATAAATTGTACAAACTTGGCAACCCGCCGAAGCGACGGATGCCGCGGTGGATCAAACCGGTCATTCTGACGTCAGCGGAAGAGTTTCGGCGCGCTTCCGTGTACCTGCGCGCGGTGCCGAGGGACTGATCCGGACCGGAGCAGCTTAAAACCACGCGTTTCTCTGTGTGTGTGTGTGTGAGAGAGAGTGAGAGGCTGAGCACCGGGCAGGATGGAGGGAGACGTGCTGCTGCTGCATGTCGCTAATTTTAGCACGTTGTTCGTGTGTATGGTGCTGAAACTGCCCCAGATTGTGGTGCTGATGCGCGCGAAGACAACAGCTGGAGTGAGTCTGAACAGCCTGCTGCTGGAGCTCACAGGGTAACATCTGTCTATCTGCCCATCTCTCTCAATCTGTCTGTCTGCTCATCTGTCTGTCTGCTCATGTGTCTGTCTGCTCATCTGTCTCTCTCCATCTGTCTATCTGTACATCTCTCAAACTGTCTGTCTGCTCATCTGTCTATCTGTACATCTGTCTGTCTGTCTGTCTGCTCATCTGTCTATCTGTACATCTCTCAATCTGTCTGTCTGCTCATCTGTCTATCTGTACATCTGTCTGTCTGTCTGCTCATCTGTCTATCTGTACATCTCTCAATCTGTCTGCTCATCTGTCTATCTGTACATCTGTGTCTGCTCATCCGTCTCTCTCCATCTGTCTATCTGTACATCTCTCAATCTGTCTGTCTGTTCATCTGTCTATCTTTACTTCCGTCTATCTGTCCATGTGTTTATATGTCCATCTGCTCATCTGTCTACCTGTACATCCCTCCATATACTGTATATTAGGAGCAGAAATCATTAGTCACCTCCTGATACAACATTGTCATGATACCTCGGCGCTGATTCGTAATTACTGATTTAGATTTTGCCTGATTCTATATTACATTTTTTCCCCAATTTTGTTACTTAAAGTTAAAGTTTCATGAGTAATTAAATGTAGCATGTTCCTTATAACATTCTTTTTCACACTTAAAATCCAAGTGCAGCATTTAAACACTACAAACTAACTTCTAATACAAGAGTTTAACATTTTAACTGTCATCTGGAAACTCGTACGATTCGTTCCACAACCCAAAAATATTCATATAAAAATAATTAATACAAAATATAAAGTAAAAATATAATTAACCTGCACTTTACCTTTGATAAGAATCCCGACAGAGCAGTGCCTCCGTTATTGTGTGTGTGTGTGTGTGACACACACGTGCACGTACACACACACGCACGTACACACACACACACATGGTCACAAGGTCATAGTAAACAGTGCACATGTGCACGGATGTTGACTATACGAGTGACGCACGTGCACTGAGACTGGCATTGAAAGATGATTACCCACAATCCCGCAGTGTGAGAGAGAGAAAAAACATTGGCTCAGTTGTGAGCTACTACTCGTATATCAAGATCTCGCTCGTTTATCAAGTTAAAATTTTGCTCATCTTGCGAAAACACTCGCAGACCGAGTGACCCGCAATCAAAGGTTCCAGTCATTCACTTCTACCAGAAAAACGTAGATTGGAGGATTTTAACGCACATAATTTTTTATAATGTAACGCCATAAAAATGTGTTTCTGTTGCGCCACTCGGAAGTTTCAGCACTCGGTACAGAATTGTTTATATCTGAGGCCGATCACCGCTCACGGCCAGTCACACTGAAATACCAGACGATTCTGGTTCCGGATTGATTGACTGGTTTACATCTCAGTATAAGAACCAATTTATATTTTGTTGTCAGTGTGGGAATACGTGAATCAGCACATAAAAGAATCATGATTCGTAACTGAATTGATTTGTCTCCCATCGGCAATAAATATAAAGCATCCTTAGTGTATCATCATCAATAAACACACATGTTAAAGGAGTTAAATAATCCCTGAACATGTAAGACGTTTATTGTGAAGCACTTGTGATGTGTTCTGTGATCCCGGTGCTGATTTGTCTCTCTGTGCTTTAATTGTTTATTATTTCCATCAAAAGTTGGGAGTCGTGTCCTGCTCTAACATTGTGGCATCACTGTGCCGCTCTCTTTATGTAGAGTTAAACCAAAATTCTACTGTGCTGCTCTGGGTAACGTAGGAAGCCGTAATCCGTTATGCAAAACCACATCATAAGAAATGTAACTGTGTAGTGAAATAAATCTACGAGTCCACTGTGATGATTTTATACCACACATACTGTACACTACAGGCTGTTACGTTTCTGTCTGCAGGTTCTACTACGTACTTCTATGTACTTAAATCAGAAGCCAGCAGGAAGTGAAAAGAAAAACACCACAAAACTTCCTGCACCGCGGTTTTACACTTTCATCCTACGTTTGTTTTTCCGTCCTGTCGTGTTACACCCAACGCCACGGGCATTATGTGCTGAGTTCTGAGCTCTGATTGGCTGATTTCGTTTTATTTAACAGCAAATCACTGGATTACAGTATATTCATGCACTTTAATATGTTATCGTTTCTATGGAAACGGCTTTTTCAAAGGGACGAGTACAGGAAGTTACTTTTGAACTTACTTGCAATGTTTCACAGCAACAGATGTTTCTCTCTCTCTCTCTGTCTGTCTCTCTCCCTGTCTCTCTCTCTCTCTCTCTCTCTCTCTCTCTCTCTCTCTGTCTCCAGGTTCATAGTGTTCGTCTCCTATCAGATGTTCTATAATTATCCTCCTCCCACCTACCTGGAGTATCCAATCCTCATCGCACAAGGTGGAACACAAACACACACTGTAATGTGTCAGGTTTTATGATGTTAAACTGTGTTTTTTTTTGACTCTGTGTGTGTGTGTGTGTGTGTGTGTGTTTTGCAGATGTGATCCTGCTGATTCTCATCCTGCACTATAACAGAACCATGAAGCACAGTCTCATCTATGCAGTTGTGTATCCTTAAACACACACACACACACACACACACACACTTGGACGTAGCAGGCAGCAGACACTTCGAGAGTGTGAGACTGTTAAATGTTTTCAGCTCTGTTTTAACTCCTTAACTCGACTCTGTCAGGTTTGTAGGCGGCTGGAAGCTTCTCACCGTGGAGAAGTGGATCATCGACACGGCCATGGTGAGAACGTCCGCTAACATCCGCTAACATCCATCCATCCATCATCTCATGTTCACATAAACCACGAAAATCTTTTCAAATGCTAAAAACGAGTTACCGTCCGCTCCAGAATTATTGGCACCCTTGGTTAATATCATAATATGGGGTTAACTGGGTTATATTACACTCAGAATATGAGAGATATTAAACCTCAGGGGGGGGAAACAACTCCTGTAAAATATATGTTTAACAAAACCATAAGGTTGTCACAATTATTGGCACCCCAGATTTGTTTTTCTCTCTAAAAAAAAACCTTTTTATATGTAGCTGCCTCTGCCAATCTTACGTAACCTACTATTACCAAGAGTGCCAATAATTTTGGATCAACCAGCATGTATAAGTTTCAGAAGCTTCATACACACACCTGGACACAGTGTATATAGTGATGAGATGATGATGAGGATTTTCTCTTCACATTACATTCAGCCTCATTTCACTCTCACTGTGTGTGTGTGTGTGTGTGTGTGTGTGTGTGTGTGTGTGTGTGTGTGTATGTGTGTGTGTGTTTGCAGAGTGTGTGTACGCTCATCAGCGCGGGCAGTAAACTCCTGCAGCTCCAGTGTCTATGGAGATCCAAAGACTCGGCTCAGGTCAGCACTTTAACCTGGGCGTTGGCGTCGTACACGTGTCTCGGTAAGACTCAGGATTTTCAGTTTATCGTTCAGTTCAGCTCAGGAATATTTTCTTTAAATATTGAGTAAATGAACAGTGAGTAAAGTTGGCTGACTGTGTGAACTTTCTCTTCATCCAGCGAGGATCTTCACTACTACAGTGACTACTGGAGACACTCAGGGTGAGTTGGACATAAAGCTGCTGTCACACGGTGCACATTTTATATCAGGGAGAAAAAACGTTAAAGAAAAAAATACCTCCTAATTCATTAGTCACCCAAATTCAGAAACCACTTTTTTTTCCTCCAAACCCCTCGTTAGCGAGCGTGTGTGCGAAGGCATTTACGTTTCATGTGTCGCCTCATACAGTCTTCTATGTTCTGTAACATTTCCCTCCTCCAGAACTACAGCAGAGAGCTTTTATAATTCTCATGTCATGTGATGAGTCTTTTCCCGCCCTCTCACTTTCCTCCCCGTAGTTCTGATCCGCTTTGTGGCCATGGCCGTCCTGAACCTGTGGGTGACGGCTACCGTGATCTACTACAAACCCAGCGCCAAGAAACGCGACTGAGCCCGAGGGAGCTCTGACGTCACTTCCTGTCACGTGGAAACATCGATCACGCGACTGAGTTAAACATGAAATATGCAACACACTCATCACAGACCAACACACTCGGCTGAAGCAGGCACAGGATGAAGCTGATTGGTCAGCGCCGCTCCGATATGATTAACAAGTTCTACAGTTATTGATCACTTTTAACATTCCTGACTCAGGGTTCTGGTTTATTCTCTCTTTTTATACTTTAATATTAGTTTACAGATGTGTTCGGGTGAATGTCATCCAATAACACCTGCTTATTAACGGTTCTCCAGGAATAGTATTGATGCGTTTATATATTTTCTGAGTATTAATGTTGTTTGACGAACCAACTCACACGTCTGAAACATTTCCATTAAGGTTTTGGGGCCTTTAGTTTAAACAAATTTTTAATACTTCTGTTTAATACTTAGGATTTATATTGCGTGCAAATGGACCAAATTTGTATAAATTTTCAGTGTTTACATTTACAGTGGAAGGATATGCACAAAACTCTTTTATATCTAAACTACTATATAGATGGTGTAATAGTGGCATTTCATAGGAAGCTGCTGTCAGGCAGAAACCTCATATTTTCTAAACCATTACATTTTGGGAAATAGAAAAAGAATAAAAAAAACATGATGGTTTGAGGATCCAGTGGAGGTTTTCATTTATATAGATTTTTTTTTATTCACAAGCTTTTAAAACATTTCATTGGTTAAATGTTTGTAAAAACCTGTAGACAAAGACTGATTCATGGAAAAAAAGAAAATAATAAAAATTAGCATACCAATGACCAAATATGGGCATACTGTACCAAATGTGTTGTCTATTTTTTTTTCTTTTTCTTTTTTTTTTTTTTACCGTCACCTTCTGATCTCCCTCATCTTCTGTTCAGTTAAGAAATACATCAAAAACTTCCTTCCTTGTCCTCTTTTTCCATTTTCTGCATACTTCTCTCAGTGTCCTCAACCATTCCAAGTTCCCATTGCTCCTCCCCTGAAGTTTGGGGTTATTTGTTTATCAACACAAGTTATTATGTACTAATAGTACAGTTAGTAAGTTACTAATACAGTGGAACCTTGGATTACAGGCTCGTATTCCAAAACACTCGTAAACCAAATTGAATTTTCCCATAAGAAATAATGGAAACTCAAATTATTCGTTCCGCAGCCCAAAAAAATTAATACATAAAAATAATTAATACAAAATATGAAGTAAAAATAAAACAAATTAACCTGCACTTTACCTTTTAAATAAAGTAAAAAAATAAATCCCAACAGATAACTGTTCTGTTTGTGCGTGCAGGCGCTGTGTGTGTGTGTGTGTGTGTGTGTGTGAGGCTAAAGTAAGGAGCCCCTCCCCCTCTCCCCTTTCTCGTCTTACACAGTTACTCTTCCTCCACTCTTCACACACACAACGCAAACACTGTTTTATCGGAAAAATAAACACTCGATTGAGTGACACACTGCTGTAAAGTAAAAATAAAACAAATTAACCTGAACTTTACCTTAGAAAAGAATCGCGACAGAGCAGTGTTTCTGTGTAGAGCAGAGAGAAAGAGTGTGTGTGTCTGTGAAGGACGAAAGTAGGAGGGGTCTGTGTGTGTGTGTGTGTGGGTGGGTGTGTGTGGCACGGTGTCCAATGACGTGCGCGTACACACAGACACAAAGAGCAGCTGATACAAAGAGAGAAATGGATCTTTAACGTCTCTAATGAGACTTGCTTTTGCTTTACACGCGCGCTGTACACACACACATACAGATACAAAATATGTTTTACACACACACACGTGGTCACAGTGTTATAGTAAACAGTACACACTTGCACGGATGTTGATTATACCAATAAGAGACGAGCACTAAGACCCAGCAGGGGAGACGATTACCCACAATTACGCGGCGCCAGAGAGAGAAAAACCGTTGGCTCAGTTGTGATCACGTGACGCTCGGCGTCAGAACAAGAAGCGCATGCGTGATACATGATACTCGGTACTCGTAAACCAAGACTTGTTCGTTTTCCAAGTCAAAATTTATTAAAAACCTTTGCTCGTCTTGTGGACACTCGCAAACCGCGTTACTCACAATCCGAGCGAGAACAGGAGCTAATTTGTTTCATGGACATTCCTCAACGCTCAATGTAATTAATGTAAATTAAAATGGATTTAAAAAAATACATTTAAATTTATTTTTAAATTGTACATTAACTGCACAAGTTGTAATCATTCACAAATTCCTGTGGGGTCAGAAAAAGTATATTTTAACAGGACTAAAGTTGCTAATGTTGCTAATATTCTGCAGTGATCAGGAAGTAAAGAATTGCACAAGCAGCAGAAACATCTCAATATCAGCTGTTCAGAGGAGATTATTGTATATTTTGGGCGACTTCAGCATTGTTTTATAATGTAGAAAGAAAAAAAAATTAGTAAAGACCATGGAGTTAGAAGGGGTGTACAAACTTATGACTGGTAGTGTAGATCCAGAAGCTTGACAGGAAGAGTGTCCAGCTTTAGCCTTCAGCCTATGTATGACAGAGATGTGGTTATAATGCAGTGCATCGGTCATGATGTTTTGGGACGGGTTCGGTTTTGGTGTGATATATTGGGAGGAGTTTGGTCATGATGTAAAACAATATAAGTCATGATATAATGTGTTGGTTATGATGTGAGAGGTTGTGGTTGTTGTCCTTTTTATAATGTAAACTATTTAGAGAAGGTTTAGCTGTATATTTTTAGGTATAAACTGTCCAATGGGAGCAATGCATTATTGGTAATTTGTGCCCCTGATGTCTATATAATGTAGACTATTTATTATTGCTCTAGATTTTCTATACATACATGTTGATTGTTTCCATTTCCTGAATTCTGGTATAAGTGAAGCTTTTGCTTGTCCTGGGGGATCCTACAGCAAAGCCAGTGTCTGTGTCATGGGGAGAAACAGGGCTCGAGGCTGCAGCGGCACTGACAAAATAAGAGTTAGACAATGTCGAATAGTATTTAAGCAGCACACTGTAAAATGTAATATAGTGTTTAATAGGGCGGCAAAGTGTAGCAGAATGTAGAATAGTGTAAAATGAATACTATAATATATGTAGTGCAGTTAAATGTAATAAAATATAGTATAGTGTAGTAAACTGTAATTCAGTATAGTGTACTGTACTATAGTACAGCATAGAACATAAAAAAAAAAAAACTTTTTCCAGCATGCATTCCTGTGGGAATCAGGTCAGGTCCTGTTTTACAGAAGCCAAAGCACAACAAGGTCTGAATTATTTCAGAAAATATTCATGACCAGACTTCCAGAAAGTAGATGGAGAGTTCCCAAAAATCCCCATATTTCTATCAGGCTAAAAGTAAGAGCTGGAACATTAAATACAATTATGTCTTTCAAAGGTCAATATTAAATATTTTTTTATAAAGCATGCATAAATATGTCTGATTATGTTTTATTTATTTATTTTTTCCCGAGACCACACAGTAAGTCCCTCTTAACCCACCGCCAAAAAAAGTCCCACATCCCACAAACACTCGACCGGTTTGGGATCTGGGGAATTTGGGGGCAGAGAAAACATGTTGAGCTCTTTGTTGTGTTACTCAAACCAGTAACTCTTCTACCAAACATTTCATCTCTTGCTTTGAGTCAATTATTAATGACAAATCTCTAACAAGCACTCATGCTGCTCAGTGATGTAGTGGTTAGTGTTGCAGTCTCTGGGTTGTCATGGCCCTGCTTCAAATCTGTGTGTTTTTCCCTAGCTGTGGTTCAGGGTTGTGTATATGAAGGTATGAAGGTTGAAAGCTCTGTAAGACCAGGTCCATGCTGAGGGACTGTAGCTCATGTGTTCAAACCTCAGCCAGTTCTCTGCAAATCTTGTTTTAAGCCCTTTATTATCTTGCTTTGGGTTATTTATTAATAGCATTTTTATTTTGCTCTACCAGGGTTGCATATATGAAGGTGAAAAGCTCGGTAAAACAGACGGTGTGTGTGTGAGCTCCTGTTGTTCATGTGGATGAGTGCTTCTGAGGCGGGGTAATACCGGGCAACTGACTAACTTAACGCCTACTCCAGCATCTTCTACTGCATCCTGAACCACCTACACTCATATATTACTTCACCTACAGTAGAGACAAGTTCTCACCCACATGGGTTACAGGAACATAGCGTTTCATTAGCCTTTATATTAACATGTTTTCCCTGTGCTTGGTGGGTTTCCTTCCACAGTCCAAAGACATGCAGATTAGGCTAAGTGGCATTCCCAAATTACCTGTAGTAGACCTGAGCAGAGGAGTAGAGTAGACCAGAGGGCCGACCACGGTTCTAAAAATGGGAATAAATACAAAGGTCACCATTGGCCTCCACGGTCCTTAGTTGGACTACAGAGGTTGGATGGATGGATGGATGGAATATAGTTTCTCTGATGCCACCAAAACAGCCCTGAGACGTCCAGCACATTCCACAGACGCTCCACCGGTGTGGGGGACAACTCAGCTCCATGTCAGCGCTCCTAGTGGTGAATGTCACAGTCTCTGGTGTGGCATGTTCCTGGTTCAAATCTGTGAGTTTTATTTTAGCTGTGGTTCATTTTTGCGTATGAAAGTGGATATCTCTATCGAATAAATTCCAGCTGTGAGGCTCATGTGGGTGATTATTACCTTAATATTGGTCCTACAGTGAGAAGTTGTTTGTTCAAACTCCAGCCAGTATCACATGATCATTCCTGAGTCATGTATTAAAGACAAACCTCTAATAAGCAAAGAGACCATCCAGCGGTGTAGTGTCCCAGTCTCTGGTGTGTGATGATCCTGACTCAGAGCTGGGTATTTCAGTTTAGCTGTAGGTCGAGGTTACAGATCTGAAGATGAAAAGCTCTATAAAATAAGAGCTGAAGTTGGTGATCCTGTAGCTCATGTGGATAAGCACCTGCTGCGGTGCGAGTGGATGGTCTGTTTAAACCCCAGGCAGGAAACTCTGACTCTTGCTCAAAATAAATTTCATTCTTTTTTGTTGAGTCGTTTCTTAAAGACAAAAGTCCAATAAGCAGAAGCATCTCCCTGACCACCTGTTGTGTAGTGCCTTGTGTCATGGGTTTCTCTAGGAACTGAAGTACCTGGTTGAGGCTGTATTTTTCACTTTAGCTCAGGGTTGCCTCTATGAAAGTTCTATAAAACAGAGAACATCCATGAGATCCAGTGGCTCATGTGGCTAAACATCTGCCTGTTGGTTAAATTATTGCTGGTTTGAACCCTTCGGCCCAGACTTTTGTTACTACTGCATTAAACACTTTATTGTGTTGCGCTTTTTCTTGAAGACAAAAGTCTTCCAACATATCTGGCCATGATGTTGTGGCGAGTGCCGTGTGTGACCTCACAGGTTCAAGTCTGTGTGTTTTTCTCCAGCTGTGTAAGGTTACAGATTTGAGTGTGAAAAGCTACAGCAGGTAAGAAGTTGGAGTGTAACTCCATATGGATGAACATATGCCTTTAGTTTGGAAGGTTGCTGATTCAAACCCCAGCTTTAACTGGCATTGAGTTGTTTATCAAAGACAAAAATCTAATAAGCAGCAGCACAGTTTGAACTTAAGCCTAGCAGTGGTTAGTGTCAAAGTCTCTGGTGTGTTTTGCTCTAGTTGTAATTCAGAGTGGCAGATATGAAGATGAAAAGCTCTATAAAAGTGGGTGCAAATACGAGTTCCTGTAGCTCACGTGGATGAGCAATTACCTCTAGATTGTGAGGTTGCTGGTTCAAACCCCAGCCAGGACTCTAGGATGTGTGTGTAGATGGATCGGGATGGAGTGGAAGTTCAAGGAAGGCTTGAGGGTGTAACCTAGGAAGGTGGGGAAATCTGAATAGCTCCGCCCTGGGGTAAGCACAAGATGAAAGTGGTTATGGGGTCTAAAGAAAAAGGTATGGACTTAGTTTTTCTTTAGTGCAAAAACTAAGTCTAACCATCTCTTTTCAGGCTCCAGACCTACTAACACCACCCCCTCGGGATACACCCTCAGTCCTCCAACCTCCTCTGCACCATCTACACTTATATCCTAGAGTCCTGGCTGGGGTTTGAACCAGCAACCTCACAACCCAGAGGTAATTGCTCATCCACGTGAGCTACAGGAACTCGTACTTACCGCTTGTTTTATAGAGCTTTTCATCTTCATATATGCCAGAGCTAGAGCAAAACAGACAGCCTCGAACTGGGGACATCAAACCCGGACCCTGAAGTTGCAAGGCGACAGTGCAATCAATCACTACACCACCGTGCCGCCTGGCCTCAGACAGTGTTTCAGATTTAAAAAAATAAAATAATCACATTTAAATAAATAAATAATCCCCTTTTGTGGTGCATCACCTGATCGCTCTAAGGAACAAATGGTCCATGCTCTAGGAGCAAATAAAATGAAGAGTGTTAATGGAGCAATAGATACAGTACAAGTGTTACACCCTTCACTTTAGTCAACTTCTTTAAACATCAATGCTTAAATGATTGATGTATGTACAGTACTGTATATAGTCGGGTGTATGAGTATTTGGACAAGTACAAATAAACATATATACACTAAAGATTATGAAGATAAATGTCATGATTTGGTTGGATTCCTAGACGTTTGCTGGAGATCTTTAACAAATACAGTACAGGCCAAAAGTTTGGACAAAAAAAGGTCTCCACAGTCATCGGACCTGAACCCAGTCGAGATGGTTTGGGGTGAGCTGGACCGCAGAGTGAAGGCAAAGGGGCCAACAAGTGCTAAA